>CP060756.1:1200000-1503776 GCA_023205875.1 Chloropicon primus
GTCTTGGCCTCCCTGTCGGCGGAGAATGGGGTAACGGTACGCATGGACTCAAGCTCGACGAAGTCGGCGAGGTTTGGCTCGTCCCACTCACCCTCGAAGACGACGTTACCGTTGTCAAACTTCTTGAACACGATGAGGCCTGGAGAGGTGGTGATACCCAAGTGAGCAGCCAGCTCGGCGTTGTCAGTGACGCCGAAGGTGTGGCTCTCGTCGTGCTGGGCCAAGTTCTGGTAAGCGCTCCAGTCGTACTTGTCGAAGGTCTCGACGTAGGCGAAGACAACAGAGTCATCAGAGTCCAAGAAGGCCTCAAACTCGGCCTGGCTCTTCACGACAGTGGCAGCTGGCCCGGTCCTGCGCTTCACCCAGTTCACGATGCCGTCGATCGAGTGCTCAGAGGAGTACTCGAGCCTCTTCTTTCCCTTGTCGGAGAAGAACAGGATGGTTGGAACTCCCTCGATGTTGTACTTGCTGGCAAGAGTGTGCTCAGCGTCAATATCGACCTTGGCAAACTCGATGCCGTACTCGAAGCCGTATCCCTTGGCAATCTCGGTAGCAGCACCGGCGTACTCTGGCTTAAGGTTCTTGCAGTGGTGGCACCACGGCGCGTAGAACTCGACCATGACGTGGTTGTTCGACTCGATGAACTCGGTGAAGTTCTCGTAGGTCAAAACAGCAACGTGCTGCTCGTCCACAGTGTCGTGACCCTTGTACTCGACTTGGTGGTAGAAGTCGTAGTCCTCGTGAGCCTCATCGTCGTCAGCACGAGCAACTCCCGAGAGGAGGAGAGCAGCGCAAGCGACGAAAAGCAAAGTCCTCGCCAATCTCATCTTTTTCCCTTCTTTCTAAGTCCGGTTCCGTCTTTGGTCTCAGGATACACGAAACCTCGTTCGTGACTTTTACCACTCCCCTCGGTGTCCTCTTCCCCCTAAGTTCACGCCGTCAGAAGGAAAAAAAAAACCACCGCGCCTCACGACAACTCATTTCCTCTCCCTTAGACTCGTTTAGTACACGCCAACCTGGACGAAAACCAAAAGGTTTTGGTTGCAAGAGAGAGAGACAGAGAGAGAGAAAAAAAAACGACGAAACCAAACCAAACCCTAAAGAGAGCCAAGTTGTATAAGAAAAGCTTAAAACCTTTTCCCGCTTTGCGATCTCCTCCTGCACAGTCAGTCAGTCATCCATGGGGATTGGTGCCAGGGTGGTGCCAGCCTGCAGACTGGGAACTTTTCTTTTCCCAAGGATCAGTGCACAATAATTTGTGGCTCAGGAGAGAGAGCAGAGAGTAGAACTTCTTGTAGAGTCACTGGAGTGACTTGCCTCTGCGGCATCGGGAGGAGGCCACAGCGCCGCTTGCTGGAAAGGGATCTGGACTGGTTCGCTCCTGAACTGGTTCGCTCCTCGCCTGGCCTCGTGCTCTCCCAGGGTTGGAGGAGTTCGGCACAACGAGCGAGGAAACAAGGAGATGATGACATCCGCACTTGTGTTCCGATCGAGGGGCACGGAGCTGCTGAGACGGGTTCAGAGCTCGCTGGTGGTGGGATCGAGGAGGACTTGGACGCAGCGAAGTTCGAGGGCGTACTCGACGGGAGGGCTCCGAGACGACGGGGCGACGGCGACGGCGACGACGACGGCGACGGCTTACGAGGATGTATCGTGGAAAATCCGAATGCTCTATGACGGGGCGTGTCCGCTCTGCATGAGGGAGGTGAACATGCTGAGGAGGAGGGACGAGCAGAGCAACAAGATCGATTTCGTGGACATTGCGAGCGCAGAGTACGATCCCCGGGACAACCAGGGCATAACGTTCGAGGAAGCCATGGGCAAAATTCATGCCATCACGAACGAGGGCGAAGTCGTAACCAACGTCGAGGTCTTCAGACGCCTGTACGACCTCGTGGGTCTCGGCTGGGTCTTTGCAATCACGAAAACCGAGCCCTTCGGCACCATCGTCGACAAGGTTTACGACGTGTGGGCAGCGTACAGGCTGCCGATCACGGGGAGGGAGGACTTGGAGGTCATTTTGGCCAAGAGGAACCAAAGCACCATGTGCAAGTAACTCTTTTAGGGGTGGGGAGGGGAGGTGACGATTGGGCCTCTCTTTCGTGTGTTTTTTTAATCTGTATAAAATTTCTTCTCCCTCACACAACGAGGTTATGAAAACGCTTGGTGACATCACCGAGCGATCTTCTCAGTCGAAGAATCCTGTTGTGGTCCGCGTCCGCAAACTTCTTCTGCTCCTCGTAAGCGATCTCCAGAACGCTCAGCAGGAGATCGGTGTCCCTGAACTTGACGAACTCCTCCGCGGGGAAGCCCTTCATGTAAACCTCGTGGTAAATCTTTCTCGCGTCTTTCGGCCTGTTCTCCTTGCTGCCCGAGACGTTGAAGATGTGCTCTTCTTTGAGGGACTCCAAGGACACAATCTCGTCGGCGCTGGCCAGGGTGATTGGCTTCTTGCTCTTCACGTGCTTCACGGCGTGCTTCACCACCTTTTCGGCCGGTGCTTTCGTCATGCTGCACACGAAAAAGATGGAGAAGATGAAATCCACAAAGTTGAACTTTGGCACCTTGCGCTCCCTGGTGAAGAAGGACACGATCAGTTTCTGCTGCGTAGCCTTCTTCCTCGAGCTCCTGCCCGTGAAGCACGTGTCTATCCATCTCAAGAGATCCAGGAACGTCATGAAAGCGTTTGAGGTGGGTTTGTCCGCGACTTCAAGCTTACTGAAGGATCCGAAAAGAGCCCGAAGACTGGGATTGCCAAGGTAATCTTGGACTTTCACCCTGCTGTCAATGACGGACGTGATCGCCCTCCTGTCTTGCGAGATGTGCCTCTCGAAATGCCTCTGAAGCTTGTCCAGCCCAAGCGCGTAGTCCTTGGCGGACAGCAAGCCCTTTTTCGAAGAGTCCAGCTCCCCAAACAGATCGCTCAGCATCTCGCTCGTCTTCGCGAAATAGCTGAAGGTGCTTCTCTCGTGTGGCAACTCCAGGATCCCAAGCCTGGCAGCCAAGAGCGCAAAGTCCGCAAAGTCGTACTCTTTCTCTGAGTCAGCTCCGCCAGATTTGGAGGGCGAGACCTCGTCCCGTGATTCTAACTCTGCCGAGTCACTCCCCACGGGGCTCCCGGCAGGGCTGCTCCGCGCATTTTTGGCTCTCCAGGGAAACAGCTTCGACTTCAACTTCTGTTGGGCCTGGCTTGAAGGCGACCTCGCACTGAAATTGAACCCATCCAGTCGCACAAGCGCGCCCAGCTTCTTCCTCGCATCCTCCTTGTAATCGTAGTCCCCCGCATTGCCTGCGAGGACCAGGTCGGACAGAGTGGTCGGGTGCGTAGCTCCCAACTGATTGATCACCTCCACGGGCTCCAAGTTATTCTCGCTCACGTCGAGCCTCTCCAGGTCGTTCAGGTGCCCGATCGAATTGGGAACGTCAAGGTCGCAAAGCGAGTTGCGAGACAGGGACAATTCCGTGAGCTCCAACACGCAGAGGCCCGAAATGAGGGCCCTGCCCTCAACCCCCAGGCGATTGCCGCCCACGTCCAAAACTTGCAGGTGTGGGCAGAAGTAAAGGTTTTCGATCGCGGTGATCCTGTTTCCCTTGAGGGTGAGCCTCTTCAACCTCCCAGGCAAAGGGTTGGGAACTGAACCCAAGTCGTTGAACGATAGGTCAAGCTCCACGATGTGGCAGGTCTGAAGGGAGCGCAGCTTTGCCTCGAGCTCCTGCAGCGGAAAGGACATGTTCGAGAGATTGAGAGCATCAGAGTCCGCGAGAAGGTCCCTGACCCCTTCCTCCAAGAAATCCTTTCGGGCCATCTCTTCGAGGTCGAGGGGATAATCTGGAAGTTCCAGAACCTCCTCCAAGTCAATTTCGACTGCCCCGTTGGCGGTGTTGCTCCTGACGTACTTTTCCAAGGCATCGTCGCCCTCACTCTGAACCACTCTCGCCTCACTCTGCTCCACGACCTCGTCTTCCTCGCTTGAGAAGTCGTCTACCACAACCGGCTCGGGCTGTTGGAGCAACGCCACAACCGAGAAGTCCCCGGAACCCTCGAACTTCTTGGGCTCCTTGGGAGTGAAGGTGCTCAGCAGGTCCACCAAATTCAGCGGCAGCGGGTTGTGGTTCAGCGTCACGACAGGACAGGGTTGATCGCTGGCACCCTTTCGGGAAAGGGAGTTGCAGAAAGCCAGACCTCCGATCTCGCCCACGTTGTTCTGGGACAAGTTCAGGTGGCTCACGTGGCCGTTCGGCACGAGGAGCTCCGAGAGGGCAACTGCTCCGGCGTCTCCTATCGCGTTCTGACTCAAGTCCACTGCCTCCACCACCTCGGTCTTCGTCAAGAGAGCAGACAAGACTTGGGCATCCTCATCGTTGAGGCAGCAATTCCCAAGGTCGAGAATCTCGAGCTCGTCGCTCTGCTCCGGGTCCTCCGCAACCACGCCGCTCCTCGGAACCTTGTAGACAGGGTCCCCCTTCAGTCTGTCCAGGAGTCTCTCCGAAGCGAGGAGGCTGAGGAGGACGCAAGACTCGTGATAGTGATGGGACAGCCACTGGAAGAAATCCTCGTCCATCTTTATCTTTCTTCCAAGCCACGGCGACTCTCTTCGTGCGGGCGGCGCCCCTGGTGTTTCTTCCACGTCTCTACCTTTGGCCAGTTTTGCTCTTGTCAGAATATCTCTAATAGCTAGACTACATTTCCCCCCCGTCCCCCCCGAGTTCTTACTCCTCACTTCTTTTCCGTCAGGAACTCAAGCAAGTGGTCCACAGGGTTCGCTGGCTTGTGGATGAGGAGGTCCTTGTACAAGTCAGACATCAGCTCTTTGATGTCGTGCTCGACCTTTTGCAATTCGGCGGGGTTTCGCACCGAGAGACGAGCGTTCGAGAGGCAGCGTGGAAGAGAACAGGGGTCAGCGCGTTGTCCATTCCACTTGGGCCCGAGACACCAAGCACCTCGCCCTCGCTGCGGACGGGAAGGCTTCATCACAAGCCAGTGTTTCCACTTACCAAGTACTTTGCGTCCTCGGACTTCATCTTGTCATCATTCATGTTGACCTCCATCTTCGCACAACAAACCCAAGTGGTGTGTGTGTGTGTGTGTGTGCGTGTCTCCCTCTGTCTGCACTTGCACCTCAAGTGTCTCAAAGTTCGCCGTCTGTCTGTCCCTCAATGGAATGAAGTTGACTCTTCCTCTTCCTCTTCCTCTTCCTCTTCCCTCTTCCTTCTTCCTTCTTCTTGGTTTGAAATTGTCGTAAAGTCTTAAGTAAAATATGCTCTCTCCCGGAGGGACAGGGGGGGGGAAGAGGACAAGGGCCAGTCGAAAAGACGTTACGTGTGTCGAGCGAGGTGTGGCAGCGCAGGAGAGGGAGAGAGCATCAAGAAGGACAAGCCAAGGAGGGAGGGCACACGAAGAAGAAGACGTTGCGAGGAAGAAGGGCGAGAGGGAAGAACGAGACGGATCGGTGGTTTTGTGGTGTGACACCACTGAAGATCAATCGAGCAGAAGAGAGTTTGTACCCTGCTGCAGACTGTAGGCTACAGTGATGCCGGACTTTGATCGAGGGTGCGCACCCTTGGATGCGTATGCCGTGGGACTGATGGCGCAGCAAAGACAGGCTTGGAGTGTCATCTGCGGTGTGTGGGCGAGCCTTCCCGACGATCTGGTGTTTGAGGTCGTTGCATTGAAGGAAGGCAACGAGAAGACGCCGGGGGAGCGCGCAAAGAACAGGCCTGGCGAGAAGCCGGCCACCGTGGAGGAGGAATGGAAAGGAGCTGAAGGGCGGGGGAGGAGTGCCCTCGGTGGAAGGGACGTCGTCGTTCAGCTCGTGGTCAGTGCAACTTGAGAAGGCAGGGCTCCATGGGGGCAAACGCATCTTTCTTGATAGCACCTCGAGCTTGAAAATATTTGAGTCACCAAGCCGTTCCACGACCTTCGCGAAGGGGTGTGGAGTTCACGACATCACGAAACAACAGCACGAAACAACATCAAAAGGCAAAGGTCTTTTTCGATTCAAACGCAACAACACCACTTGAAAACCAAGTTCACCTTTGCAGAGGCGATGTGACTAGAGCTCGCAGAACTCCACCCACCAAATCTCCTCACGAAGGGATCGTCCTGCCCCCCCCCAAACACCCCGCCCCGCCCGCCCGCCCGGCCCCACCCCCTGCACCTTCATCTCTCTGCCCAAGCCTCCCCACGGGTGTCCCTGAGAGAGGGTGATAGAGAGCGGCGCGCGGGAGAAGGGTGGGGGGAGGGAGATATGAGTGGGCAGGATCTGTTCGAGCGGCCTCGCGCCATGGCGAGCACGATGTGGCAGCCCGGGAGCTCGCCGGCGGAGAGGCAACTTACGACGCTCGGCGGAACGAGCACGAGTTTGGCCCGGGAGTTGAGTATCTCACAAACGGAGTTGGACCGGAGGACCGAAGTGCAACAGACGGGTGGGGGGGTGGATATGGGTGACGTGAACCTGAGGCCGCCGCTGTACAGCACGACCTGCCACAGCGACGATAGCATCGAGAAGGCCGGGACGAGCGGGGATGAGGCGGAGAAGGAAGGGTTGGTTTCCAAGTGGAGGCCGAAAGAGCGTCTGAAAACGACGGCGGTTGCCCTCGTGGTTTGTCTCAACATAGGCGTGGATCCTCCGGATATAGTCAAGGTGAGCCCGTGCGCCCGCTTCGAGTGCTGGATAGACCCGCTGTCGATGCAGCCGCAAAAGGCGCTTGAGGCAATTGGAAAGTCCTTGCAGGCTCAGTACGAGAGGTGGCAGCCGAGAGCAAAGTACAGGGTGAGCCTGGACCCCACGCTGGAGGACGTCAAGAAGCTGTGCGTCTCTTACAGGAGGGCCGCGAAGAGCGAGAGGGTCCTCTTTCATTACAACGGCCACGGGGTGCCGAAGCCGACCTTGAACGGTGAGATGTGGGTATTCAACAAGTCCTACACGCAGTACATACCGCTGTCCATGTACGACCTGCAGACTTGGTTGAGCAAGCCTTCGATCTACGTGCTGGACTGCCCGAACGCGGGCACTCTGATGAATGCGTTCGAAAACTTCGCGCTGCAGAGATACCAGGAGAGCGCGGGGCTGCCGGTAGCGGTTCACCACCCGCCCGGAAGGAAGTCCCCTCCGAGGTCAACCGAACTTAGGAACGCCATGCAGGACGTCATTTTGCTCGGAGCGTGTGGGATGAACGAAACCCTGCCTCAGAACGTGAGCTTGCCGGCGGACCTCTTCACTTCTTGTTTGACCACCCCGATCAAGATAGCGCTGAGATGGTTTTGCAGCAGGAGCCTCCTAAGAAACGAGGGCCTGAACCTTGAGATGATCGATAGAATACCCGGGAAGCAGACGGACAGGAAGACCCTGCTCGGCGAGCTGAATTGGATATTCACGGCCATAACAGACACCATAGCCTGGAATGTCCTGCCGCGGCCGCTCTTCCAGAAGCTCTTCAGGCAGGACTTGCTGGTGGCGTCCCTGTTCAGAAATTTTTTGCTGGCCGAGAGAATCATGAGGGCTTTCGGCTGCATGCCATTGTCGTGCCCGGCCCTGCCCCCCACGCACCAGCACGCAATGTGGCACGCCTGGGATCTGGCGGCGGAGACCTGCCTTGCACAACTGCCTGGTCTGCTGAGCGGCGATCCCTCGATTGAGTATCATCCAAGCTCCTTTTTCACGGAGCAGCTCACCGCGTTTGAGGTGTGGCTGGAGCACGGGTCAAGGCACAAGCCGCCCCCGGAGCAGCTCCCTATCGTGCTCCAAGTTCTTTTGAGTCAAAGCCACAGGCTTCGGGCCCTGGTCCTTCTGGGGAGGTTCTTGGACATGGGAACCTGGGCAGTGGACCTTGCCCTGAGTGTGGGGATTTTTCCATATGTTCTGAAACTCCTGCAAACCACGGCCAACGAGTTGCGACAGATCCTGGTTTTCATTTGGACGAAGATTCTGGCCCTGGACCAGTCTTGCAAGATAGACCTGACAAAGGACTCAAGCTTCATGTACTTCATACGGTTTCTGGAGATGCCAGACTCCGCGATTCCATCAGACTCCAAAGCGGGGGCGGCCTTTATTCTTTCTGTGATATGCCACGACCACACAAAAGGTCAGAAAGCGTGCGCCTCTGCTAAGCTCATTGAAGTCTGTCTCGGATCTTTGCAGGACGGGCCCTCTAACGTCATCTCAGGGTCCACTGCTTTGCTAGCGCAGTGGCTCTGCCTTTGCCTGGGCAAGATATGGGAGAACTCTTTTGACCTCACGATGACTGCCTTTAAAATGGGGGTGATGGACAAGCTGTCCAAGCTGCTTACGTCTGCCTCCCCCAACGTCAGGGCTGCGGCAGTGTTTGCACTGGGGTCCCTCATCGTGCTGATAAAGGACGAGAGCGCGGTAGACATCTCGAAGGAGGAAGTCTCCAACCACATCAGAAGCCCCGAGCGAATGGTCGAGGAGAGGAGCGTCGCTGGGCTGCTTTTGACGTGCGCAAATGATGGCAGCCCCCTGGTGCGGCAAGAGGTCATACACGCCTTGGGGAGGTTTGCTATGGCTCACACGACGTTCATCGACATTGCTCATCAAGCCACCGAGAGTTTGTCGGGAGGATTCAGCAGAAGGCACGGAAGATCACCCAGCACGATGTCCGACATTGGCCAAAGCAGTTTCACTTCATCTGCGAGCGGTAGTCACAGGCACTCGGCGCCTGACGTGAAGCCAAACCAGGCACAGAGCAGTGAGAGCTCTTTCCCACCCCCGCAGAGGAACAACGTCAATGGCCAGGAGGCCAGGGCCGTGAACCTGGGCGGAGGAAAGGAAGAGCTCAGCATCACGTACAGCCAGCTGTACCAAAACACCTTGGTCACCATTGTGACTGCGAACTTTGACCCCTCTCCGAGAGTCACGGAAGCAGCAAAGCTGGTCCTTCAGTCGTGCTTCTTCCAGGTCGTTCCTTTGAAGAGGCCGGCTGTGCAAAAGAGCACGTCAAGTTTCTCCTTCTCGCCGAAGAGGAAGGAGAAGAGCAAGCTGCACTCTCGCTTCTCCATGAGCAGCGAGCGTCTCGCGGCTCTCAATTCCGCATCTCCGGGAGAGTACAGCTCGTCCTTCGGGCGGTCTTACAGCAAGACCAACTCTCCCAAGGACAGACTCACTGACCTTGCAGAGCATTTCAATGTCATCAAAACGTCGACGGAGGTCAGGGACCCTATTCAGTCGAGGGTCATCCCGCACAGCTTCCCAAACTCAGAAATATTTGAGATCAGCTGCAAGTACTTTGCCTCTCCGTTGCTGAGCGCAGGTGACGAGGCCTGTGACCCGTCCTGGCCCGACAACCTGGACCCACTCTTCGTGGCGGACAGGAAGCACAGGATGGAGGAGAGCTTTGCCCTCGCGAGGAACATCTGCCCTCAGGGGCTGGACCACCAGCTTGCAGTGATAGAGAATGCGAATGAAACGATCAAGGCCCTTGCGTTCGAGGCGCTCGATGACAAGCTTTACCTGGCAGACGCTAAGGGTTACTTGAGTGTGAGAAAAGTCACGGGCCCGTCCGTGAACCGGTTCCACGCCAAGCAGGGCGAGGGTCCGGGCAAGCTCGCGGGAACCTGTGACGTGACGTACATCAGCATCCTGAACCCCGAGTACAACCCGCTCCTCTTGGCGGCGACAACGGACGGGAGTGTTGCGATCTACAAGGACACTGACAAGAGGGGGAGGCAAAAGCAGGCAAGCTCCTTCATGGCGATTCCCCAGGTGTGGGGGATGACCAAGCACCCCGCCATCATCGAGTCCAACAGCATCTCGAACTGCCTGTACGCCTCGGGTTGCAGCAAGCCCCAGGCGGTTCACATCTGGGACCTTCAGAGGGAGGTGTGCACGGACAGGATCACGGGAATTGACCACAACATCTTGAAGATCTTCAGCTCCTCGGAGGGCCAGCCCAACCTGCTGGTGGGCTGCGAGAGCGGGTCCGTGCTCTACTACGACTTGAGAGACCCAAGGCACTACATTAGCTGGTCCGAGCCGTACGAGAAGAGGCTCGTTGGGATGGCCATGGTCAACAACGACATGCAGATCGTCGCGGGCTACGCGAATGGAAGGATAAAGGTGTTCGACATAAGGGCTGGGTTGCTGTCCAAGCTGAAGGATTTCGAGGGCCACGATTCGGTGAAGAGCCGGATGACCTCCTTTGCGGCTCACAGGTGTGGCACGATCTTTGCGACCGCTTCCACGCACTCCGTGAAGGTCTGGAACTCGGAGGGGCAGCTGCTGAGCACCGCAAGGCCCCATGGCAACTTCCTGCCGAGATCCGGGTCCGTGGACGTCTTGGCCTTCCACCCCACGAGGCACCTCCTCTCCGCGGGAGGGTCCGACAGCGCCACCAGCGTCTACTGCAGCTACGGTTGATGCCGGCGAGGGGAAGAAAGAGCGCAATCATAACATAATATGTAAACGACCCGTGCGGGGGTGTAATGTACGAAACTGCTGGGATATACGAGGCGCGCGTGCTTGCGTGTGTGTGCGTCGTCGTGAAAAACCAGGGAAGGTGGGAGGATCCCTTTCCCCTGGCTTTTGTTTGCATTACACACACAATCCAAAAAAAAAAACTTAGGTTCGACTGACCTTGAAGTCCATCTTCAGCAGCAGCTTGATGGGGAGGGCTCCGCCGCTCTGGGCCTTGATCTTCGCAAAGCTCAAGAGCGCGTTCTTTTGCTTTTTATTCTTCTTCTTCTTCGTCGTCATCGTCGTCGTCGTCGCCTTCTCCACCTTCCGGACCACCTTGATCTTCAGGGACGGCTGCCCCTGGTCGGGGCGGCCGGCCTCCTCCTCCTTCACCTTGACCACCTTGGCGGCGGGGGCCTTGGCCGGGGAGTCCCACTCTATCCTCTGGGCCGTCTCCTCGAGGTCCCTGAGGTCCTCCGACATCTCCGTCTCCGAGCCGCTGTTGTGCGGGGAGACCAGCGGAGGGGTGGCGGGGTCCTGAGGCCCCCGAGGCGAGGCGCCCTTGTCGGTCGTCTTGGGGAGCCAGCCCCCATTCGAGACGTACTTCCAGTCCTTGTTCCTCATGGAACCCTTCCATATCCTCGCGCTCCCGCACGACAGCCACTCGGGCTTCCAGTCGTCCTTGCCGTCCCAGGCCACCCTCACCTCGTTCGGGCGCCTGTGCGTTACCTGGGCGCGGTACCACAGGCCGAGGGTCTCGTGGTACACCATGGGCCTCGACGCGACCCTCTGCTTCTTCAGGACCTTGGTCCCCTTCGCGGCGGCCTCGTGGTCACCACGGGGCCTCTTCGTCGCGTTGTGGCTCGAGGCGTGCTTCGAGCTCTCCTTGCGGGCGGAGCTCAGGCTCGCCGACCGCGCGGCGCCGGGCTCCGCCGCCGCGGGGGCCTTCGCCCTCCCGCGGCGACCGAGGCCGTTCAGCTCGCGCTGCAGGCTCAGGGCCAGCCTCGCGTCCTCCGAGATGGACATCCTCCCTCTCTGTTGCTCCCCCCTCCTCTCCGTCTTCTTGGCGTCACTCGCCCAGCGGACGGACGAACGAGCTCGTCCTCGTCGCGGAACTCGGGTCCCCCAACTCCCCTCCGAAACCACCGCGCGTCGCGCGCACGAAACGCCTTCCTCGGCGAAACGAGGCCACGGAGACCTCCTCCTTCTTCTTATCCCCTCGCGTCGCCGCGCGCGCCGCGGTCCCACACGCCCCTCAAATCCCCGTCCCGACGCCGTGTCCCTCGAGCGAGGGGTCTACGGAAACCTCGAACGGAGGCGCTTCGTTCTATCCTGTCGCCAAAAAAAACTCGGGTCCAGGAGTCCGCAGTTCCCGTCGCAAAACCTCCGTCTTCTTCGCCCCACTCGTCTCCGTCCTCGTGACGTTCTCGTCCCTTCTGCCTGCCACGCTCGTCGTCCTTGTAGAAATTCCGGCTTGAAAACTCGCGCCGCTGAAAAATGGTCTCAACGGCCGAACAGAAATTTCCGTGTTAACTGGCCCGCGCTAACGGAAAATGGGGCTCCCGCTCTTTCTGGATGCGGATGAGACTGGCCGGCGAGGTCCTCTCTCTCTCTGCTCTGCTGCTCGCTGCTGCTTGGTGAAGAGGAGGAGGAGCCAAAGCCCTGGTACCAGCCGCAGAAGAAAAAAGTACACACAAATAGGAAATATATACAAGCAAGCTTTTTTACTTCTTGCTGCGGCCCTGGAGCGAGGGCGATCGGTCCCCGCGGTAGTGCGCGCGATCATTTCATCATCCAACTCCACTCCTTTGCCCCTCTCCCCCCACACACCCACCATCATCTCCTCGTCCAAACCAGCACCACTTCCGCCGCCAGTTCCACTCCTCCTCCTCTTCCCCACTTCCCTCTCTCCTCAGCTCAGCTCAGTCCATGTCGATCACCCTGCCGAGCTTCTGGACCCTGTTCAGGAGGTTGTCCCCCCTCTTGATCGTGGCCTGGTACAGGGTGTTCTTCGTGTCCGGCTGGATGGTCTCGACGATGCCTGCGACCTTGTCGATCTTGCAGTTCAGGTCCCCGGAGACAACGAACCTGGCGATCTCGCCGTCCAGGAAGTCGCTGGAGACGCCAAAGGTCGTGGCCATCGCGGCCAGGGACACGCTCTTGTAGGACTCGAGGAATTGGGAGTACACCACCTTGCGGATCTCCCTCAGGAAGTAGCGGTGGTGGGCCTCCAGGAACATGTCCCTCTTGATCATGTCCGCGACCCCGGGGAGGGCCCGGAAGAACGCCGAGTAGTCGCACTGGTACAGGGAGTTCAGGAGGGCCTCGAGGTGAGGCATGTCCCCGATCACGCTGAGGACCTCGGGGGAGTCCACCACCTTCTTCTTCAGGGTCACGCGGTCCAGGCTGGTGATGCTGCAGACCACGGTGTAGAGCACCAGGGTGGAGTACGGGAAGAGCTCGGTCGTGGTGAAGGTGGCCACGGAGCTCAGCAGGCGCTCGCCCGCCTCCTTGAAGCTCCTGGTGGTCATGAGGTACACCGACTCGTAGACCTTGAGCTTGTTCTTCCTCTCCCAGTCTCCCCCCTTCTCCAGGAGCTGCTTACACTTGTCTATCAGAGCCTTCATCACCTGAAAGTCCCCGTCGAAGATCGACATGATTAGCTGGGAGAAGACCAGGTCGAGCTTGTGGCCGATGGCGACGGTCTTGTCCTCCGCGACCTGTGTCGTTGATGTTCCGAAGACGACGACGGCGGCGAAAGAGAAAAAGGAAAACGGGTGAGGGGGTCAGAGATCGACGACGACGACGACGACAACGACGACGCGTGGGGGCTCGGCTTACCTTGAACGCCAGCTTCCTCTCCTCCTTCGGTGCCCCTATTTTGCAGATGTACTCCGCCTTCGCGGTGAGCGCGTCCTTGACCTCCGAGTCCCCAAGGTTCTCGATCGCGTCCTTGATCTTCTCCTCCAGCTCCTCCAGCTCCTTGGACGTCTTGTCCTCCAGCTCCTTCCTCTTCCCCTCGTCCACCGTCCACCCGAACTCGGCGCAGATGGACTTGTAGTGCCCGCTCAAGCCCTCCGCGAACACCGCATCGAGCACCTCCTTCTTCGCCGCCTCCTTCGACTCCCCGGACGCCTCGGCAGAACGCAGCACGAACAGCTGCGAGCCAGACAAGCAAAGCAGACGAGCAAACGATCCGTCAGGAAAAAAGGACTGCCCGAGATCACACACCGAGAGAGAGAGAGGGAGAGAGGGAGAGAGAGAGGTCTCTCAAACTTTGCGACCACTCCTGCTCACCTTCCTCGCCAGCCGAACGAGGAGGTTCGTCTCGTCCTTGTTCTCGTTCGTCACCGTCATCGTCATCCCTCCAACACGCACAAATAAAAAACAAACTTCACTGTTCACCGTTCACCTCCTCGCCCCCTCCGATCGATCGATCGCCGATCGAGTTTTTTTTTTTTTTTTTTTTGAATAAACTCCTGGATTGAGGAGAGATGGACTTGGCCAGGAGGGCAAGAACGAAGACAAGACCTTGTTGTTGGGACGACGAGGGTTTTGGTTTTTGGATGGATTGATCGCGATCACGATCACACATGAAGTGGAGCCTGACGACGCGAGGAGCGAAAGGTTTAGTGAGGGCGCCGAGGACGAGACTCGCGGCGAGGCTTGGGAACACCAGGACGCAGGCCTTGAACCGGACGAGGAGGGACGAAAAAAATTGCGGGGGTTGTGGTCTGTTGAACAACAACCGAAAGACGAGTGCGTTGCACGCGATCGGGGGAGGGAGCAACCGAAGTTTTGCAGCCATGGCGAGCGCAGCTGCGGTGGAGAAGCCCCTTCTTGCGCAGACGGAGCTGTGCACGCCGCTTTACGACCAGGTGAAGGACACGACGTCCCAGGTTGTGCCGTCCTTGAAGGAGCTCCTGGGCGAGTTGAACGAGGAGCTCACCGCGCTGGAGAAGGACGTCGGCGCGGCGGGCGGCGGCCCAGTGTCGTGGGAGAAGCTCGTCGTCCCCTTGGAAAAGATCGTGGATCGGCTCGGGAAGACTTGGAGCGTGGTGACCCACCTCAAGGCCGTGTGCGACACCAAGGAGCTTAGGGACGCCGTGGAGGAGGTGCAGCCAGAGCAGGTCGCCTTCTCCTTGAGGCTCTCGCAGAGCGAGCCCTTGTACCGCGGCTTCAAGGCCATTAAGGAGGGAGCCGAGTGGGAGACCCTCTCGGAGGCCAGGAAGAGGATCGTGCTGGAGAACTTGAGGGACGCGGAGCTCGCTGGCGTGGCCTTGGAGGGGGACGACAAGAAGAAGTTCAACGAGATCCAGCAGGAGCTCTCCAAGCTCTCCACCAAGTTCAGCAACAACGTGCTGGACGGGACCAAGGCCTTCGTGAAGACGATCACCGACAAGGCTGAGGTGGACGGACTCCCGGCCTCGGCCCTCGCCCTCGCCTCGCAGACCGCCATCTCCAAGGGCCACGAGGGGAGCACGCCGGAGGAGGGCCCTTGGGTGTTCACCCTGGACATCCCATCGTACCTCCCAGTGATGCTGCACGCCAAGAACAGGTCCTTGAGGGAGGAGACCTACAAGGCTTACTTGAGCAGGGCCAGCTCCGGGGACATCGACAACACCCCAGTGATCGACAGGGTCTTGGAGCTCAGAAAGCAGATGGCCCAGCTTTTGGGCTACTCCTGCTACGCTGACGTCTCCCTCGCCGCGAAGATGGCGAACCTCGACCAGGCGAAGCAGCTCCTCGAGGAGCTGAGGATGGCCTCCTACGACGCCGCAAAGGCGGACATGGAGGAAGTGAAAGCCTTTGCGAAGAAGAATGGCTTCGAGGAGGAACTTAGGCATTGGGATGTCAATTTCTGGTAAGTCTGGGCGCACGTACTGACCCTTCACCGTGAGCGGTGGCCCCCTATTCCCCCCCCCCAACGCCCCACACCAATTCACAAGGACAGAAGAGCGATGATCGAAACAACATTTTATTAAACAGTCGTCAGAAACCATAAGTGTTGAAGAACATCTTTTCCCGAAGCTGAGCTCTTTGGGGGAGGGAGGAGAGGGAAAGCCTAACGGGTGTGAAGAGGTCTTCGCTCGTTACACATACTGACGTGTTGTCTACGCGCTTTTTTTTCACGTTCTTGTGGCTA
This sequence comes from Chloropicon primus, assembly GCA_023205875.1. Lineage (NCBI taxonomy): Eukaryota > Viridiplantae > Chlorophyta > Chloropicophyceae > Chloropicales > Chloropicaceae > Chloropicon > Chloropicon primus. The sequence goes on from CP060756.1 coordinate 1,215,559, forward strand.
CATTTTCGTGGCCAAACCTTCAGGGCTGAGAGGATGCGTGAGGCCAAGTACGACGTCAATGATGAGATTCTTAGACCTTACTTCCCTCTGCCACAAGTCATGGAAGGCCTTTTCGAACTCGTGAACAAGCTCTTTGGCATCCAGGTGGAAGCCGCAGATGGCATGACCCCTGTTTGGAACAAGGACGTGAGATTTTTCAAGATTTCCAAGGATGGAAAGCCACAGGTAAGTCCAACGTCAAACGCACCGAGAGTTGAACCAAGGCCAAGAACGGTAAGGGACGGGGTCTATGATTAAAGCAATTTTTACTACGTTATCTTCCTGATAACAAACTATGAAGACATAACTCTCTTCATGAGACCACCGTCCGGCTGATCTGGCTCGTTTGGGAATAAATCGTGTGGGGACCACAACGTGGTTGGAACCATCTTGATACTGACGACTTTGAATGCTCCTTTCGATGAACGCAGTCTTACTTCTACTACGATCCGTACTCGAGACCAGAGGAGAAGCGTGGTGGAGCCTGGATGGACGAGGTGGTGGGCAGGAGTAAAGTTCTGGCCCCAGAAGGTTCCGAAGTCCGTCTCCCTATTGCCCATATGGTGTGCAACCAGTCCCCGCCCATTGGGGATTCCCCTTCGTTGATGACCTTCAGGGAGGTTGAGACCCTCTTCCACGAATTCGGCCACGCGCTGCAGCACATGCTTACCCAACAGGAGGAGGGCCTTGTCGCTGGAATCCGCGGAGTGGAGTGGGATGCTGTGGAGCTTCCAAGCCAGTTCATGGAAAACTGGTGCTACCACAAGAGAACCTTGCTTGGTTTTGCCAAGCACTATCAAACGGGGGAGCCATTGCCAGATGAGTTGTACGAGAAGATCGTGGCCGCGAAGAACTACAGGTCGGGAACCATGATGATGCGCCAGCTTCATTTTGCCTGCACCGACCTTGGGCTGCACTCTGACTACGACCCTGGTGTGCACGGAAGTATCTACGACTTTGAGAACACCATTGCTGAGAAGACCATGATTCTCAAGCCACTCCCGACCGACCGCTTCTTGTGCTCGTTCAGCCACATCTTCGCGGGAGGCTACGCGGCGGGATACTACTCCTACAAGTGGGCCGAAGTGTTGTCCGCAGACGCCTTCTCTGCGTTTGAGGATGCCGGGCTTGAGGACGATGCCAAGATTGCGTCCACGGGAGTTCGCTTCAGGGACACCGTGCTTGCCTTGGGCGGTGGCAAGGCCCCCGAGTTGGTGTTCAAGGAGTTCCGCGGCAGGGACCCATCCACTGAGCCCCTTCTGAGGCACTCCGGACTCACCGCAGCCTCGGCTTGATCTCGAGTCCGGTTCGATCATTCTGTAATACACTTCATCATTTCTTTGGGTTTTGCTCTAATCATAGTTACACTCCGGTTGCGGACGGAATTCCGTCCGCAACCGGAGTAAGTTATACAAAATTTCTTCCTTTACTTTGACGCCGCGACGTCGTACACAGACTTTGGGTTCCGGTGTTGCTTGCCGCTGTTCTCCGGATACAAAATGGTCCCAAACAACCTGTCCATGTAAGTGAAAAACTGCCCATAGTTGTGCCTGTAGGTCGTGTGGTGAATCGTGTGGTAGCCTGCCCCCATGATGGGTTGGCACTCCACCTCGACGCAGTCATGGATGTTGGTCGTCCAAACCGCTGTCCCAAACAGCATGAGCTCGTACGTCAACGCGTGCATTGGAAACACGAACAGGGTCCAGAAGTAAGGGACGGCCTGCAGGATCCCGTCCAGGGGGTGGAAGGCGAGCCCAGCAAACGGGGAGAGCGTGTTCTCCTTGTTGTACTTGTGGTGGATGTAATGCAGCTTGTCGTAACCCAGCCTGAGATCGTGAAGCAGCCTGTGGTTCCAGTAGACCCCAAACTCCACGAAGAACATGTAGAGGAAGAAGGACGCGAAGTAGGTCGCGTAGCTGTACTCGTCCATCCTGACGTACGCCAGAGTCCACCCGCGCTCCACGATGTGCTCGCACAACGCCGGCAGGAAGCTGTACATCGGCAGGGACCCGAGGCTCACCTTCACCTGCTCCGCCACGTCACCGAACTTTGGCGTGTTCGCCTTGGGGAAGAGGGTGTGGCCGTAGACGCCGTAGATGTAGTACGCCCAGGCCATCCCGAGACCCAGGTAGATCAGGTTGGCGAACACGAAGCTCCGGAGCCAGGCCCTCGCCATCAGGGGCCACGCGTCCAGCTTGATCGCCTCCTTCAGGCCCTGGGGAAGGAGGCAGAACGCCAGCCCGTTCTTCCACTCGGACTCCTGCTCCAGCAGGTACCTCTGCAAGCTCCTGTCGTCCATCTCGGCGAAATTGTGCACGCGCTTCCCCACGTGCTTCTCCTCCCAGTCCCCCAGCCAGTCTGTCAGGGGCACGCTCACCTGGGTCGCATTCGGGCTCCCCCCCGGCGCGCTCGTCCACGCCTTGAGGTCCCTCAGCTCCCTCTTCCCCGACCCGTACCCGTAGATCACCACCTGTCTGACGACGAAGCACGCCAAGGCGAAACCCAGCGCCTTGCGCGCCGTCGACCCGATCGTTTCCTGCGTCATCTCCTCCCTACGCGAGAGTTCCCGACCCACAACCCACGCAACGCAACGCAAACGCACACAAAAACAAGTTCAAGCCAAGTCCTCACACGCTCCCCGTCGAGGCCTCCCAAGACACCACACGAATCTCCCAATCTCCGACACCACACACGCGCACGCGCACGCGCGACTCAAAGCCTAAACCTCTGACGTCGCCCGTCAGCCGAGAGTGTCTCTCGTTCTCTCTCTCGCTGGGCCGCAGGCAGAGGATCTCAAACTTCAATGATAGACGTTACCCGTTGGGCGTTGGCGTTGGAGAGGAAGAGACCGAGCGAGAGAGAGGGGAGGTGTGGAGTTGTTTTGTGTTTTTGTGTTTGTTGCGCTCGGGTTTTGTGTTTTGTTCTTTGCGTGTTAGCGCGCGGCAGGGTGTAGAGGATGAGTGCGATATTCGATGGCTACGAGAGGGAGTACTGCGAGCTTTCGACCCAGCTTGGGCGAAAGATATCGCAGCTCGGTTCCCTGGGCGGAGACATGAAGCAACAAAAAGTGAGGGATATCAACAACGACTTGTCAGAGGCCGAGGCCTTGATAAGGAGGATGGACTTGGAGGCGAGGAGCCTGCCACCGGACAAGAAAAGCCCGCTGCTGTCGAAGCTGAGAGAGTACAAGGCGGACTTGAGCAAGCTGAAGAGCGACGCGAAGAAGTCCTCGAGCACGAACGCGGACCTTTCGAACAGAGCGGAGTTAGGGTTGGTTGGCGACAACTGGTCGGCCTCCTCGGCCGCGCAGAGGGAGCGCCTGCTCGCTACGACGGACAGGATCAACAGGACCGGCGACAACATCAAGCAGAGCAAGCAGACGCTCCTGGAGACGGAGGTAAGCCCACTTTCTGGCGTGCAGTGACCTGAGAAAACTGCAGGGTTTTTCCCCTGTACGCGTCTCTCCCGCGTCCGCACGTCTTCGTCTTCCCTTTCCCACTCCCGCCCTTCGCTCTCGCACCGCGTGGTAGCCTGACCTTGCTCGAACACGACTTTTCAGGAACTGGGGGTGAGCATCCTTCAGGACCTTCACAGGCAGCGCGAGACCATCACGCACGCCAGGGACACCCTCCACGGCGTGGACGACAACATCACGAAGAGCAGAAAGATTCTGAGCGTCATGGCGAGGCGCATCTTGCAAAATAAGGCCATTATGTTTGGCATCATCATGCTCTTGGTTGGGTCCATCGGACTGGTGATTTATTTCAAGTAAGGCACCCTCTCTCTCCCCCTCCATCGGGACGGCGTGGAACTGACTGTAACTCTCTCTCTCTCTCTTTCTGTGTGTGTGCGCGTGTGTGTTGTGCCTGCCTGCCCTGCCTTTGCTTGTCCCCAACAGGTTCATCAAGTCGGATAGCAGCTAAACGGAGGTGAAGGGAAAGAAAAATATTGTGTGTATATTGTTTTGTTTTCTGGTTCCTTTTAAGTGTTGCTTCTCAAAGGTCCATGAGCTTCCACTTCCTCCTCATAGTGACGTCCTTCACGGTCGTCTCGGAGATCATGGTGTCGGCGGACTCTCGCCAGTAGTTCGACGTGAGAACGTCCTTGTATCCCGTCGTTTTCACAATCAGGTGAGGTCCCTCCCAGGACGAGACGTCCTCCAGATCCTTTCCCTGCTTGTCCTGTCTCTGAACCACGACGTCCTCCTCAAAAGTCACGGGGCTCCCCCTCCTCCTGTTCCTGAAATCCGTGAACGACACGGTCTTGCCCTTCTGCTCGATGATTTTCATGTCCTGCGTGTACAGGCGGGTGGCGATCTTTCTCACCAAGTACGAAATCCCCAGCGTGACCAGAAATTCCTCGACGCCCTCCGCATCGACGACCTCCCAGGTGCCGCCCAGCTCCGTGGTCTCCCCCTTTTGCTGGGCCTCCTTCGCCGTCGATCCTGCGGCTGGCGCGGCAGCTTCCGCGTCTCCCAGAAGCGGGGAGTGGAGCGTGCCGTACATCCTCGTCTTCGCGTCCTCCCGGAAAGAAGGAGCTGGGCTGTCTCTGCCCAGCCAGATGTCGGTCACCGCCTGGCACAGCACGTGGGATTGGCAGTTCGCGAGCGTCTCGCCACCAGACGTTGCCACGAGGGTGCCATCGGTGCCCATCCTGAGCAGGATCACTCTGCCCGGGTGGAGCTTTATGGATCCCAGGCCCCTCCTCAGAGCCTCGTACTCTTCCTCCGCGCCTTTGGACTTCATGGGCTTTTCCAACTTCTCGTCGAAAGAGCTGATGAGCATTCTGGACGTGATGCCCGAGAACTGGATCACGAGCCTCATCGTTCTGCCGACCCTTTCCGTCGAGGTGATGATGTCCTCGAGAAGCTCCTCGGACCTCTGCGCGAAGGCGGCCTCGGACAATGCCCCGTACTTGGCGCCGAACGCGGCCTTGAACTGGGGGGCGTTCACGTACATGCCCACCGCGTACACGTCGATCGTCAGGGCGATCACTCTCTTGGGCCTGATACCGAGGCCCGAGAGCAGCTCCAGCTCTTCGGGATACCCGTCGTGCTCGTCCATGACTTGGCTGTACTTGTGTTTCGTTCTGGGCTCCAGGACCCACTCCTTCGGGAGCGCGGTTCTGGCCACGCCAGACTCGAGGGTCTCGGCGACCGGCTCGCTCCGCACTTCCTCCACGGGAGCCGGCAGGACCGGCGGACCGCGCCGTGGTGCGGACCTCTCCTTGGTCATCCGAGACAAGGCCGCGCAGACCAACTGCACCGCGAGGAAGACCATGTACGCGACCGACCCCAGCAGACCGGACATCGTGCCCAGGCCGACAGCTCCGCCGACCACCGTGGACGTGAACACGGTTAGGGTCGTCATCTGCTTGTTGCGCAACACCCCCTCGAGGCTGGACACGAAGTCGCCCTCCTCCTTGAGGCCGACGACGACCTGGTCCGTCGTTTTCGCGAAGCGGGGGCTGCCCTCGAAGGCCGGCTCGGGGGCGAGGAGGCCGACGCCACCGGACCGGCTCCTCGAGGAGGCCGCGACGCTCCTCGACGTCCTTGAAGTCGGGAGGGGATCGCTCGAGTCCCCCCCCTTCACCATGGTTTGCTGGGGCGCCCCAGCAGCATCAGCGGGGGGCGACGAGTTCCCCTCCGCGCTCGGCGCAATGCACGGAAGACACGACAGTACGACTCCCATGGCTCGAACTCGACGCCTTCTCTCCCTCAACCGCCGTCTCCGGCTCTCTCTCTCCTCCCTCCTCCTGGCGGTGCGTGACACTAGGCGTTGTGGCCTAGAGCTCATCGAAACGCATCTCGAAATTGATGATGATGGAGATGGGGGAGGAGTCCAGTTCAGGAATATTGGGGGTTGGGTGGAGAGAGGGGAAAGGGGGTGGTTTTGGATGACGCTCCTGCCCTGTGAAAAACCAAGATCGACGGACGCAAGCGCTATTGTGAAGACTGACGACGAAATGGCGATGAGAGGCTTAAAAACACAGAGATGAAATGTAATACAATAATATAAGAACACCAAAAGACGCCCGCAGAGGCTTGTGCGCGGTGGCGGGCTTCCCATCTTTCCCAGCTGCACTGCTAACGCGCCCTCCTAATAAGATTCGTCGATCCTCTTCCACTTTCTCGTCATGACGACCTCGTTCGAAGTGGTCGTGACCGACATCAAGACGTCGTCGTCGGACTCCAGCCAGAAGCGCGTTCTCAGGACGCTCTTGTACCCCGTGGTCGTGATGACCAGGTGGGGTCCCTCCCAGGACGAGACGTCCTCCACCTTGGTTCCGAAGGGGTCCGTGCTGTGGACCGGAACGTTCTCCTCGAAGACGTCCGTGCCGCCTCTCCTCCTGTTCCTGAAATCGGTGAAGGCCACAGCCTCCTTGCCCTGGCGCTCGATGATCATCGCGTCCCGCGTGTACTGGCGGACGGCAAAGGGCCTGATGAAGCGCGAGATGCCGAGGTCTCGCATGAGGTCGTCGATGCCCACCGCTTCCGAGACCTCCCAGGACCCGCTCAGCGCCGCGGCGGCTTCCCCACGTCGGGCAGAGACCGCGGCCGAGCCCGGGGGCTCGGCCGCGGGAGCTCGCGAAACTGGGGACCGCGTCGCACCAGCTGCTCCTGACTTCACCCCGTGCCTCGGAGCGCTGGGCCCGCCTCGCTCCCGCCCCGTGACGCCAGCTTCCGTCCCCTGTAATCTCGCCGCAAGCTCCGTCCTTTCTCGCGTCGTCATCTGAGACAAGGCCGAGCACAAGAAGTGCGCGACGAAGAAGGCGGCGAGGGCAAGCAGGGACACGACGGACTTCAGCGACCCGGACATCGCGCCAAGACCAACAACGACACCGAAGATGACGGACGACACGATGGCCAGCATCATGGTTTGCCTGTTTTGCAGGATTCCCTCGAGGCTTAAGTCCCCTCCCGGGCCCCGGGTGCCGTCCGCCTTGGGGACGGATCCGTCGATCGGGGCCATGTCCGCCCCCTTGACCGAGACGGCGACGCCGTCCCAGCCTCTCGTAGAAACCTCGACTCCTCCTCCTGAAATCTCAGCTCCATCCTTGGTCACCTTGGTCCGCGGCGAGGAGGTTTCCCACTGGTCGACCTTCGAAGCGGCGTCGGCGCGTCGCGACGGCACGCACGGCATGCACGAGAGTCCGCTACCCATGTCGGCGGCGATCAGGCGACGGGGTTCGTGAGTTCATTGACAACCACCACCAAGTGGTCGGGGTCATTGACGTCCACCACCAAGGTCTCCGACAGGGGGGAGTCACGCGGGGAAAATGGAGATCACAGATTGGGCATTGGTGACTTTGGTGGGGAGAGAGACTTTGCTTTGCTTTTGTGTGTTTTTCTTTTGGTGGTGTGTAAAAGTGCAAAAGGTGAAAGGCAGTTTATGCAATTTCTTGTCCCGCTGGCCCACTCAATCCCTGATGTCCTGGAACTGACTGAGCAGTTTGCGCCTGTGGCCAACTCTGTTCACGTTCATATCTTTCAGGTCTGCGGTTGTGCGTTGGAGGAGATCGCAGAGCAGAGTGGGAGAAGGTCGCAAAAAGTCAGAGAGGATGGCCGCCCCAGTGGCTAAAGGGACGGGGACTCACCTTCGACTGTCAGGTGGGGCAGGGTGCCGAACTCGATCTGGTGGAAGGCGAAGTTCGGGATGTAGTGCTCCATCTCGACCTGCCTCAGGATTTCTGCGCGCGCACGGGAGAGAGAGAGAGAGACAGACAGACAGAGACAGACAGAGAAAGAAAGGGACGGTCAGCACGAGAGAAGACCTCGATCGAGGGAAAAACGGGAGCGAGGCTCCCCTGGCCCGGAGGAGGGCGACTGACTTACCGCAAACCTTCTCGTCGACCCCGAACTCGTACCACTCGTTCTTCACGTGATGGCTCGCGATCTGCTTCTTCTCCTTGATGTCCACCATCACCAGAGGCGGTGCCGGGGAGGACTCGACGACGCCGGACGGCTGGGACTCCTCCTCCAGGTCCGAGAGCTCCTCGACCGGCTCGTCCTCCTCGGCCGCGGGCTGCTCCGCCGCAGCGGCCTTCTTGCTCTTCCTGGACGGGAAGCACCCCGTGCTGCTCGCGTTCCCCATGATGAACCAACCAAGAACTCTCTTGCCGTACCACGACCTGCTCCTGCTTCGCAAGGGGATCCAGGGCGTCCCAGCGCGCGAGGCGAGAGAGAGAGGGGAACGAAGAGAACGAGAGAAAAAAAAGTCAGTTACGTCCGTTACCGGTGTTGAAGGGGGGGGGGGCAGCGAAAAAGGGTTTTGCGTGCCGTCCGCCGCGGCGGGCCCGGAACCCCCCGGCCGCTCCCCTCCCTCGAAGCGCCCACCTCCCTCGAAGCGCCCACCTCGTAGGCCCCCCTCACCTACCTCGAAACCTTGTGCTCCTCCACTTGGGGTTTAGCGAGTGTGGGGCGAATGTGGGGCGGAAGAAATATCTGAACGAACCCAAAAACACACTAGGGGATGAATTGATTGATCGACTACAACACGAACGACGAGAGGTCGGGGTATTATTTTATGATGACTCCTTCTAGAGGCCCTTCCACTGGCCTGGTTTGAGGCCGCCCCTTCCCTTCTTCTCGTCGCCTTGGTCTTCTTCTTCCGCTTCCTTGTTGGACTTGGGGGCGCTCTTTTCCTGCATCTTCCTCACGTCCTCGTACGTCAGGCCGTCGGCGAAGATGCGCTTGAAGACTGCGTTGACCTTCTGCACGCCCCCAAGGGGGTCGAGGGGGTCCTTCCTCGTCCGGTGCCCGAGGCACATGCCGACGACCCTGCCCACGTCCTCGTCCGTGACCTCCGTCCTGCCGTCGAACGCGGCGTACGCCTTGGCGGTCCTGACGACGACCATGTCCCCGCGGATTCCGTCGATGTCGAGGAGGGAGCACACGGTGGAGATCTTGACCCTGAGGTCCTTGCCCACCTTGACGTCCTTGACCAGCTTCTTGGCGCCGAGGAGCTTGGCCCTGAGGGCCTCCTGCTCCTCCGCCGCGGACTCGTAAAAGGCGTCCGGGTTCATGTCGTAGGCGGTCCTGTTGAGGGCCAGCTGCAGCCTGAGGTCCGGGTCCGCGACCGTGCTGATCTCGACGTAGAGCCCGAACCTGTCCAGCAGCTGGGGCCTGAGCTCGCCCTCCTCGGGGTTCCCCGTCCCGATCATGATGAAGGACGCCGGGTGCGTGATCGAGATCCCCTCCCTCTCCACGGTGTTCACCCCGCCCGCGGCGGCGTCGAGGACCACGTCCACCAAGCTGTCGTCCAGCAGGTTCACCTCGTCGATGTACAGTATGCCTCTGTTGGCCTTCCCCAACAGGCCGGGGGAGAAGGCCTTGCTTCCCGACTGCAGCGCGGACTCGACGTCGAGGGTGCCGCAGACCCTGTCCTCCGTCGCGCCCAGGGGCAGCTCCACCAGAGGCGTCTTTGCCTTGCGCGTCTTCACCTCCTCCCCGCGCTGCACGGCCTCCCTCACCTCCTTGCTCATCAGCCTCGGGTCCGTCGGGCTCGAGTTGAACGAGTCCCCCACCACCATCTCTATCTCCGGCAGCAAGTCGATCACGGCCCGGACCACCACGGACTTGCCCGTCCCCCGGTCGCCCATCACGAGGAGACCGCCGATGCGCTGGTCGATCACGTTCAGCAGAAGGCCCAGCTTCATGTCCTCCTGCTGGACCACTCGGGTGAAGGGGAACGCCCTCCTGGTCGCGGTGGTGCTGCTCTCCCCGGCCTCCGCCACCGCCTTCGTCGTCGCTTGCGCCGCGGGCCTCGAGCTCGGGCGCAGGGTGGTCGTGCGTTGCCGCAACCTACCACCACTCGAAAACAACGCCACCACCCCGCTCGACCTCGACCTCGACCGTCCCCCCTCCGCACGCCTCCCCCTCATCCCACCACCACAACGTCTCGCTCCCTTCACCCCCTTCATCGCGAGCCTTCGACCAAGCAAACAAACAACTGAAGCCTTTCGTTCCTCGCCTGGTTCCCCCTTCGCTCCTCCACCTCTCCCTTCGTTCGGTTCACCTTCTCCTCGACAAGAGAGAGAGAGAGAGAGGGGCCTCCGACTGCTAAGCGCTCTATCCTTATCCACAGCCAATCGTATCTCTCCTCTCTCTCGAGCGGACGGACGGACATTTCCAATTGGAAATGTTTTTGGTGCAGGGATCCCAGGGAAATTTTTTTTTGAAAAACCTGCAGGGAGACAGCTTGAGGAGGACGACGACGACGGAATACGTGTACGTCTTCGTCTCTGAGGACAAGGCCGGCCTTGAAAGTGGTGGATCCCACGCACGAACGCACGCTGGCTGAGCCACTCCCTGCTTTCTCGTGGTTGCTCTGAGAACGATGATGATGATGGAACAGGAGGAGGAGGGGAAGGGGGGCGCTGCCTCTACCGGGTTCCTGGACGTGGAGGCGGAGGAGCTGGACGACCTCTTCAGCGCTCTCTCCCGGACACCGGAGGTGAAGATCCGGGCGAGGGGGGGGGCGGGAGACGCCGAGGTCGGGACGCCCAGCGGCTCGAGGGGCCCTCCTCCTCGGGCTGCTCACAGCGCCAGAGCCGCGACGAGGAGCGCGGCCGCGACCCCCGCACGGAAGAGGGCCATAATGGAGTGCATCCACGAAAAGCTGCGGACGGGAAACTCGGTGGAGGACCTCATCAAGTCGTGGGACAAGGCCGCGCTCGTGAGGGTGGCCGACGACCTGTTGGACTACATCGTGGGAAGGTCCAAGGTTCTCAAGCACGAGAAGCTCCTGCACTCGTTCCAGAAGGCGCCGAACAGGCACCTGTGAGGTCGAGGGAGGGATCGGGGCACGCTTTTGCACGTGACGTATTTTCTTGTAAGATAGTACACATAAATTATTTTCCTACTGGACAGAAAACAGGTTTTTCATGTAGTCAGGTTCCTTGGCGAAGAAGAGCTTCGAGTTCGTCGCGAGGGCCCCTGCGCTTTCCCTGATCTTGGCCAGCTCCACGGCCACCTCGGACTGCTCGAGCATCTTCGCGGCGTCCATGTCCGCTTCGGCCTTCATCAGGGTGGCCTTGGACTCGGCCTCGGCGTTGATCTTCAGGGCCTCCGCCTCCGCCTCCGCCTGAATCTTCCTTGCCCCCGACTCCGCCTCCGCGTTGATCTTCAGTGCCTTGGCCTTGCCACGCGCCGTGGTCTCCGCCTGCAGGGCCTCCGCCGCCGCCACCGCGCCGCTGGCGAGGGCTCTCGTGAGGTTCGCGTCGCAGGGGTTGGCGCTGATGATGTTGATCGACATGATCTCGATACCGTACTTCCTGGTGACCGTGTTGGCGTGCTCGACCGCAGACTTCATCCTGTAGACGTCGAACATCGGGTTGTCCCTCGAGTTCTGAGTGGTCTGCTGGGCCGCCGAGCTGACGGGAATGCCCTCGGCCGACGAGGCACTGGCCTGCGCGGCAGCGGCGAGGTGAAAGCTGTCGCTGTAATTCACCGATGCGATGAACGAGGAGAGGGACGCGATAGCCTGCTTGAGCACGTCTTCCCTGAGCTTGGAGATGTCCGCGCTGGTGTCCTTCTGCCTTCCTGAGATGGCCATGGTCTCCGCAGCAAGGGTGGCAGCGCATTCCACGTCAACGATACGCCAGTTGACCGTAGAGGTGACGTTCATGATGATGTTGTCCGCCGAGGTGGCCTGGATCCGCTCCAGGTTGTCCGTCTGAATCTTCATGGTCATAAACTTTTCGAATTTCCAGTTCTTGTGGTCCAGCAGGTGCACCTCTCCGCCTGGGAGGACGACCTGCCTACCGTTGTTCTGGGTCACGGCAGCGTAGCCCTCGTCAACCGTCAGCAAAGTGTAAGGCCCTATGTGGATGATGTGGTCTTGAAGATCGATATTCCGCTCGAACTTCAGGGTATCAGACTTCCACTGGTGGAGCCCGGGAGGGAGGAGGACGGGCTGGCCCCTATCCATCGCGAAGCCGATGTATCCCTGGTCCACGAAGAGGATGGCACAATCACCGTGCTCGATATGGCCGCTGTCCAGAGGCACGGGCCTGCCGACGCTGTGCACGTACATGTTGTTGATGTAGTGCATTCCGGGTCCGGCCAGGAAGTACCCTCCCTCCTCGTTGCGCAGCTTCAAGACGTGCCCTGCCGGGACGAGGTACTCCTTGTTGAAGAATGGGTACATGAAAATCCCGCATCCCGGGAACCGCAAATAGTAACCGATTTTTCGGCGGAGGTTCTTCGACTTGGTCGTGTTGGGCTTCAACAGATCGAGGTCGTCGAGAGTATCGCGTCTGTACTGGCTCACCAGGAGGTTCGCTTTTCTGATGGCGCTGTACGCGGGCGAGTCCTCCAGCATGTTGCCATACAGGTGAGGATCGTGGTATTCCCCTTCATGTTTCTTATCAAGCAACTGGGCCTTGATTTCGTCGGCGCTGTAATCCTTCATCCTTCCCAACCGGTGCTGCGATGAGACTGAACTGCCAACTGGGCTCCTCTCTCCTCTCTCTCCACTCTCTCTCTGATGGATCACATCTCCATCTCCATTTCGTCTTATATCGAAATACCAGATTAATGTTTTTTGACCAAGCACAATAAAGAGAATCGTCAACGCAGGAGGGGCACAGGAGGGGAAGCGTTTGAAGGGGAAGGGGTCGTTTGCTTGACAGGAGGAAGGAGCGTCTCTTTTTTTCTTTCGCTCTCTTTTTTTTCTTTCGCTCGAGCCCTTGCTTGAGAGAAACGACGCTCTGTAGGGAGGAGAGGAGGAGCGAAAGATTGGAGAGGAAGGGAGGGGAAGACTAACGGTGGAGCGATGGGGAAGTGTGGCTAGAGCATGGACTCGGTCTTGCAAATGCATTGAAGGGGGACGGGAGAGCTTCTTCGCTTAGGCAAGCTTTGACTTTTTTCGGAAGGGGACCGGTGCAAGATGTCGAAACCGAAGGCGAGGTTTATCTGCACGAAGCCCCAAGGGCTGGGCACAGGGACGACGGTCTGGCTGCAGAAGCACGGCGTCAGTGTAAGGCCGAGTCTGTCGTCGCGAAAGATTCAAGAGATCACGGCCGTGTTCGAGCTCTTCGATGAGGACGACTCTGGCGCGATCGTCGTGGAGGAGGCCCACACCGCTCTGAAGCTCTTGGGCCTCAGGGCCACCAAGTCCCAAGTCGCCAAGCTCGTGGAGAAGTACGACGTGAACGACAGCGGTGACTTGGACCTGGACGAGTTCATCCAAATGATGACGGAGCACCTCGTGGATCAGGAAGACGAGGCACAAGACGCGGAGGGGGACAATTTTGACATGAATTCTCTCAAGGACAGTGGCTTCAACACCCACGAGCTGAACCTTGTTCTCGGTGCGCTGCGCCGGCGTAACTTGCTCCAGGCCCTTCTCGAGAAGGACTACAAGGGTCTCGACATGCAGCAGAGGAGGCTGCGAAACAGCGTCCTGGCCTCCGGGCTCCGGCCCATCCCAGAGAAAGTCTCTCCGGAGAAGATGCACAGGAGGACGGAGTCCCATGCGATGCAGATGGAGCAGATCAGAAAAGCCCGCAAGGAGAGCATGATGATGTACTTCAGGTCGAAGAGGAAGCTGAAACTTCCGAAGATAGATTTGCCGAAGAAAAAGTCACTGCACCACGGTGTGGAGTCACCGGAACCGTTGGTGAAACTTTTCACGGGAAAGTCTCCACTGCTTCGCAAGGGAAACTACAACGAGATTGCTCAAAAGATCTCCCGAGGAAAGTTCTCGACGCCGCTTCTCAGGACGATTGCTGGAGGCAGGGGCCCCAGCAGCGCCACGGGTCGTTCCGGTGCCGCGACCACGGCAGTGCACCGGTTCCCGGGCTTGGACAACTACCTGACTATGAAGTCGAGCAGATGCAACAGGTGAAAGACTGCGGGGCGAGGCAGAGAGTTTGCACCCCGGGGCTCGCATTGTACCAATAAGAAGAGAGTAGTAATGTATCACATTCCGTTAACGACTGCTGACACACTTGGCGTTGATGATCCCAATGATGTCCTCAAGCTCCTCGGAGACGATTCCTTCCTCGGCCGACAAAAAGTCAAGGCCCTCCTCCACTTTGCTGCCGTCTTCAGCCCGGGGCGCGTCCCAGGACTGGGCCCCGGCAAGGTCGTTCGCTTCGACCTCCCCTGGTTTTTGGAACCTGTGGACTCGGTCACTCCCAGATTCTGCCTCGTAGTAAAGCGTCCTGTCCTCGTACACCCTCTTCGCAAGATTTTCTGCCTTGGCAGGTGGTGGGTCCTCCGCAACCTTGCCCTCGTCCCCCCCACCATATATGCTCCCCCCGCCCGTGGCCTCGGGCCCCTTGGCAGTCTCTCCCCTGTTCGAAAAGTCGTGAACTGGGATCGTCGTGTTCACGCCGGACCACCGCTCAGGAGACCGAGGCCGAAACGTTCCCGTGGTCTGAGTCTCCACGGTAAAGACCCGCCTCTTCAGTTTTATCTGATCCTGGTACGTCTTCGCCAGCATCAGAGCTTGCATGAGCCTCGTTTGCAAACTACTGCTCAGCTTGTGCAGCTCCATGTTCTCCTGCCTCAGTCGCTCAGACTCCGACCGAAACGTTTCGAGCTCCTTGTCCATCCTTTCGTTGTTGTGGTTGAGCTGTACGACTTTGGAGATCAAGTTGGAAACTTTCTTCTTGTCCTGTGCGCACAGGTCCCCGAGCGTGCACCTCTTGTTCATATCCCAGTTCATCTCTTCGCTCCTCCCCGAAGCAGGTTTGGACTTCCCTCTCGTCCTCCCCTTGGGGGACTTCCTGTTGTCCAGAAGAGGCATCCTTTATCTAGCGATTCTCCTCAGGCCTCCAACCTCCAAAACCAGTAGCCCATCACCCAAAGGGCGAGTCCTCCTCCCACCAACCGCGAACTAAAGCCCCTCTTCTCTCCCCTCTCTCCTCTCTCCGGTCTGTCGCTGCTTTCGCGCCCCCTTCGGTTTCAGAGGTGTTCGCTTCAGACGTCAGAGGCCAAGGAGCACCATGATGGAGTGCTCGAAGCTCGTGGTAGCGGTGGTCCTGGCTCTGTTGTGCGCGCTTCAGGGGGTGCAGGCCGCCGGAGCCGGGCGGGAAGTGCTTGAGTCACGCGTGACTCACTCGCGGCATAGCAAGATAAACAGCATATCAGAGGAAGGGAAGAAGACCAACACCAAGACCGCGAGGGACAAGGTGGAGAACGAAAAGAGCGTGTACGAGTTCACCTTCAACCCCCTGCAAGGCAGCGCGAATGGAGGGACGCAAGTCACCTTCACGCTCAGCAAGACTTTCCCAAGCAACCCCAGCGGGTTGTTCTGGTGCAAGTTCGGAGAGAAAGTTGTCCCTGCCCAAAGTTACTTCCTTTCGGCGAGTGGCAGGGCCATAGTGTGCCAGACGCCCGCAGGGTCGCCGAGGCAACACTTCGTGAAGATAAGCACGGACGGGAAGACCTTCTACAAGTCCTCGTCGCAGAAGTTCCTCTACTACGCTTGAGGACTTTTTTTCTTTTGTATCTCTTGTATCTTGTCTGTAAATAAAATTGTTGTACGTTACTACTTCACAATACACTTCGCCGGCCTCTGCCTCCGCTTAGCTCCCCGCTTGCTATTGGCTGTACTTTTGCATCTTCTCGTCCACCGTTTCCAGGAGCTCGTCCAACGTAGCCTTCTCCTTGGTCAGTCCGAACTTCAAGGCGTACTCGACCTTGTGTTTCTTCCACGCGTACAAAAAGTAAGAAGAGCAAATCAGGTACACCACGGCGGAGATCGTGCCGATGAAAAACTCGCCCCTAAAGCAGAACCCGTGCTCGTTGCCGGCTTGGTCGCCTGCAGTAGAGAGAAACAAGAGAAGAACGGTTGTCAGAGCCTGCTGCGAGGTGGGCGACCTCTCGCGCTTTTTTGGGGGGAGACCGCACTAACCTAAGAAGCAAGGGAACTCCTGATCGTAGAGCCAAAGAAAGTTTCGCACGGAGCCATAAAAGTGTCCGACGATCATGAGGCAGGTCAAGATTTGCCAAACGGTGAGGTATTCAACGTTCCCCGACAAAATCTGGGCGTTCTTCATCCCTATCAGGACCACAATGACTCCGAAAGCCAGCCGGAACGCTATGGGATCCAGCTCCCTGTTGTCCTCGTGCATGTAGAAACCCTGGTACCCGAAGTAGAACGCAGCCTTGTGGTCGCAGAGAAACAGTGTCGAGGGGAAACCCGCCTTGTTAGTAGCGTGCTCCTTTGTGTCGTTTGGATGTTGTGCCGAAAGAAAGTGAGGAAGAGAAGGGAAGGCCTTGACTTACCGCGCAGTCCACGAAGAAGGACATGACTAAAGCGTACTGCCACTTGCGGTGCCTCTTTTTCAGACGCTCCGGCGAAACCTTGAAGGACTTGCCGAACCCCACGCTGCTTTGCTTTTTGAGGAGTGGGTTTCCCTCGTAAAGTCCGAAGTTCTCGTTTGGGCTGTTGAACATTGTTCTCCCCCCGTCCTTTTGCTCCGACCTCTGCTTTAGGTCCACCCAAGCACTTTCGTTCGGATCCCACCGCGAGCCCTAGACCATTTGCCGAACCGAGCTCGAGCTCTCCTCCCCACCTACCTTCCGACGACGAAGATGCAGATGCTCCAACCTTCCCCCGTCAAGGACAACTTCTCCAGAGTAGATTAAGACTGCGGCACTACTCCAACGAGCCGAGAGAGAACCTCGAGACGTCCTTTCGCTCCAACAACCCCTGTGTCCGCCCCTCTTCTGTGTTCCCTTCCGTCGTCCCTTGGTCCCCTCCCGTCCAGTCAGTCTTCCCTTCCCTTCCCTTTGCCTTCCGCGGTACCTATACGATCCATCAAACATCTCTAGAATAGAGGGAGAAGGCGGGGAGAGGGAACAAGGGGGCGATTTGGAGGATTGAGGCCGGTGCGTCACGCGACCAGGGGGACGCAAGGGGGGGCGTCCGTCAAGCCAACGCTGCTGGATTTTTTTGGAGGGTGACGCAGGGGCAGGCCGGATCGGGATAGGGAAACCTCGGGGCCAAGAAGAACGAAGAAGGTGTGGCAAGATGCTCGAGTCACAGGAGGTAGAGGAGAAGCTGAACAGGCTGTTCAAAACCCTGGAACAGAAGTTCAACAAGTTGGACCGCCTGGAGAGCTCGGAGGATAAGAGGGCGCTCCTGGACGAGGCCCAAGATGGGATTGCCGAGTGCAAGAAGTGAGTATATACCCGCACCTCGATTCGGCAGACCTCACTGACCAAGGTTCGTTTCCAACTCCAACACTATTTCGCGTGCTTTGCTCGTCAATTGCCTTGTTTCAGGCTTCTGAGGGAGTTCGAGAGGGAGGCCCGACTCGAGGACATGGCGCCAGAGATACTGTCGCAGCGAAAGGCGGGACTGGTACGTTTCCCACGAACACAAAACCCACGACCCGCGAAAAGCCGTTGCCTTTGGGGCGGAGATCTCATCCCGAAGCGCCCGCCACGGAACTGACATGCTCTTCTTCGCGCGCCTTGTCTCCCCCACACCACACACACCACACACACCACACACACGCGGCGTCGACAGGTCAAGGAGATCCAAACCTTCGTTGGCCTGAAGAAGCTTGCCACGTCGCAGCTCAACAGGATCAGGAGCCAGCCCTCCTCGTCCTCCGGGGCGAACCCCTTCGACGTCGAGTCCGGCGCAGGGGGCTCCGCGATCGACAACTCCGTCAACCCCATGAGGGGGAAGAACCTGACGAACAACGAGCTCATCCAGAAGGGAAGGAAGATGATGGACGAGACGGACGACTCCCTGATGAGGAGCGTGAGGGTGCTGGAGCAGACCAAGCAAGTCGGCATCGACACGGCCGCCGCGCTGCAGGAGCAGACGGCCACCGCGGAGAGGATCGTGAACAAGCTGGACGAGATAGAGTTCACCCTTAAGAAGTCCGGCATGCTGATCAGGCACCTCACGAGGTCGGTCGCCACGGACAAGTGCTTCCAGTTCCTGATCGGACTCATCGGCGTCGGCGTCATCGTCATCGTGATTCTCAACGTCATGGGGAAGGACAAGGGGGCCGTCCAGCTTCCGGGGGAGGAGGGCGCCAGCCCCGCCGCCGCCGATGCAAGGAGGTTCCTCCAAACCCACTACTTCTTGTAATCCTAGTCTAATCTCGCACGAAGAAGAAGAAGAAGAGGAAGGGAAGCGATCGGCTTTTCTTCGATCGATCACCAGCTGGGGAGCTGGGGGGCTGGCCAAGAACGCCCGGAGACCGCGTTCGTTCGCTCTTGGCCAAAGCAAGGCCAAGTCCTCCGAACATTAAACCAAATTGGTTTTTCGCTCCTTTCGCAGAAGAATAGATTTCGCGAGGAGAGAGAACCCGACGGATCACGGGCCGCAAGCGCACACAAGAGCGGCGGGCGTTACGTGTTGGGTGCCCTTTTCCGAACGGGGGAGAGTGATCAGGCGGGGCTGGGGCGATTCACTCGCTTCGTCTCCGGTGATCCGAGAGCGCGGAAACCTCTCGCGTTCGCGCGACGGGGGTTTGCTCGAGAGTTTGGCCCAAGGAGAGGGCGATCAAGGGAAGGCTTGCGTGGAGGGGGGGTTGGTGCTCGGCGCGTGAGGAGAGTCTCGGGGACGGCGAGCGAGGGGATGAGCAGCGCGGACGTCCAGACGGGCGAGGACTACCCGGACTGGCTCATGATGATGGGGGACGAGTCTCCCGCGCGTCTCGCGGGGTCGACCGACGATGATGGGGCCGCCGCGGTCGCGCCAGAGGCCTCGGGAGTGGAGGCCGACGACGGGGATCGGGGACCGCCGCGCCTCGTGCGGGTTCAGGTCACGAAGGCCACCGCGGAGCAGGTAAGTCGCTTTCGCTCTCCACCCCCGGCCCGTGCTTTTTGGTACTGATGCAAAACGAAACGTCTTTTCATGCGTTACGACGACGATATTGGCTTGGTTGTGTGTCTGCGTGCGTGCGTGCGTGCGGCCCTCGCCCCCGGTGCGAGCAGGAGACGAGGATCATCGAGAGGTACGAGGCGATGCTCTCGAAGAGGGAAGACGACGAGTTCAGGACGAACGGAACCGTCATACCGGGTGGCCCTCGCGATCACGGCGGAATGAAATGCAGCGAGTGCGGGACCGAAAAAACGCCGTTGTGGAGGACCGTGGGGAGAGATGTTTTATGCGTAAGTACGCCGCGGGGAGCGGCTCTCGGTCCTTTGGCTTTGTTCTGACGCTTGCCCTTTTCCTTGAACGCTTCCACGTATCGTGTCGTTTCACAGAACGCGTGCGGGCTGAGGAAAGTGAGATCGAAGAAGGTCAGCAAGAAGAAGGTGGGGGCGAAGAAGAAGGCGGGGGGCGTCTCGGCCAGGAGGAAACCTCGAAAGTCCAAGCCGAGGTCGACGATGCCGGAGGGGAACTTTGCGGGATTCGACCTGGACGCCTCCGCGGGGAACGGAAGAAGGCGGGGCAAGAGAAAGCGGAAGGAGAGTGTTTGGCTGCAGAACGACGGAATTTACGCCAATCCCAACGAGAAGGAGAAGGCGGTGGAGCGGCCCATCAAGAAGCTCAGTCGGTTGGAGGAAGACAAAGTCGTGGAGGAGGTTTGCGAGGCCCTCGCGTCGATCCAACACGGCCCTCCCGCCGCCCCAAGGGACGCCGAGGAGGAGGAGCTCTCCGACGGGGAGTTGGATCTTATCATGAAGTTGCACGAGGTCTACGGGCCGTACAAGGACTCCCTGCTGGGAGCCACTGCGAGGCGGGTGGAGTCCGGAGTGCTCGTGATGGCCATTCTGATACGGGCGGCCATGGGCATGAGCAAGGGAGGCCACATCACGCAACAAGAAAAGTTGTGGCTCCTGGACAAGATTTCAACGGAGGAAGAGACGTACCTCAAGTCGCTGCCGATCGCAGCTGGCAACTACAAGGCCCTGGAGGAGCTCTTGATCTGCTACGTCAAGTTGGGAAATCATGAAATGAAGAAAAGGCGGGAGGCGGATAGGGAGGCTCCCGCGGATAGGGAGGCTCCCGCGGAGCGGCGCCTGGAACCCGCCGGGGCAATCGACCAGCAAAAGGCCAAGCCCCCTCCCCCGCTCCAAGTTCCGCCTCCAGGAGAAGGGATTCCTTTGCAGCAGCAGAATGCCACCAGTCAGCAAGGAGCGGATCAGGGCATCCAGAAACTCGATTCCCCCTCCTTGCTGCTTCTCCCCGCGAAAAACGGTCCGCAACAACCCACAAATGACTTCGCTTCCAAGCTGATTCACACCCCGGTGCTGCAACCACCACCGAGGCCAGCGGCACCCTTCTAGCCTAGAAGTTCTAGGCATTCATTGTAATCCACATCGAGCACACCACAAACTGAGCACCGTTTCTATACTATTTTCTTCCGTCTCAGCGATAGCGATTCTCTTACCCCTTTGACCCTGAGTGCGGTGTGCACGGCCGCCTCGAGGAACTCGCAGACGATATCGCTCGTACTCGCTTCGCCACCACCCGCCTCCCCGGTGCCCCCCCCTTCTCGCATCGTCCTCGATCGCATTCTCAGCAAAAAACTGAGAGACGGACGGACCGAAGAGCGCGGGGGTTGCGTGGCGGGCGCGACCATCATGACGACGTTGAAGAATGACTCCGGTGCGAGTGACCTGGACTGGGTGGTCATCCAGTACTTGCATAAGAACTCATGCTTTGACGCGGAGAAGTCCTTCCTGAAGCACCTGGCGACGAAGCAGGGCGTCGATGTTATTCCCCCGAAGCAGGTGCTTCAGGACGACTACCTCAAGTACTTGGTTATGAGCAAGCTGTTTCCGGAGAGCGTGGACGGGGTGAGGAACTACACGATGAGCTACCAGGAGCTCTACAAGTTCGTCACCGGGCTCATCGACATTTACAGGGTAAGTAGAACACGACGAGAGGAGAGGGTAGGCAAGGGTGGCCGATCAGTCTCTTTAGACTGCTGCAGTCCAAGAGGGCGAGCGCTGAACGACGTTTCTTTCCCCGTCTACGCCTTTCTTGCCCTCGGCGCGCGCTCAACAGGAGGACCTGCAACGCTTGCTGTATCCGATTTTCATATACTGTCTCCTGGATCTGATCTATTTGCAGAAGACGGTGGAGTTCAAAGACTTTTTCGACACGAACTGCAGCTTGATAGAGGAGCTCGCTGTTCCAGGGCGAGTGGAGGAGCTCGACCAGCTGCGGAAGCTGAGGTCGGAGCAGGACATAGATCACAACCCGGTGGCGAGCAAGTTCTGGCACTCGCGGGCAGCGGTCGGGCTCAGCGAGCAGTCCTTCGACCTTCTCACGCGCTTCCTGCATGATCACAAGCACTACAACATCCTTCGCATCCTGCACGAGAGGCTGAACATCGAGTTCTACCCGGGAATCCCCGTGAAGACCAAGTTGGAGCCCATCTCCATAGAGGACGCGATTCCGATGAGCATAAAGGAGGAGGCGACCGCGGCAAACACGGAGGTGATTCAGCTTGGTCTCCTGCCGGATACGTTGGAGGACAAGGTGGTGATGACGGCGGAAGATATGGAGAAAGCGACGAAGGAGGACAAGGAGGGGATCAAGGAGTCTTCCTCGTCGAAGAAGACGAAGAGGACAAAGATGCTGTTTCTCGGAAACGACAAGAGAATAAAAAAGGCGATACCCCTGGCCACTTGGGCCGATGAGATCGCGGATAAGTTCAAGAGGGACATCTCGAACAGGGAGAGGCTCAACAGGGAGAGGCTGCCTTCGATATGCTGTGCCACCTTTCTGAACACCCATAGGATGACAACAGCCTGCCACATGCTGGCCAACGAGGTGGACATTGCCGCGGGGTTCGGAGACTCCTCTATTCAGTTGCGCTCTCTGAAGCCTTCGGAAGGGGAGGACGACGTGGACGGAATGGAGGAAGATGACGAGGACTTGGGAAACGCGACCGTCCCTCCGGGCCAGGCCGTGGAACTTCTTGGCCATTCCGGGCCCATCACCGCCCTTTCCTCGAGCTTGGACGAGACCTTCTTGTTGAGCGCTTCTTGCGACGCTTCTGTCAGGCTGTGGAGCCTGGAGCTGAAGAGGTGCCTGGTGAGCTTCAAGAGCCACAGCGGCCCAGTGTGGGATGTTGCGGTCTGCCCACGGAGCCCCTACTTTGCCACCGGCGGTTGGGATGGGACGGCGAGAGTGTGGTCCACGGAGCACAGCAAACCCTTGCGGCTGCTCGTCGGTCACATGTCTGACGTGGACTCCGTGGCTTGGCACCCGAATGCCCACTACGTCGCCACAGGATCGAGCGACTGCACCGTGAGGCTGTGGGACGTCGCCACCGGTAAAGCCGTTCGTGTTCTAACGGGAGGGCACAAGCACAAAGTCAGCAGCGTCGCAGTTTCCCCAAACGGAAAGCTGGCGGCCTCCGGCGCAGTGGACGGGTCCGTTGCCGTCTGGGATTTGGGCGAGTCGAAGCTCCTGGGCCAGTTCTCCACCGGGGGCTCCATCTGGAGCCTGGATTTCGATCGTTACGGCAGCATGCTCGCTTCGGGTGACGCCAACGGTGTCGTGGGGTTGTGGGACGCCGGGTCCGCCATTCCTTCCCCTTTGGCCTCCTACGAAACAAAGGACACGCCTGTATACAATGTACATTTTAGTCGAACGAACCTGCTATTTGCCATGGCGGAGTTCAGTAACAACCCTTAAGATTAGGCCGCTCCTCTGTAACTTTAGACACTTGTCCTCAGTTTTCCTGCCCCGGCAGCTGTTACAGGGCCCGCTCTTCCACTCACTCCCTAGTTTGATCATTTTCAGTAAGCCGGGGGGCCCGGAGAAACGACGGGAGGGAAGGAGCGGGTCTGGGGATACCGATGTACGGCCTGAAGTATTCGGCGAGGTGTGCGACGTCCGTCGCGGCCTGCCGCGATGCGTCCAAGTGGCTTGTCGCGACAACGGCGCTGAGGGAGGAGAATGAGGTTCACATCATAGAGCAGGAAGAGGAGGCTTCGGACCACATCTCTTGCAAGGGGGTCTTCAGCCACCGTGGGGAAGTTTGGGATATAGCTGCCTCGCCGGCGGACGAGAAGCTGTTCTTCACGGTGTACCTCGACGGCCAGTCGCAGGAGGCCGCGCTCTGGGAAGCGGTCGACGGGAAGCTCGAGCCTAAGTTCTCAAGCAAGGGAAAGCAGAAGAACGTGAGGAAAGTGGTCTGGAGTCCGGACACGGCCTCGGACCTGGTGGCGCTGGGGTCGGCCGACGCGCTGAAATTGTGGAACCTCTCGCGGGACGGCGGCGCGGTGTCCTCCGCCACGGGCGCCGGGGAGCTCGAGAACGTCGGTGCGGTGTCCTGGAACCACCTCAACCACAACTTGCTGTGCGTGTCCTGCTCCGACTCCCTGCAGTGCCTCGACCTGCGTAGCATGAGCCAGACGATCACCGTCGAGAAGGCTCACGAGATGGGCGTGAGGGACGTGGACTTCAGCAAGACGAACCAGAACCTGCTGGCGAGTGCGGGAGATGACTGCCATATGTGTGTCTGGGACCTGCGAAAGGCGCAGAGCCCCGTCGTGAAGGTGTCGAACCACTCGCACTGGGTGTGGCAAGCGAAGTTCAATCCTTACCACGAGGCTCTCGTGGTGACAAGCAGCAGCGACTCTCTGGTCCAGCTGTGGCACCTCACCGAGGACGAGGAGGAGGGCAGGGGCAACGAGATCAAGTCCTCTGCGGAGCTGAAGCCTCACACTTTCGAGGAGCACGAGGACAGCGTGTACAGCGTGTCGTGGAGCACGGGGGATCCCTGGACGTTCCTGTCGCTCTCATACGACGGGAGAGTCATGTGCAACCAAGTGCCGAGCTCGGTCAAGTACAAGATCCTGCTGTAACGAACTCGCGATGTACCACCATCGTCGCGTTCTCCACTTATTAATATTCTTTTACAGAGACGCGCTGAAAGCTTATTCCGGACTCTTCTCGCCCACTCGCCGGCCTCTCAGGCTTCCTCCTGGAACTCTAAAATCTTTGTCTCTTCTCAGGACTGCTCCTGTTGACGTTCCCAGCCTTGCTCGAGCCCAAGAGCGAGAGCACAACGTCCACGTTAGCGTCCTGGTCCTCCACCGTGTCGCTCTTCAGCACCTTGAGAATCTCTTCCTTGTAGCTCTCCCTCGCCTCCTCTACTATGACGTGCATGATCTCGCACTCGATGTTCTCCTGCAGCTTCCTGCCCTTGTAGCCCCGCTGCTCCAGCCTGTTGTACAATATCCCGTTCTCCGTCTGCAGCACCACGACGTGGTCGAACCACCTCTCCGGGAAGAAATCGCATCCGTGGTGGTCCACGATGTTCCCTCCCTTCGACATGCGCTCCTCCAGGAAGTCGCAAACCTTGTCCTCATTCAGGATATAGCACTCCAAGTCCGCGTCCCAACCGTCGTGCAGGTTATGGTCTTTCACGAATCGTCCTATCTCGATGTGGCTGTACCCCGTCTGTTCCGCCAGGATGGACGCTAGCGACGTCTTCCCGGTACCAGGCGTACCCGTTATCAGGACGTTACCCTTGTCAGTCATCCTCACAACTCACACACACCTTCACACCTTCACACCTCAAAAGTCTCTCCCGACGCCAAGAGCCTCCAGAGCTTCTTCCGAGGAGCGGTACGCGTACACTCCCGCCAACTCGAGTGTAAAGTTTATCCGTTGAGGGGAAAAAAACCCGGAAAGGAACGAGGGCGAGGTTTACAGACTTTTTGGTTCGAGTCGAGCTACCACGAGCGAAGGACGTGACGTGTTCTCTCTCGCTTTCGCTCGCTCTACGACGGGGTCGGACGAGAACGCTGAGGTATCTACTGGGAAAAGTGGACGACGTCGCATTGGTGACATTGGTCCTGGTCGGTCGGTCGGGGATGATGAAACCCATGGAAGGTGTCGAGAAGAGTGGGAAGAGGAGGAGGTTGGAGGAGAACTGTGAAGCGGAAGAGGAGGTGGGGACGAGCGAGGAGGAGACCCGCGAGTTTGAGGTTGACGTGCTCCCGGAGGAGATACTCCTCCTTATAGTGAACCACCTCGACGGGAGGGACCTGGCCAGGCTGACCACGACTTGCAAGACGTGGGCCGAGGTCGTGAGCGAGGAGTCGCTCTGGAGGGCTGTCGCGAACAAGCACCGCAGCTGGGAGGGCGCGATATCGAAGACTCGCTTGAACAGACCAAATCTTTCCTGGAAGCAGACCTATGTGAACCTCTTCTGCCTGGAGAACGGCATGTGCAACCACTGCTTCAAGCGTTCCCCAATCACACACATCTGCAGGGAAAAGATCGAGGAGGAGCTCAGCAACCCGATCAACAACTTGCCCCTGTGTCGCTTCTTCCCGGGGCTGCACCAGCACTACAGCAGAATGCAACACGGGGACGAGAGAGCTGGGGGCGTCAGAGCCATCAAGGTGGAGGGAGCCGCGTCGTAGAGATCGGATTCGTTGTTTTAACTGTAACTGTATGTAACGTCTCAAAGTATTTTATTTCTCATGTCCTCTAGCTTCTTCATGACTTCGCCAGGAGATCTGTCCAGCTCCTCAGCGATGCGAGACTGCAGCTCTTTCGAGATCTGAGAGTACTGCTCGCAAAAGCCTCCGTCGATCACGTTCCTGACCGGGTTGTATGAGGATCTGTAGCTGAGGTGGTCCCTGCCGCACAGAGGTTGGTTGTCCTGCCTCAGGTGCATCTCCAGGTGAGAGAAGAAGTCAACGTCCTCCTTGGACGTCAGGGGCACGAGAGCCCCAATCTCGCCCAGGATTGTCATGTACAGCACGATCTCCTTCCCGCCGGGCTGCATGGTGGTCCTCTGAATTGCTGTCACCGTGTCGCCGAGATGGAAGCTGCACACCGATTCTAGCTTGTGGGGCGCAGAATGCAGAGCGGAGCTGCTGTTGTCCATCGCTCGGCCTCCCGTGGGATCGTCCTCAACCTCCTTTGAGACGTCCTTGGGGAGCCTGCAGACAAAGATGTTGCCGAACTTGTCCCCTCCAAGGACCGTGTTGTAGTCGAGGACCGCACTTGCCGTCATGTATCTTGGTATGGTGTCGTCCGCGTAAATATGAATGAGATTATCCTCCCACCTGTACCGACAAAAGTGGACGCTCTCCTGGGCGTCTCCACAGTAAATTCGGTCGCCCGCCGTGTCTATTGTCACGATGAAGTTGGGAAATTTTCGATTCTCCGACTTCTTCAGCAGCTGCTTCTTCCCGAGTTCGTACAGAGTAAGTGCGTTCCCCACGCCCACCAGCAGTCTGCCCTGGAAGGGCTTCATCGCCCGAACTATTCCCCTAACCGAAGTAGAGTGGAGGAGCTCGAGGCCTTTTTCCTTGTCCTTGAACGTGTACAGCCTAATCTCCCCCCCGCTACAGCCCCGGGGCTGGAGTTTTATGTCCAAGGCAGTGGCCACGGCCAGTATATCTGCTTCTTGCCCTTCGAAGCGCACCCAAGCCATGCAGGTGACGGCGTAGTTCCCTTCCAATTCCAGCTGGCTGGACACGGAGAGTGACGTAGCATCAATTACCTCGATGCAGGATGCCCACTGCTCTGGATTCCCTCGCACCGATCCGAACTGGACTTTCTCCTCGCTAGGTTCGTTTTCTCCGTCATCCTCCCCAGTGTCCATCGCATCCCCGTTCTCCTTGGGCGCCATGGCGGTCGTGAACTGGTTAGGAACCACTCCACAGTCAGCTTCTCCTACTGCTATTACTTTTTGCTCCTCGTTTACGGCCATCGTCCTCGGCGTGTACTTCAGCCCACAGGCAGAACTGTTAAAGACATCCCCGAGATGCTCTATAACAAGGATTCTCAACGAGGTCTGAGCCACGCCAACAATCGCCTCTGGGCACTGCTCGGAGGAAAAATGGGTAGCGTGGGACAGGCCCTCGTAAGAAATTGGGGTCAGCGTGAACCTACCCTCCTTTGTGTAGCCAACCCAAGGCCTGCTGCTCAGTGCCATCATCGATTCCTTTCCCATGATGCGCAAGCCCACCAGCTTTGGTGGCCGCGTTCCCAAGAACCTCGTTCTGGTGTCGGACAACTGACCTGTCACACTATCGATTTCTGTGCGCAGCAGAATTCCATTCGCGAGCCCAGCTTGCAGGTACAAAGACTTCGTGTCCTCATCAAAATCACTTGTCGAGATATTGATGAAGAGCATCGATGATGGCACAGCTGCAACAGCCTGGACTGCGAGAGGGCTAAGGCAATCGTGCGGATCCAGGGAAAGGACGCGAATCGTGGCATCGTAGCCTCCGATGGCCAGGAACTTCGATCGCAGCTTTCCGGCAGGAATTGGCGCGATGCACACGGAAGAAATTTCCCCTGCCATGTCCTTCTTCTCAGACTCCAGAAGCTGACCAGTCTCGTCAAGTTCAAAGTAAACGAGCTCGTATCCCGTGAGGGCTGCGACCACTTGCCTTTCGTTGCAAGATACTGATGTGATCTGCTTCCTGCCTGGACAGCGCCACTCGTTGACCCTTCCATCACCCAGAATGTGCCTCAACCCGGTTGGCACCACCTGCAGTATGCTGTCATCAGCCATCAGCTTCACGTCCAGAGTCGCGGAGGTTGTTTGGAATCCGCTGTCAGTGACCTCCTCGACGCTCTCTCCCACAGAAAGCACGAGAGAGGCGTTCTTGAAGGACACAAGAATGAAGGAATCAAACTCCTGAGACTTGTTCTCCTTGATAGTCCACACCCCGTTTGGTGAACCGGGGAGAGGGGACACCGCCATTTCTGCCACGGTTTGCCCCGGTCTGAGAATCTTCATGGTGGACCACGGCCCTTTGCCTGTGAGGGTGTACATCTGCTTCGTCTCCTCCTCGAACAGGTTGGCCACCTTCATGTCGCAGACAGGGCTGAGGCTCTCGATCGCGTCGATGAGGAGCAAGTTCTTCAAGGGTCTGGGCGAAAACTCGACAGGCTGGAGACCATTCTCCGTCGCCATGGCTTGGGAAGCGGATGCCACCGCCTCATTCTCATCGTCCCCGATTCCGAGGAATTGGTGCAAGGCGTGGTCCCCACACTCGGAGCCAGCGAAGAGGAAACCGCTCTTCAAGACGCAGATCGAGGTGCAGACCGGGATGGTGTCGAAGTAACGAATCTTCAGGTCCTTCACGGTCTCCCTCTCGCAATCTAGAGTCACCTTGTAAATGTCACCGTACTCACTCTGCACCAGGAAGAAGAACATGGACTTCTGCTTGTGAGCCGCGTAGGAGACGAGGAGGACTCCTCTGCTCTGAGGCAAGTCCGCTCTCCTCGGGATGGGAGCCTTCACCTCCTTGTGGTTCTGATGCTTGTAAATCACGTAATTCTCCGCACAGATGAGAACACCCCCCGGGCCCTCGCTTCCACCAGGGACCGCAATCAGCATGTTCGCCCCGTTGTCGCAGGGCTCCGACCACTTCCTCACCACGTGGTTCAAGCCCAGATCGAGCTCGTAGTACGTCAGGTGCTTCCGGGCCTGCTTGGCCGCTTCCCCCGTGGGGTCCTGCTCCGCCTCCCCGTAGTCCATCTCGATGGCTCCGAAGATCGGGTTCTCAAAGCCGCAGTCCAAGCCGACAATAGAGAAAACAATGTTCCTGGACTTGTGCGCCTCAAGAGGCGAGGATATCGTCAAGTTGGCCGCACTGTCTCTGTTCAGCACGTAGACCAGCTTCTGCTTCTCGAGCGCCCCGATCATGACGGCCCTTCCTTTTGGGTCGTAGGCCAGGTACTGGCCAGGGACGATCCTTCTGCAACCCGTTTTGCCGTAGGTCTCCTGGTGGACCTTCTTGAATCGCCTCGTCTTGCCATCGAAGGTGAGGATCACGATCCTTCCGGAGTCCGACCCCACCACGATGTGGTCGCGGTTGCTCCCGGGAAGCCTGAAGGGGCACAGCGAACGTATTTTGCCGAACACTTCCGTGGACGCAATGACCTGCAGCTTTCCGTTCGCATCCGGGCGAAGGAGCTCCAAGACCTGTTTTCGTCAAGCGGCGCGGAAGGGAAACGAAATCGGTGTGTGAGTCGCGCGCGTGTGGAGAGTGGGTGGGAAGGAACGGCGCTCTGCGTACTCACCTTCGTCCGCGACACGACAATCTCGTGGACCTTGGGCCCCGAGAAGCTTCCATAGATAGCAGCCTGAGTACCGAACAGAGACACGACACGACAAAAGTTCAGTACACACCACGAGTAAGATCAAAGGAGTCCCTAACGCACGACAAGATTCCAACACAAGACACCACGCCACTGCATTGACTCGAGTCCCAAGAAGTTCGAAAGCACCCCTCACTCACCTGGACGTTCCCGCCCCTCTGCAGTGTCACGTTGTACAGATACATCGCCTCCCGCCTTCCGCCTTCGCCGCCCGCCTGGTGACTCGCTCTTTCTCAATTCAGTCGTCACATGCTGCGACGAGGTGAGTTGCGGTGTTCTGCGAGGGGGAGGGATTGCACGAGAGGGGGGGTGGGGGTGGTACCCGCCTTGCACGATCGATTCATTCGATTCTTGGTCTCCTCGTCCGCTTTCGAAAGAGCCCTCGCTCGAAAGGAGCGACGCGCTGGTTAGGATTTGAGAGAGAGAGAGAGAGAGAGAGAGAGAGAGAGAGAGAGAGACTGACTCTTCACGGTCCACAACTCGTTGTCGTAATCGGGGTCCAGGTTCGAGGGCTAGGGTGGTGGAAGGAGTTTGGATACGATACGGTACGATCGTGTGTTAGTCCGTGAATTTGTCGCATCTGCCATGGCACTGCAGCGCTTGGGGTCGAGGAGGCTTTGCTCCCTCCTGTCCTCCACATCCAGGCTCGCGACGACGAGTGCAGAGGTTGGTGGTGGGGGCGTCCCAGGGGTTGCGAGGGATCCCGCGGGCCTGTGCGGGAGCTTGCCTGCCGTCCTCGGGGGTCGTGGAGTCTGCCTCGCCGCCGCCTGCAGCCAGGCGGTCGAGAGCCTCGTCGGCCCGTCGGCCTCCTCGCCACTGTGGAGGAGCGGGACTGCCCTGTCCATCTCGGCGAGGGAGTACCGCACGAGCAAGAGGAGCAGCAAGTACGAGCCGGACGAGGAGCAGCACCTCGTGGACGAGAAAATTCTGGAGTCGAACTTCGAGGAGGTCCGCGTGGTCTCTTCTGACGGCACGCACGAGGTCCTCAGCGTCAAGCGAGCCCTCGCCAAGTCCAAGAGGAGCAACTTGAACCTGGTGGTCGTGGATCAGAGCGCCAGGCCGCCCGTCTGCCGCCTGATGGATTACAGCTACTTCAAGTTCAACCAGACGAAGAAGGACAAGGAGAGGAAAAAACCGGAGAACAAGCCAAAGAAGAGAAAGGAGGTGCTCGTGGGCACGAAAATCTCCTCGGGGCACTTTGAGATGAAGTACAACACAATCATTAGGTTTCTGGACAAGAAACACGCCGTCAAGATCACCGCAGTCGATGCTAGGGGCGACAACCTCAAGGAGACCTTCCTGCAGGAGCTCAAGGCAAAGATGGAGTCGGAGGGGTACAACATACCGCAGCCCGTGAGGGTTGACCAGGCGAGGAAAGCGTCCATCATCGTGCAGCCTAAGCGATCTTAGCGTCACTGGGGTCGGGACGTTGTTGTTGTTGTTAATATTATTACGATTTACCATTGTTGGTTCTCTAGCTCACCCCCCCCCCACACACACAGACCACCTGTGGGACGACTTCTCCTCCTCCCCCTTTTGAGCGCTCAAAGGCTGATGTGCCATTGAAAATCTATGCTGCTATTGCGCGCCGCCTGGACGCCAAGGAGGCTCGCTGCTGCGCAGTTGAACTCGGTCTGTCAACCCTCGGCGACGCGTGGGTTGTCATCTCCAGCGGGCCCGGTCCATTGGCTGAAGAACGCACTGACCAAGGCGCTGCGGTTGCCGCAGGAAGCGACGATACCTGGGCCGACGACGGCTGCTGAAGGCAGCATGAACGAAATCAGGGAAGGCAAGGCCAAGGTGCTCCTTGCAGACAAGAACGACGTGTTCTACAACAAGGCGCAGGTCGTGAACAGGGACATCTCGATTGCGGTGATCAAGACGTTCGCGAAGAAGAGGCAGGAGGAGCTCGAGAACAATGCGAAGCACATGCGGACGAGGGCGGCGAAGGGGAAGGGGAGGAAGGGGAAGGGGAAAGGCAGGAAGTCCGACGGCGTGAAGGTGGCTCCGGGGCTGGACATCCTGGAAGCGATGGCCGCCTCTGGGCTCAGGGCCTTGAGGTACGCCCTCGAAATCCCCGAGATCAACAAGGTCTACGCGAACGATATCGACCAGAAAGCCGTGGATGCCATGAGAAAAAATATTGAGCACAACGGTGTGGAAGGAAAGGTCGAGCCCACCAAGGCTGACGCCAGGATTCTGATGCTCGAGAACCCCGACACGTACGACGTGATCGATCTCGATCCTTACGGGGCCCCGGTGACCCTGCTGGATGGAGCAGTCCAGGCGATCTGTGACGGGGGCTTGCTTTGCGTTACGGCGACGGATATGGCCGTCCTCTGTGGCAACTCCAGCGAGGCCTGCTGGATGAAGTACGGGTCGTATCCGCTCAAGGGGAAGCACTGCCACGAGGGAGCGCTTAGAATCATGCTCCACACCCTGCAGAGCCATGCGGCGAGGTACAAGAAGTACATCGTTCCCGTTCTCTCGCTGAGTGTCGACTTTTATGTAAGGGTGTTCGTGAGGGTCTTCACGTCAGCGAGCCTGACCAAGGAGGCAGCCACCAGAGTGTCGTACGCTTACCAGTGCAACGGGTGTCACGCCTTTTCCTTCCAGCCCGTGGGGAGGAAGGAAACGAACAAGAGGGGAGGGGTGAAGTTCTCACCTGGGTTGGGTCCTGTCGTCGGCACGGCGTGTGAGCACTGCGGCTCCCGTATGAAGATGGGCGGACCGTTTTGGACCGAGCCTATCCACGACAAGCAGTGGGTCAAGGAAATGCTGGGAATGATCAAGAAGGGCGGGAAGGAGGAATTCGCGATCTTCGACAAAGTGAGGGGCCTCATCACGGTCATCGACGAGGAGCTCCCGGACGTGCCCCTCTCCCTCTGCATGCACGATGTCACCAAAGTCTTGAAGTGCACGCCGCCTCCCTCGGCGGATGTGAGGTCGGCCATCGCGAACGCGGGGTACAGAGTGTCCTCTACGCACGACAACCCGACGGGAATCAAAACCGATGCGCCTTTCGAGGTCTTCTGGGACATCATGAGAACGTGGGTCAGGGACCACCCGAATCCGAACAAGCTGTCGGAGGGGACACCGGGAGGCAACATACTCGCAAAGCCTCTCAAGGTGGAGGCCAAGTTTTCCAGGGTGTACAGCGCTTTGAGCAAGGCCAAGATGTCCAAGACTCCGAGGTTCACCCCCAACCCCGAGGCGTTCTGGGGCCCAGGAACCCGCGCTTCCGCTGGAAAGAGGAAGCGCTTCATGAGTGCACCCACAGAGGGTCTTGACAAGAACAACAAAAAGGATAGACGACTCGGCGCGGTCAGCGAGGCGGAGGCCAAGGGAGCGGAGAACGGGGATGACGCCAAGCCAGAAAACTAAACAATGCAATAATGCGGGCGGGGAGGCCGCATCACCGCCCCTTCCATTCCTTCATGTATGTATCAATCATTTGTCCCCGCGGGCCATCCCCCTCGATCTCGAGATTTCCGAAGAGGGTTTAGAGCCAAACCGAGGTTGAGAGCGAAAGGGGAGCCAGCCACCATGGCGAGCACGAAGGGTTTCTCGAGGGATAGGACGTTGACCTTCACGACTTTGCGGCAGAGGGAGCACGCGCACCGGCACACATTCGAGGAGAGGTGAGTGCCGAAAACCGCTCCGAAAGGCCTGGAAAAGAAGCCCAGAGAGCAGAGGGAGGCCAAGGGCAATGGAGGGGACGAGAGGACGGGTTCACTGACTGCGACTTTCTCTGCCTTTGTTGTTCGGCATTGCTCACAGGGACTCGGCTCTCCTCCTTGGTGCGGAGAATGGGGGGAACGCGTACTCGGACGGACTGTCTGGCGTCGACGCAGTGTCTGCCTCGGTCGCTCCCGCCTGGGTCGACACGCAGGAGGAGCTCACGACCGATATGGCCATCATCAAGCAGAAAATGGGCGAGCTCACTAGGTACGTGGTCCGATGTTACCCTCTCGTGATTCTGTCTCTTCTGTGCTCACCGCATTTTTTCTTCCTACTGACTCACACGCGTTTTGTCTGTTTGTTTGTTGTTGTTGTTTGTGCACGCCACAGGATACACAAGACGGCTTTGAAGCCCACGTTCGATGACAGCGGCGACAGCGCTCAGCAGATGATCGAGGTGATGACCAGGGAGATAACGCAACACTTTAGGAAAGCAGAGAGAAAGCTGAAGAGCCTGAGCCAGTTCCAGTCGTCCCAGGACAACTCCAGACTGATCACAAATGTACAACAATCGATAGCTGCGGAGTTGCAGAAGCTCTCCCAGGAATTCAGGAAGCAGCAGAAGGGTTATCTGCAGAGGCTGAGGAAGCAGCAGGAGGTCACTGCCCTTTCGCCGACTTTTGGGGGGCCTTCCCTCCTGGACGACACCGGGGATTACGACGCCGGGTTTACGGAGAGCCAGATTCTCAAGTCTCGGGAGTCGGAGAACCTGGTGGCGGAGAGGGAGAAGGACATTCAGGCCATTGTGAGGTCCGTCGAGGAGCTCGCGACGATCATGAGGGATCTGAGTGTCCTGGTCATCGACCAAGGATCGGTTGTGGATAGGATAGACTACAACATGGAGCAAGTTGCCACGCACGTCGAGGAAGGCGTGAAGGAGCTGGTCAAGGCCGAGAAGCACCAGAAAAGCAGCAGGATGATGCTGTGCATCATGTTCCTCTTCTGCGCCTGTATCCTAATGATCTTCGTGGTCATGTTCCAAAAGCTTCTCTAGTCGCCGCCGTTATGTTCTTTGTAAATGTTTTTATATATCACCAAAGAAAAAAAAAAAGGCAATTTATTCCCCCCAACAACCTTGCTCTTTGCTTGCGACACCCTCTCTTTGCTCGCGCTAATGTGCGAACTCTGTCTTCTTCTGGACCAGGTCATCCGCGAAGTCAGTCATGCCCGAAAGGAACTTTGCCCTCGTCTCCTCGTTCTCACTCAGGAGCACGTGGGACTTTCCTTCGAACTCCAGAATGCGTTTGTCCGACGATTTGGATCCCTTGTAAAACTCCCTCGAGCACCGAACATCGACGCACTTGTCGTCCGTGCCATGCATCAACAGCAGAGGCTTGTCCATCGTCTCCAGCTTGTCGATGAACGCTCTCCTGTTTCTTTCTTTCAGGAGATTATCGGCGAATGTCATCGCCGTTAGAAACTTTGTGTCCCCGCAGTATTCCAGGGGATCGGCATCCACGGAAGCTTGGGCTGCCTTGTTGAGGGCCTCGTCCGAACTGAAGATGTTTCCCCTCGGCCCAGGCGTTGCTGGAAACTTTGGGAAGAGTCCTTTCAGCATCGGCATTGGCCACAACCTGATGAATTCTTCCAGAATCGGGTCGCCCGCATCATCGGCCACCATCAGAGCGGGGCAGACGGCAATGATGCCATCCAGCCTGTCCAGCGCAAGGCTGTCCATGAAGAACGGGGAGTAGAGCACGAGCATGCCCCCCATGGACTCCCCCTGCAGGAACAGAGGCTTCCCCTGGTGCCTCCTCGCGATTTCTCCGAAGACGGACGCCAAGTTCTGGGCGATCGCTTCGAAGGACTCCACGACCGCCCAACTTCCGCAAGACCTCCCGTGACCTATCGCATCCGGGCAGTACACGATGTAACCCTCCTTTGCCATGTGCAGGGCGACCTTGAGCGTCCTGGGCGCTCCAGCGTGACAGTGCAGGCCGTGCTGGACGACTATTACTCCTTTCACGGAGTCCAGGTTCTTCGGCTTCACAACGTGGGCGTGGGTGGTGACGGCCCGCGCGGGGTCGCTCGCATCCGTGAACGTCGTCGTCTCGAAGGTGAACGCGAACTCGTTGTCTGCCTTCATTTTCTCGGCCTCCACCTCCCTCTCGGGAGGGATGGCATGGCGGGAGTAATTCGCGGGCTTCGTGCTGAAGGGTTCCTCCGGCGCGTTTCTCCCGTACATCGCGGTCAGCAGTCCAAAGACAACGCCGACGAGGCCGCCTATCGGCAGAGAGAGGCCGAACGATAGCGCCATCAATATCACGGCGTGCCAGGCCTTGATGTCCCCCTCCTTGGCTAACACCCATATTCTCGCCGGGGCCGAGAAGAGTAGGGTGAACGCGCCTGCTGCACAGCTAAGAGGCGCGCACGCCAGGGCGAGGAGCGTCCTGCATAAAGTCACGACGACGCTCGGAATAGAACACGAGTTCCCCATCGCCCCCGCCCCGCCCCGCCAAAAACAATGATATCTCCAGACGAGGCAGAACCGCGTGTCCCTTCCCCTGCCCTCGTCCTCGTCGTCGCGGTCCTCTCCCTCTCTTGAGGCGACCCTTTGCTTTTTCTCTTCTGGTGGATTTCTCCCTTCCGCTGAACCATCATAACGGGCGAGCACGAGGGCGAACGAGGAGGGAGGGGAACGGAACGAGAGAGAGAAAGAAGAAGAGGACGGGAGAGCGCGGCGGAGGAAGAGGGAGGAGGAGGACAGGAAAGAAGGAAGCGTCGTCTCTTGTTCTTTCGAAAGAGCCGTCGCTGGAAAGAAGCGACCCAGTGGCGACGATTTGACAACGCGCGAGAGAAAAGAAACGAAAGGACGATCAAGGCGTAGATCACCGAGGAAAGGAGGCTGCGACCAGGAGTTACGTTGGTGCGGGAGGTTTCACGAGTGATACGCGGACAGAACCAGCGTCTCGTGCTCTTTCGAAAGAGGCGTCGCTCGAAAGAAACGACCCAGTGGTGAGGATAATCTGAGGAGCACGGACACACACACGGACGTGAAGATGGAGGTGACGAGGGGAGCGAGCAAGAGGCAGAGGACGGAGGCCAAGCACGCGTTAGAAGTGCTGCCAGGGAGTGCGTGGTCCCTGGTCTTGAAGAAGCTGAGCCCATACGACCGGGTCACTTTCGGGTTGACCTGCAAGACGTTCCTCGAGGCGGTGACGACGGCGAACCCCGAGGAGAAGAAGAAGGCTCTTCCTCTGAGGACGGACCTGACTAACAAAAGGTTGTACGAGAAGATGCCTTGCTTCAGTTTGGATTGGTTCCAGTGGGTGTTTCGGTCGTTCGAAAGGAGGAAGGGAGAATCGAAAAAGTGGAGAAATGGCGAGTCTTCCAGCTACTTGTACGACTCTGACCTGATGCACCTCGCCGCTTTCCAGGGCAGCAAGAAGGCGGTGAAGTGGTTGGTGAGCCAAGGGATCCCTTTGGATATCAAGCACAAGTATTGCCATGGAGTGGGAGCAGCTAGAGGAGCTGCTGCCGGAGGTCATGTTGAGTTGCTCGAATGGTTGAGGAGCGAGGGGTGCGGGTTTGATGAAGAGACTTGTTCTGCTGCAGCTTACGGCGGTCGCATTGATGTTCTGCAGTGGCTTCGAAGCCAGGATCCGCCTTGCCCTTGGGATATGTATACTTGTTGTTATGCAGCTGAAGGAGGTCACCTTGACGTGCTGCAGTGGCTTCGAAGCCAGGACCCGCCTTGTGATTGGGACGAGGAGACTTGTGCTGGTGCAGCTTCGGGAGGTCACCTTGATGTTCTCAAGTGGGCTCGAAGCCAGGATCCGCCATGCCCCTGGGACGAGGTGACTTGTGAAGGGGCAGCTAGAGGAGGTCCCCTTGAAATTCTGCAGTGGGCTCGAAGCCAGGATCCGCCTTGCCCTTGGGGCTCGAGGACTTGTTTTGTTGCAGCTCATGGAGGTCACCTTCACATTCTCCAGTGGGCTCGAAGCCAGGATCCGCCTTGTGATTGGCACGAGTTGGCTTCTTTGGCGGCAGCTGCAGGAGGTCACCTTGACGTTCTGCAGTGGCTTCGAAGCCAGAATCCGCCTTGCCCTTGGAACCCAGAGGAATGCAAAAGATACGCAGCGAATCGTCACCCGAAAGTCCTCAAGTGGATCCAGGAGAACTCTTAACAACACAAATGAATCGCTTGTCACGTTGCATTTGCGCCCTCTTCCTCTTCTCGCTCAAGCAGGCCCCGCCCTCCCCTCTCCCTCTTCTGACTCCCGCGCAGAAACCAAAAAAATTGTCATAACGGGCGAGCACAAGGGCGAACGAGGAGACGAGAGAGAGAGAGGAACAAACGAAGAGGACGGGAGCGCGCGTCGGAGGAAGAGAGAGAAGAGGAGGACAGGAAAGTCGTCGTCGTGCGCGAATACATAGTTTTACATGGCAAGCAGTCTGCTTTTTTAGAACGATCCGTGTGCATTGCACGTGGTTGAGTGCAATCACCCGGTCTCCGGTGGGTGTTTTGCAGTCAACCGTGTATATCTTTCGAAGTCGGACAGAGCGATGAAAAATCTCGGGGGTACTACTGCCCCCCAAAATTAAGGCTTTTCTCTTCTGATGCGGAGGCGCTCTCCGGCCTCAAACTTTTTTTAGGTCCATGGGACCCCCCTTGGCCAAGAACGTCGGGTGCGGCTTGAGCGCCTCCAAGAGGTCTTCCAGCTTCCAGTACTCTCCCAAGTCCGAGTCCCTGTACCACCGGAACGTTCTGGCCAGGCCCTCCTCCCACTCCACCTCGGGCTTCCACCCCAACTGCCTGAGCTTCTCGTCCGAGATGAAGTACCTCCTGTCGTTGAAGCACCTGTCCTTCACCAGCTCGATGTGGTCGTCGGGGTCTAGCTTACATAATTTACAAATGTCCCTCGCCACCTCGATCACCTTCCTCTCCTTCTGCGTTCCAATGTTGTAGATCTGGCCCAGGGCCCCTTGATGGAGGATGACGTCGTAAGCGGCAGCCACGTCGTCGACATACAGAAAGCTTCTCGTGTTCTCCCCCGTGCCGTGGATCGGGAGCTTCTTGCCCTCGCAGCCCAGGAGAATGAGCTTCGGAACCAGCTTCTCAGGAAACTGGTGGGGGCCATACACGTTGTTCCCCCTGGTGGTGATGCAAGGCAGGTTATAGGAGTGGAAGTACGCCATGACCATCATCTCTGCCCCGGCCTTCGCCGCGGAGTACGGGTTCGTCGGCTCAAGCACGCTCGACTCGCAGTTCGCCTCGCTCCTGCCGAAGCTCTGCTCCCCGTACACCTCGTCCGTGCTCACGTTCACGAACCTCTTGATTCTCCCCCAAACTCTGCAGACCTCGAGGAGGGAGTGCGTGCCGTACACGTTCGTCATGGAGAACTCGAGGCTGTTGCCGAAGGAGTTGTCCACGTGGGTCTGGGCAGCAAAGTGGAGCACGGTGTCAATGTCGTGGGCCTCCAGCGTAGACCGCAGCCCCTCGCAGGACAGGATATCCCCCTCGACAAAAAAAAAGTTGGGCCGGTCCATGATGCATTTCAAGTTCTCCAAGCTCCCGCAGTACTCCAGGTTGTCCAGCACCACCACCTTGTACTCCGGGTACCGCTCGACGAAGCGCCTCGCGACGTGAGAGGCGATAAATCCCGCGCCCCCCGTTATCAGTATAGAAAAGGGGCGGTAGTCCCCCTCTTGCAAGGCCTGCGGCGACGAGGACAAGCCGCCAGCTCCGTTCCCCGCCGCGCGTCGCTCTCGTTCGAGCATGCCTGCGTCCCAGTGCGTCGTCGTGCTTGCACGCCCGGCTCCCTTCTCTCCCGCACCTCACGGCCTCTCGGGGACTGCACCCGGGCTCACCTTCGGTGCCTTCGCGCGCGCTCCCCACCTTTCTCTCTGAGTCCCATGATCTTTTGCTTTTCGGACGAAGGAGCAAAGAGCAGAAAGGAGTGAAGGGAGTGCTAGCGTCAGCGTAGCGTATTAGGCTCCTACGTATCTGGTTACTCTGGTGAGAATGGTGGTTCCGGCTTGCTTTTGCCTGTGCCTGTTGAAGCCAAGAGCCAAAAGGAGCTGCGAAGTGATGCTTAATGCACTGAAGTATTTACATGCGCGCTTAGTTCTCAGGGGCTCCCTCAATCTCGATCTCCACGGCGGGAGTGGGTTGAGATGACTTTGATCTCTTCGCGGTCCTCCTCCTCTTGAGGTGGAGCTCGGCCAGAACATCGTAGTCGTCAGGGAACAAGTGCAGCTTCACTGCGCGGTCGATGAACCTCCAGCCGAAGGCCACGCAGTAGCACAGGAGGAGCTGCAGCCAAAAGGACGGCGAAGCATACAAAACCTTCGCGATGCCACCGTACTCCGGCTGCGGGTAATTGAAAGCGTTCAACAGCGCCTCCCACAGGGGGACAAAGACGAATGCCAGGACATAACTCAATACCGTTGCGACGACGAATATCCACGTCCAGGACTTGGAAAGCATGAGAATCTCGATGCCTATGATTCCAAGCAGGGCAATAAATATCGTCGTCCCGAGAGAGTAAATATCCTCCGCCCCGTAGACCCCACTAATCGATGTGGAGAAGTAGGGCACGAAAAAGGCCAATGCGGATGTCATGGTGGACTTCAGAAGAGCCGCCTTCCAAAAATTCCAAGTCGAGAGGGCCCTCGAGTTGTTGTACGTCTGCGGGTGGTCCATGAGGCTCTTCATCTCTGCGGGCTTGTCCACAGTGGCCAGGATCAGGATCGGCAAGGAGCTCAATACGACGTTGAAAACAGTTGCCTTGTAGGAGTCGATGATTGCCTGACCCGAGAATCCGCAGAAGAACTGGTAGTAGAAAAACACCAACGCAAAGGAGATGTTCTTGTAAAAGGAGTACTTGATGAGGTGAGCGAGGCGGTAGTAAGACAGCTGGCCGTGGACGAGAAGCAGTCTGCCCAGGAACCGAAACTGGCCAATTGCGAAATCTGAGTTGTTCACCGCTTGCCTTCCCTCCTTTCCCAGTATTCCAATGCCCACGTCCGAGGACTGCAACATCGCGACGTCGTTGGCGCCGTCGCCGATTGCCAGCATTCTGCCGTCCCAGACTTTCCAAAGCATCTTGTAGTACCATCTAGCAATTTTGGGCATAGGCTGCTTCTCCGAGTACCACTTGGAGTGCGAGAACATCTGGTACTCTTTCATGACTCGGACAACGGCAGACTTCTGTGCGGGGCTTGCCCTGCAAATGACAACGCTCGCGCACCTACTCGCAAGCTCGGCAAACACTTTTTCTGTCTCCGTTCCAAGGACGTGGTCCAAAGTCGGGCCATCAATAACGAACTCCTTCCTGCTGGAGGCATCGAGGTAGCCTGATGTATAGTACTTTGACTGCCCACAGTCCTTGACAAATTCCTTGAGCTTCTTCTTCGCATCTTTGGTAGAACTCTCGTTGCATATCATGACAGCATCAGAATTCTGTATGAGGTTGCAGGAGATGGCGATGCTGATAGCAGTCTCCTGCTTGTCTCCAGTGATCATGAAAACTTTGATGCCCGCATTCGACAGGAGCTGTATCGTTTCTGGAACACCTTCTTGAAGCTTGTCCTCGATCGCAGTAATTCCCAACAAATTGAGATCCACTTCAAGCTCCTGCGCGCAGGATGCTACTCTGCTGTCCCTATCGTCGATGCACGCTGCAGCCTCTTGATACTTCTCGTCCCACTCCTCCCAGTACTCCTCTTCAAGAACTTTGCTTGCCACGCACAGAGTTCTCAGGCCCTGGCAGGCAAAGTTGGAGAGGCTCTCGTGCGTAGATTCCACGAGGGCGTCGCCATCTGGCAAGAACTTGTAGTTTCTCAAGCACGACATGATGGCACTGTCTGCTCCTTTGCAAAACAGTCTGATCACGCCATCGGGACCTCTTGCAACCACAGACATTTTCCGCCTCTCGCTTGTGAACTCAAGGACGTTCAAGACCTCAAAAGTGAACTCCCGCCCATGGAACGCCAACTTCACGTGTTTCGAGCTCCTCTGAAGGAACTCGAAGCCTAGCTGCTGTGCGGCCTCGACAAGGGCAACTTCGTCGGGCGAGGGACCCTGGAAGGAGGGTTTGTCCTCGCTTCCTTCCACGATCAGGGAGTGACAAATGCATATGGAGAGAAAGAACTCGTACAAGATCGTACCCAACTTCTCGTAATCGATGCTCTCTTGCCCGTCCCTCTCTCTCGTTACTGTGACATAGTCGTACTTTGAATTCCCTTCCGAAGGAAGATCGGGGTCAACCGCTCTCTGATAATCCAGTGACTTTGCCAAGTGACTGTCGAAGAATTCCAATGCCTCCCTGCCTTGCAACTCTGGTCTCAATTCGAGGCGCCTGTCTTTCGATCCAAAGCTGAGGCCTCCGATGCCGACCGCTCTGAGCCTCATTTCATTCGAAGTGAGCGTCCCAGTCTTGTCACTGAAGACGAAGTTGATCTTCCCAAGATCCTCTACGACGTTCGAGTTCCTTGATCTCGCTGCTTCGTCGGTCAGGGGGTCGACCATCTCCTTGTCCTGGTTGATGTACACAAAAGTCTGCCAAAACTTCACGATCTCGTTGCTGACAAACAGACTGATGGGAATCATGAAGGAGTAGAGAATCCAATTGGTGAGCACGCTGAGCACAACAAAGACAAACGGATTCTCGTTGTTCGAATCCCAGTTGTGACTGTCCATTGCAAGGTAGTATCTGAACATCCCCTGATCTTCTCTCCACAGCAGTGCGCCTATCGCACACCCGACGCAGACGCTGAACTGCAAGAAAAGAAGCAGAATGATTTGCGTGTTGAGGTAGGATTCGAACGAACCCAACTTGAAGGGAACGTTGCGGTTGTTCATCTGGATTCTCGTCTCCCTTCCCGTGTAAACGACCAAGCCCAGGACAAACCCAGAGTTCTTCAGCATGCAACCCCGAAGGAGCATCTCATTCATGGTGATGGGGACAACTTGATCCTCTCCGCTGTCCTCGACCCCCGCGGCGGACCGATCGCACTCCACAAACCCGCAGATGTTCTGCAAGTTCTCCGAAGGTTGCTCCACGTGAACGGTGGCCTTGATCTTGAAGATGGAAGTCATCCACTCAATGGGCATAAACTCCTTCCGGTACGTCGCCGGGGACGTCAGCGGTGGGCTGGAAGGTCCCTCGCTCTCGTCCTCCTGAGTAACGGACTCGTCGGAGCGGCCCGAGTGGTAGTCGAGGTCGTGTCCATCCTCGTCGAGCAAGGTGACTGGCCTCTTGATCTTCAGGTTCGATTCCCCGTCCAAATTCGCTGTCTTCACGAAGCAGACCTGGTCGGGGAGGGCCGTGTGCAAGCACAGCAAGTCCGCCGGAATCAGATCCCCGTCGTTCACCTGAACAATGTCTCCCACCTTGACCTGTCGCCACTCCTTCTCAGAGAACGAGCCGTCCGGCTGGATGACGTGCGTGAGGCTCGTGTTAGTCCTCAGGTCCGCTTGGTGCCTCTTCCTGTCCTCGATGATCTCCTTGACCGCGGCCACGAGGAGCACGAACGCCAGACCGGCCGTGGGCCCCCAAGGCTTGTAGGGCGAGATCGCCTGCCAGAAGGTCAACGCGGCCTGGAAGAGGAAGTAGAGGTAGGCCACCCTGGAGAACATTTTAAATAAGAAGATCGGCAGGAAGCTGAAGACGTTGTACTTGGCCGTGATGATGGCGTTGCTGCAGTACGCGTCGTCCGGGATGTAATTCGGTATCCCGATCTCTATGCACCTGGCACCATCCTCCGCCTCGTCCTCGTCCTCGCGAGGGGAAGGGAACGAGAAGATGGACCTCTGGCTCCCCGCGGGGGGAGCCCGCGGGTCGTCGCCCTGAGAAGGCTCCTTCCGCTCCGCCGTAAGTGCCCTCTCGAAGGAGTAACGCCCCGTCTTCGTCTTCGTGGGCGACCACAAGGCAGCGCTCCGGGAGGTCTCCAGCTGCGTGGACAGAAACACGTCCTCCGCGGCGCGCTCCAGGGGGTTCACGCTCTGGCGC
Source organism: Chloropicon primus (assembly GCA_023205875.1). NCBI lineage: Eukaryota > Viridiplantae > Chlorophyta > Chloropicophyceae > Chloropicales > Chloropicaceae > Chloropicon > Chloropicon primus. The sequence goes on from CP060756.1 coordinate 1,258,325, forward strand.
CTGTAGTGCCCGGGCCTCTCCGTCGTCCCCAGGATCAGGCTCGGCCGGCTCAGCTCCATCTTGTTGTAGCTCGAGGTCCTTTGTATCACGTCGAACTGCTCCACGGACAGGTGGCGGGTGTGCGACCTCGCCGAGCAGAGATCGTCGTGCGAGAGAGTCGGGGTGGCCGGATCCCCCTCCAGCGCCCCCGGGCTCTCGTGGGTCCCCGGCGAGAACGACCGAGACCGAGACTGGGACTGGGACTGGGACACGCTCGTGCTCGCACTCTCCTCCAGCATCCTCCTGAACGACTCCGAGGGGTTGTCCACGTCCACCTCCACCTCCTTCCCGATCCCCTTCACCTTCTTCCCCGTCATTCTCTCTCCCGCAACAACGCAACAAACGCAACAAACGCAACGGAGCGCTCAACCCCACCGACCAGTAACGCTTGCCCAGCTCTCCTCTCGAGGTCAACGCGAGTAACGCCTTGATTTCAAATTTCAGAATCTGAGATTACACTAGGAAAACACAAGGCCAACCGAAGTGAAGTGAAGCCAGATGAAGGAGAAGTGATCGCGGAGTGATCGATTTATCTTTATCTTTATCTTTATCATCCTCATGATCGAGGATCGATGATCCTTCTGCTCCTCGGTGAACTCCAGGGCGTTCCGCTCCCATGCGCTCGGTGTCCCCCGACGCCCTCCTCATCGCTCAGGCGCTTGGCTTGCAGAAGAATCTGCAGGCGTTCCGGTAGGTGTGGCGGGCGACTAACTCCGAGGGGACCTCGATCAAGTGCGAAACCACGTCGAGGACCGCGAGCAAATTCCCTGGGTGGTTCACGCCCCCGGGAAGCCCGTCGACCGGGGTGGGCCGGGCGAGGTCCTCCCCCCCCTCCCAGCCACTGCTCGGGACGCTGCAGAGGGCGTCGGGACTGTCGGTCTCCAGCAGGAGCCTGTCCAGCGGGACGGCTTTGAGGGCGGCCCTCACCCTGTCCCTCTTGGGCGATCGGAGCACGGACAGCGACACGGAGAAGAAGGCGTTGATCCTCGAAAGGCCCTTCACCACTTCCGCCGGGCCGGCGAAGGAGTGCAGCAGGACGCCTCGCGGGAAGGGGCCTTCCTTCTGAAGGAGTTCCGTCATCTTCCCCCAAGCCCTGACGCAGTGCAACGAGACTGGCCTCTCGAGCTCCTTGGCCAGCCGCAGCTGCTGCGTCAGAATCTCTGCCTGCACCTCCAGGGTGGTGTGACTCACGATTCGCGGCGTCTTGTCCAAGCCGCACTCCCCCAACCCGGCCTCGGGGTTCCTCTCGAGGGCGCGTCGCAGACCACCGAGCCAGCCCTCGGTCCTACCCTGCAGGAACCAAGGGTGGAGACCAAAGTTCGGCACGACCTGGCCGGCGTACTCCTCGTGCATCGCCTGCACGTCCCCCCAGTCCGCCTCGCAGCAGCCGTTCACGGCCACGTAGTGCACACCCGCCTCGCTCTTCGCCTTCCTCAACAAAACATCCCGATGCTGGTGAACTCGAACGTCCTGCAAGTGGCAGTGCGAGTCGAACAACTTCAACGCTGCTGGGGGACTCATCCTACGACGAACGTCCACGATCTCCACGCCCACCACCGCATCGGGGTCGCCTCCTCCCCCCGCTGCCAGCACTCGGAGGAGTTCAGTTCCTCAGCGCAGGTCTCCGCGCGCGCGCCACCCACAAACCCAAACCGAGAGAGAGAGAGAGAGAGAGAGAGAGAGGAAGATCTCGGCAGGCGGCTTAGAAGACCTTATGGCAGCGGTGCAGTTGGCGTGGTGGGCCGGGAGGCGGAGCGGGAGGGCGTGGAGGTCGGTGTGGAGGGGGTACGAGGCATGCGGAGAGGCTTTGGGCTCGAGGTCCGCGGCCCTTGTCGCGAGGACGACGACGGTGGCGACGAAATTCTCCAGCGGGGCGTGGTGTGCCACGCCTGGTGCGGCTGCAGGGCAAGGTGTCGTTGTTCGTCAGCACCCCTGGTCGGGTCAGGCGTCGGGGGAGAGGTCGTACGGGAGCCTTTCGGGGTCTAGCGCGTCGGAGATCAAGGGATTGGACGGGGTCCCTCGAGGAGCGAGCCTCGTGGAAGCGTACGAGCTTCTGATCGGGAGAGGTCTCGTGCACAAGGATCCCGCACAGGCGAAGACTATGGACAGGTTGCACGTTCTGCACGCCGAGCTCGCGAACTACAACACAAGCTGGGACCAGTACGCGAGCGAGGAGACCCCCAGGGGACTGTACATTCAGGGCGGCGTCGGGTGCGGCAAGACGTTCTGCATGGATTTTTTCTTCCAGCACCTCCAAGTGGAAAAGAAGCTGAGAGTGCACTTCCACTCGTTCATGCTGGGAATCCACAAGAAGCTGTTCGAGCTTCAGAAGCTGTCAGGGGTCGATCCCCTCGTCATGGTAGCCAAGGAGATTGCCGGAAAAGCTTCGGTCATCTGCTTCGACGAGTTTCAAGTCACCGACGTCGCGGACGCCATGATTTTGAAGAGGTTGCTGGAGACGCTGGTGGAACACGGCGTTGTCCTGGTGATGACCTCGAACAGGCTGCCGGGGGACCTTTACATGAACGGGCTCAACAGGGATCAGTTCCTGCCGGCGATAGACTTGATCGAGAAGACCTGCGACGTGTTCCCCTTTCCCGAGGACTCGCCGGACTACAGGCTGATGGGCAAGGAGTCAAAGACTTGGATGACTCCGATCACAGAGTCGACCATCGACGCGTTTTCGGATTGCTTCGCGAACCTTTCGAAGAAGAGGAAGATCCGTTCCGGCGTTCTCGAGGTGCAGGGCAGGAGGGTGAACGTTCCAGCATCGGCGGGGGGTATCGCGAAGTTCTCCTTCGCTTCCTTGTGCCAGGAGGCAAAAGGCGCCGCTGATTACCTCGTGATCGCGAGCAGCTACCACACAGTGCTGATCGAGGGGGTGCCGAAGATGAACGAGAACAACCTGCCGCTGGTGAGGCGTTTCATCACCTTGGTGGACGTTCTGTACGAGAACCACGTGAAGGTACTTGCCCTGGCGCACGGCCCCGTTGAGGAAACGTACAAGCCCACGGAGACCAACCAGAGCAGGGACGAGGACTTTGCTTGGGACAGGACGATGTCAAGGCTCACGGAAATGCAGTCCAAAGAGTACTTGAAAGGTGGCTGGAGAGGAGGAGGAGACTTCCTCAGGAGGCTCGAGACTCAGGCCATGACCGAAGGGGACCTGAAGAGAGTTTGGGAGGTGTACGATACGGACAACAATGGCTACCTCGGCGTGTGTGAACTCAGGAATCTGATGGCTGATGTGAACGAGATAAAGAACGGGCGAAGGTACGTGGACGAGGAGGAAGCCCAGAATCTCTTCGACGCCGTCCATATTTGCGAGAGCGAGGGTATCGAGTGGGAGGAATTCAAGAGTTACTTCAAGGATACTGGCGGTTTGATTCACGTGTGCGAGAGCCACTATCACTTCCGGGGGGGTTGAGGAATATATATATATATATATATATATATTGATGGGACGCGAACTGCACTTGCCTGTGGCAGTTTCTCGTCGGCTAATGTATTAAAAGACTCAATTGTTTACGCTCAACTCCTCCACTTTCTTTTCAAGTGGCGGGTCCTCGACTTTTGTGAGGTTGACGCTGGGGCTGCCAGGGTAGGCCTCCTCGCCGCTGTCAGCGTTCGAAGACGCACTTACAATCGAGATGTTCTCAGCCTTCAGCGCACGGCAAATGTACTTCAGGTTCTCATTGAGCACAGCTTCCTCGTCAACAATTGACTTCGTGCTCAGCACGTCCGCTCCCATGTCCTTCGCCTTGTCCCTCGTGAACTTTGCGAATGGAAGGACAAGCATTTTCAAGTCCTTCTTGGTGAGCGTCTTCGTCTCCTCGTTGGCTTCCATGGCTCCAAGAATCAAGGATTCGAAGGTGGCCGTATCCGGGAAAGTTCCCTCGCCCTCGCTAAACATCTTGGACAGAGCCTCGAGGGCCACCTTGCGCCAGCCGCTGTACTCCGACGAGACCGTCAGCTGCACAGCCGTTACCTTCATCTTGGCCGCAACAGGGCCCTTCTTCTTCTTCTTGGGGGGAGCCTCTGCCTTCTGAATCAAGGACCTCACGTTCGAGACCACACCCTCAATGAACCTGCCGCTCTGGTAAAGGATCATGTCGGGCTCTCCCTGGTCTGGTAAGCCAGAGTTCACAACGAACCCGTCCTTCTTCAGAACCTTCGACCAAAGATGCTCACAGGTGTGTGGGCAGATCGGGGTGAGCAACTTCACCTGGACTTCGCAGAACAGCCTCAGCACATCAGCGTTCATGCCCTCCGCGCCGCACTGGTACCTGTACTCGTCACGAGCAGCTTGGAGCTCGTAGAATCCGCACTTGATGGCTTCCCTAAACAGCATGATTTCGTAGGCCTTCACTGCCTTCTTGAACCAGAGGCTAATCGCGCTCAGAAACACCTTGTCCGCAAACGTGTGGTCCCCTGTCCGGGTCGCGGGGGAAGTGTTAAGAACCTCGTCCATCCAGTCCATCTCCCTGGTCAAGCGCAGAATTGCTGCGTTGGCAGTGTCGTGGACAAAGTTGGCATCGTCGATGCCATCGCCGGCGTCTGCCAGAGCGAAGCGCATGGCATCTGCGGAATACTCGAAAATGGCTTCACTCAAAGTCTTGAAGTTTCCCGTGGACTTGGACATCTTATCGTTGTTCAGGAGAAGGTGACCGTTGCACCTCATGCCCTGGGGCCACTTCTCTTCTGGGAAGATGGCCGTGTGGTTGTAGAGGCAGAAGGTGAGATGGTTCTGGATCAGGTCTTTTCCAGAGACACGGAGGTCGAAGGGGTACCAATAGTTGAACTCCGCCTTCATCTTGTCAAGCGTTTCCTTGGAGATGTTGGTCTCTGGCAGGTCGCCATCAACGAAGATGTAGTCCCACACCTTCGGGGTCATGTCCTCAGGAGCAACAGCGCTCTGGTCGGTTCCGTACATCTCTCCCTTCTGGAGGATGTGGGCGACTGTGTAGTAGGCCATGTAGACCGTGGAATCCGACAAGGACTCGATCAGGTACTGCTCATCCCAAGGCATTAAGGTCCCGAGGCCAAAGGAGCGAGAGCAGGCCCACTGCCTCATCCAACCCAAGGTGTGCTGGAACAGGTTCCTGTTCTCCTCCATCTCGAAGACGCTCATGTTATCCAAAGCCTTCCTGGTCTTCTCGAGCCACTTCTCCTCACCGTAGAGCAAGTACCACTGATCAGTGAGGGCGACCACGCACTCGTCACCGCTCCTACTCATGACCTGCTTCTCCGGCTCGAAGTACACGATGGCGTCCCCGCTCTCCAAGAGCTCCTTCTTGATCAGAGGCTTGGCGTCCTGCACCTTCTGGCCCGCGTACTTTCCGACGGTCATCACGCCTTCGGTGAAGCCCTTCAAGTAAGTCATCTTCTTGGCCTCCTCAAGCTTCACTTTGTCGTTCTGACTCTGGATCTTGAGCATAGCGCAAACCTTCTCGGCGGCGGCATCCCCGAACTCCGGGATGGTCAGGACGGGGACCACCTCGTAGGGCAAGACGTGCTCATCCTTGATGTTGAACTTCTCGCGAAGCTTGGCCTTCTTCTTCAAGTCAGAGAGCCCCATGTAGTCATCCGGGGAGTCACTTGGCACACTGGTGACCACGCCCGTACCCTTGGAGAGGGAAACAGTGAGAAGAGGCAAGACGTAGATCCTGTCGTACCTCTCGCCAAGAGGCGACTTGAGAGGCACGCCCATCAGGTCGTGGCCCTTCACATTGAGAACGCACTTTGGCTTCCCGAACTCCGGGGTCTGGTCCTGGTAAGACAAGTTCCTGGCGGCGTGCTTGCTTATGATGTAAATCTCCCCGTTCAGGCCCTCGTACACTCCGTAGTCCCCGTCGGGAAGGACCCAGGCGTTGGTCTGGCCGTACATGGTCTCAGGCCTAAGCGTCGCCGCCAGCATGAACACCTTCCCCTCCTGCGGGGCGAGGGCCTCCAGCTTTCCTGGGAACTCGAGAACCTTCATCTTGATCAGCGTGTACTCCTGGGGTCCCACTCCCTCTCCGGTCGCCCTGTCGTGATCGGCGCAGGGCTGGCCATCGAGCGGAGAGTACACCGCGTGCCTCTTGTCCTTGATCACCTTCCCGAGCTCCTTCAGCTTCCAGAACTGCCACCTCACGAAAGAGTCGTAGTATGGGTTGACGTCCGTGGTGATGAAGCTCCTCCTCCAGTCCACGCCGCAGCCCATGGCCTCGATGTCCCTCTTCGCCAGAGGAGGAAAGTAGTTTAGCCAGTGCAGGGACTCCTGGAACTGAGGAATCTCGTCCGTTGGGATGCCGGACTTCTCCAAGATCTCGTACTGGGTCGCTCCCCTTCCCTGCTTCGCCGCGGCCTTGGATTTCTTCCCCTTCTTCTTCCCGGGCTCAAGCTTCACCTCCTCCACCTTCACCTCCTCCTTCTTCTCCTCCTCCTCCGGGTACACCGGCGGGCACCCGTAGAGCGAAATCTCGCGCTTCAGCTTGTCCGCGCAAGCCTTGATGGGCATGCCGGTGCAGTGGAAGCCCTGAGGGAACAAGACGTTCTCGCCCTTGAGGCGGTGGTAGGCCGCCGCGAACTCCAACTTGGACAGGGAGAACGCGTGCCCCAAGTGAAGCAGGCCGTTCATGTAAGGGTACGGGAAGTTTCCGAAGAACTTCGGCTTGGCCTCCTCCCCCTCCGCAGGTGCGTTGCACTCGAACGTTTTCCCGTCCTTCCACTTTCCTTGGGCCTCCTCCTGAATCTTCAGAAGCAAGTCACGCCTCTGCGTGTTCCCCCCTCCTCCTCCTCCTTCCTTCTTTCCTCCCATCTCTCCGTCGTCGTTGTCGTCGTCGTCGTCGTGGTGCACACACACACTCTCTCTCTCACACACACACCGTCGTCCCCGCCCGGCTCTCTCTCCTGCTCCCCTTTGTCTTTTCGTGACGGCTGGCTCTCCCCTGGTTCCCCTGCGATGGTCGTCGCCGAGAGGGAGAGGAGGACGGGAGGAGGAGAGGGAGGAGGAGTAACGACGGCATGATGTCTTCGATTGGATCCCTGTGGATGTAAGACCCACGCACGCGTCGTCGTCGTTGTTTCTCTCTTTTTTGGGGGAGGGGATTGAGTTGAGTTGAGAAAGAAAGTCTGTGAGACCGGCAAACGAGAGAGAGAGAGAGGAGAGTATGAGCAGTGGGGAAGAGGAAGAGGAGGTGGGAGGGATGCTGCTCGGGTTCTCGGAGGAGGTGGAGGATGAGAGGTACCTGCGGAGGCACTTCTTTCCGAGCAAGATTGGGGGGCAACCGGCGTGGCTCGACCCGGTCAGGCTTCCGAGCGAAGAGGCGGGGCACACGAAATGCAAAGGGTGCGGGGGGCGGTTGAGCTTCCTGCTTCAGGTGTACGCGCCGATCAATGGGATCGACGACGCGTTTCACAGGACCCTCTTCGTGTTCACCTGCACCCAGGAGGAGTGCCTGCGGAAGAACTTGGGCGTGACGGTTCTGCGGTGCCAGCTGGGGAGGGAGAACCCTTACTACGGGTACCACCCCGCGGAGGACGACCAGGAGTTCCCCGCCCTCGCCCCGGGCCAGGAGAAGGAGCCGCCCGAGACGGACTTCCGGGGGCCGTGGACGGAGAGCGAGCTCGTGACGGACCCGGAGCCTGAGGCGGGCGAGGCCGCGGGAGGGGACGACGCGTCCGAGCTCGAGAGGTTGACGGAGAGGTACGGGGACATGGTCGTGGACCGGCCCGGGGAGGGCGGGGGCGGCGACGAGGCGGGGGAGGACATCGACCTGAACGAGATGGACGAGAGCGAGATCGACGAGGTGTGGGCCAAGTTCCAGAAGAGGCTCTCGAGGGCACCGACCCAGTGCATCAGATACTGCAGCGAGGGCGTCAGCGGCGGCGAAGCGGCGGACTCGGCGGACGCCAAGCCCCTCTGGCCCTCGTCCTCCAACACCCCCTCCGGCGTCCCCCCCTGCGGGCTGTGCGGCAAGCCGAGGCAGTTCGAGTTCCAGATCCTCCCCCAGGTCCTCTACTACGCCGGCGTCGATGCCGGGGTACCGGACGACCTGGACTTCACCACCATCGCCGTGTACACGTGCTCCTGCACCGTCCCGAGCGAGGTGTCGGGGGAGACGGGGAGCTCGTACACGGAGGAGTTCGCGTGGACGCAGTGCGGCACCTGAGCTAAAGTATTCAATTATTTTGTAACAAATGTATACGTGTTTTTTTTTGTGTGTTTTTCGGGGTGATTGGTTTTCAAGAGCAGTCGCCGTCCTTTAGTGGCCCATGTTCTGGAACAGGGTTTGGTGGCCTGGGTCGGCGATGTGGTCCAGCCAGCACTGGATCGGGCCCTTTCCTGTCACGAAGGTCTGGGCGGCGAAGCCGACGAGGGAAACCATGGCGAGTCTTCCGTTCTTGATCTCCTTCTCCCTAAACTCCTTCATCAGCTCTGGGTTCTTGTCGAACTTGAACTGGTACCTCAGCGGGTCGAAGAAGTCGCCGCCAGGGTAGCCGAGGTCGTTACCCTCGTCCGCCCAGCTGAGGCTGGTGTAGATGGAGCCCTTGTTCTGCGAGCCGGGCTGCCTGATGTCCTCCCACCTCCTGCTCTCGGCCCAACCCATCATGAAGAGCTGCACGCCCAGGAGTCCCTGCCAGGGGATCGCGTAGCTCTGGGCGCCCGCCTCCGTCCACAGCACCTTGCTGCCGAGGAGCTCCGGGACGAGGATACCCGCGGCACCAACCATGGCCCACCTCGCGTGCTGCAGCTCGGCCTGCTGGAACCACACCAGGAGGTCCGGGTCGCTTCCCAGGTTGAGCGGGTCGAAGCCGAAGTCGCCGGGGAGCTCCCCGGTGAGGTGGGCGGGGGCATCCCCGCCGGGGTACCACAGGGGCCTATCCCTCCCCTTGTTCATGCGCTTGATCTCGCTCCACTTCCAGCCCCTCCACTCCGCCGGGGGGCCGTCGTCCACGTACGGGGCGGGGACCGCCTTCTCCTCCACCACCGCGACCGCGGCGGTCTCCGCGGCCTCCTCCGCTCCTCCTCCCGCGTTCGCCTCCAGCCACTTGTCGGCCGCATCCCATCGTCCCTCCACCTCCGTCTTGGGCCCCTCCCCCCCGTCCGCCCTCACCACCACCGTCGTCCCAGGCCTCCTCGCCGTCGTCGTCCTCAGCAACTCCAGCCCCGCCACCTTCCTCGTCCTCGCCGCTGCCGGCGTCGCGCTTCTCATCCTCATCACTACCGGGCCACGCATCACACTGTCGCGTCGTTCCAAGCCACAGGGTGCAGGTTTCGCGTTCGGTCTCTCCCCCCCCCTTTCGCTCTCTCACCCTCTCTCTCTTCACTGGCCCTGGCTCCTCTTGAGATAAGATTTAGGAGCCAATCAGCAAAAGAGATCGAGAGATCGAGATCGAGATCGAGCAAGAGAGATCGCGGAGAGCGCGCAGCCCGGAGTCTGTTTGCTTTTGCTTTTGCTTTTGGAGAGAGAGAGAGAGAGAGAGAGAGAGAGAGAGAGAGAGAGAGAGAGACCTGGTTGTTGCTGCTGGAGATGAAGGGGTTGAGCGTGAGGCCTGGGGTGGGGGGGGGAAGGAGGGGAGGAGTCGTGGCGAGGGTTTCGACGGCGGGGACCTCGAGCAGGAGGGTGACGAAGATGGGGGACACCCAAGTCATTATGTCTGTGGCGAACGGGGCGCTCCTCGCCCTCGGGCGCTGGGGGTTCCTGCCCTACCAGCGCCGCCAGGTGGAGAAGGCGGGGCTCCCCACGCAGGCGGACACCGTGGACCCCTCGAACCCGCAGACGCACTTCGAGGCTGGGGACGACCGCGCGCAGGAGGCCGAGGTCTTCTTCACCAAGGACCCCGCGGGTTTCACCATCATCGACGTCCTGGCCTGGGGCTCCTTGGGGCACGTCATCGGCTTCGCTTGCCTGGCCGCCAAGGTAAGACGAAGGTCGCATCGCACCTCTCCGTTCTCTCTGCAGACGACGATTTGATTTTTGTTTGGTTTCCCCATTCCTTCTCAACAACGCAAACGGAGAGACTGACGCGCCAACTCCTTCCCTGAACTCTCTCTCTCTCTCTATTTCTCTCTCTGTGCGTGCGTGCGTGCGTGCGTGCGAACTCTCCGCGGGGAACAACAACAACGCAGAACGCGAACGACTTGGGCGTCACCGTGTCTCCCCACTGGTAAAAATGCACCTTGTGTGAGGTTATTCTCCTTTAATGCACAACAAGTACAACAAGAGCAAGAGCAAGAGCAACAACAGCGTCCCCCTTCCCCCACTGGTCTTCGTCCGAAGCACCAAGTGCCCATCTTACCCTCTCCCTTCCTCGCAAGCAATCCATCCGCCTCGCTCGCGCGTCCCTTGGCAAAAAAGCGGAGCGGTCCGCACTCAGAAAGGAGAGAGAGGGGGGGGGCATCAATCGATTCGGCCGAGGCCCCTTGCCCGCAAGGAGGATGGTGCGGGAGTGGTTGGAGGACGAGCTCCACGCCCTGATGGGGTTCGCGGAGAGGGCCCTGACGGACTACATCTTGGCAGTGGCGAAGCGGTCCCGGTCGGTGGAGGAGCTCCGGGCCAAGCTCGAGGACCAGGGCCTTCCCCCTGGCCAGAAAACGAGCACGCTCGCCGAGGCGTTGTACCAGAGGGTGAACGGGGCGTCCACCTCCGGCCAGGAGGCGGCCGCCGCGAGGGAGAGGCAGGCCGCGGACCAGGCCAAGCGGAGCGCCACGAAGTACGCCCTGGTGACGGACCAGGCCGACGAGGAGGAGCGCCGCGCTGGGGAGGGGTCGATCTCGAGGAGGCGGCACCGCCGGGGAAAGGAGGGCAAGGGCAGCAGGGTCGAGGACGCCGGAACGTCGTCCCGCGGCGCGGAGGACAGCGGGACGACGTCTCACTTCTCCCAGAAGAAGAGGCGGAAGTGGGAGGAGGACCAGGACATGACGGAGGAGGAGCTCGAGGCCAAGCGCCAGAGCGAGGCGAGGCTGCGGGACCAGCAGGAGAAGGCCGAGTTCGAGGAGCGGCTGCGGGCGAGGGACGAGGAGAGGACAAGGAGGATGGCCGAGGCGAGCACCTCGGGCGGGCCGCAGTCCGAGATCGACAAGATCGTGGAGAGGGTTTACGCCAAGTCCGAGGGAGGCGGTGGGGGGAAGGACAAGACCAAGCTGATGCCCACGCTGAGGGAGGTGAGCCGCCAGGAGTACCTGAAGAAGAGGGAGGCCCAGAAGCTCAAGGAGCTCAAGGAATCGATAGAGGACGAGCTCTTCCTCTTCAAGGACGTCAAGCTGACGAAGAAGGAGCAGAAGGAGTACGACTACAAGAAGCGGGTGTACGAGCTCGCCACGGAGAGGATCAAGGAGATCGACGCGGTGAACGAGTACAGGATACCCGATGCCTACACGAACGAGGAGGGGAAGGAGCAGACCAGGGACGAGAGGTACGCGGCGGCGCTGGAGAGGTACAAGGACAAGGTCGACAAGGACGACGCCAACCCGTTCAAGGAGCAGGACGCGTGGGAGGCCCACCAGAGCAAGCACGCCAAGCTCTCCACGGGGGCCGAGGCCGGCCGGCGGGAGGAGGGCCAGAGCTACGACTTCGTGTTCGAGGACCAGGTCGAGTTCATCAAGGAGGACCTCATGACTGGGAACTTGGACTTGCTCGAGGAGGACGAGGGGGAGAGGGAGGCCAAGCTGAGGGACCTGGAGGAGAAGTCGGAGAGGGAGAGGATGAAGGCCGTGAGGGCGAGCTTGCCCATCTACCAGTACAGGGAGTCCCTGCTGTCGGCCATCCAGGAGTACCAGATCTTGATCATCGTGGGAGAGACGGGCAGCGGAAAGTCCACGCAGATTCCCCAGTACCTCCACGAGGAGGGGTTCAGCAAGCTGGGCAAGATCGGGTGCACGCAGCCCAGGAGGGTTGCCGCCATGAGCGTCGCCGCCAGGGTTGCGGAGGAGATGGCCGTGAAGCTGGGCAACGAGGTGGGCTACAGCATCAGGTTCGAGGACTGCACGTCCGAGAAGACCATCGTCAAGTACATGACGGACGGTATGCTCATGCGGGAGTTCTTGGGCGAGCCGGACCTCGCGTCCTACTCGGTCATGATCATCGACGAGGCCCACGAGAGGACCTTGCAGACGGACGTCCTCTTCGGCCTGGTCAAGGACATCGCGAGGTACAGGAACGACATCAAGCTGCTGATCAGCAGCGCGACCCTGGACGCCGAGAAGTTCTCCGAGTACTTTGACTACGCCCCCATCTTCAGGATCCCAGGCCGGCGCTACCCGGTGGACATCATGTACACCAAGGCCCCGGAGGCGGACTACATGGACGCGGCGGTGGTGACCACGCTCCAGATCCACGTCACCCAGCCTCCCGGGGACGTCTTGATCTTCTTCACCGGCCAGGAGGAGATCGAGACGTGCGAGGAGATCCTGAGGCAGAGGACGAGGTCCATGGGGTCCAAGATCTCCGAGATGATCATCTGCCCCATCTACGCCAACCTCCCGTCCCAGCTCCAGGCGAAGATCTTCGAGCCGACCCCCGAGGGCGCCAGGAAGGTGGTCATCGCCACCAACATCGCCGAGACGAGTCTGACCATCGACGGGATCAGGTACGTGATCGACCCTGGTTTCGCGAAGCAGAACAGCTTCAACCCCAGGACCGGGATGGAGTCCCTGATCGTCACCCCGGTGTCCAAGGCGGCCGCCATGCAGAGGACCGGCCGGGCGGGCCGGACGGGCCCCGGGCAGTGCTTCCGGCTGTACACGGCGTGGAGCTTCCAGCACGAGTTGGAGGACAACACGATCCCGGAGATCCAGAGGACGAACCTTGGGAACGTCGTTTTGATGCTCAAGTCCCTGGGGATCAACGACCTGATGAACTTCGACTTCATGGACCCCCCGCCCGCGGAGACCCTCCTCAGGGCCCTGGAGCAGCTCTACGCCCTCGGCGCCCTGAACGACAAGGGGGAGCTGACCAAGCTGGGGAGGAAGATGGCGGAGTTCCCCCTGGACCCCATGCTCGCCAAGGCTATGGTCGCCTCGGACGCCCACGGCGTGAGCGAGGAGGTCATAACGATCTGCGCCATGCTCACTTGCGGCGGCAGCGTGTTCTACAGGCCCAAGGACAAGCAGGTCCACGCGGACAACGCCCACAACAACTTCCACCGGGGGAACGTCGGGGACCACGTCGCGCTCCTCCAGGTCTACAACACCTGGAGGGACTCGGGGCACAGCACCCAATGGTGCTACGAGAACTTCGTTCAGATCAGGGAGCTGAAGCGGGCGAGGGACATCCGGGACCAGCTCGTGGGCCTCATGGAGCGCGTGGAGATCGAGCTCAGGAGCGACGCCCAAGCCTTCGAGAACATCAAGAAGAGCATCACGTCGGGGTACTTTTACCACACCGCCCAGCTCCAGAGGAACGGGTCGTACAAGACGGTGAAGAACCCCCAGACGGTGCACATCCACCCGAGCTCCGGCTTGAGGGAGTCCCTGCCCCGGTGGGTCGTGTACCACGAGCTCGTCCTCACCAGCAAGGAGTACATGAGGAACGTCACGGAGATCAGGCCGGACTGGCTGGTGGAGATCGCCCCGCACTACTACAACAACGCCAGCGACCTGGTCGGAGGAGGAGGAGGAGGGCACAACAAAAAATAAAAGGTGGAGGAGGAGGAACCACCACCTTTCCTTTTCTATTTTTGAGAGTCCATGAGGACTCTCTTCTGCTCTACGTTAACTTAATCCTAAAACTGGTTTTATTCCCAAGATTGAACCTTTTATCCACAGACAAGCTGTTGGATGACTGTTCCGAGGAATATACTTCTAATGTCCCCCGTGGCATCCTCATGGGCAACACGAGAGGAGAGAGGTTTCGAGGATCTCTTTGCAAGTTGCGCTCTCCGGAATGGTCTTCATCCGGCTCTCGGATCCCAGTCGTAATATGCGTCGTTTCAGTTTTTGGAATTCAGATCTTCCACGCGCGCCATCGCGACCTCACGTGCTGGCGGCTGTCGAGTTCGATCCTTGTCGACCGAGCCCCCCCCCCCCCGTGCTCGTCTTTCCTTTTGTTTTTCCTTTGGCGTAGAATCCCTTTTTCACGGCTTCCCCGCCCCTCTCCTCCGGGCTTCCTCCTTCGTTTTTTGCAATCCGATATGAGCTGGAGCGCGATTCAGCTCAGCCACGTGAGGATTCTGTCCAGGAGTCGGCAAAAGGCAAACGTGCGCGCGACGAACGAGACGAAGGAGAAGGAAGGGCGACGGAACGAGCGAGCGAGCGAGCGAGAGACGACGACAAAGAGCGGTTAGGGTCGACCTCGTGATAAGGCTTGGACTCCCCCATTGAGTAGAGAGAGGCACTCGTCCAGGGGCTCGGCTCGACGACGAGACGAGCTTTTGTTTATTTTTTCCCTCGTGGTGTTCGTTAGGAAGGACTAGTAACAATAGAGACGCCTGTGCAGAACGGCGAGAACATGACGATAGTCAACACAATACCCGTCACGGGAGCCCAGCTGGTGAGGCCGCTGGCCGTGATGCCGTCGGGGGCGGCCATGGCCCCGACGAGTATCCAGATGTCGCCGCTGGTCCCCTCCCCCCTCGCCATGACGGGGGCGGCCATGGATCCCGTGTCGTTCCAGCAGTGGTGGCAGGCCGTGTCCCAGCTGAACGGGTCGAGGCCGGGGACCCCCCTCGCGGCGCTGAACGCCCAGGTCGGCCCCTTCTCTAGGATAGCCTCGCCGACCCTGGAGCAGATGCAGGAGCTGCAGCAACAGCAGCAGCAGCAGAGGGCCCCGCAGCAGGCCAGCGCTGGGGTGAAGACCAAGGGGTCCAACAAGTCTGGCAAGGGTAAGCTGGGGTCCTCGCGATCTTCGAGCCCGGCGAACTTGGTTGGCGGGGCCGAGGCCCCGGCCAACAGCGGCCTGCCCCTCAAGGCGTCCAGGCACAAGTACGCCGAGCAGAGGAGGAGGAACAGAATCAACGAGAGGCTCGACCAGCTCAGGACCCTGGTGCCCCACACGGAGGGCAGCAACATCGCGGGATTCCTCGACCAGGTGATAGAGTACGTCATGAAGCTGCAGCAGCAGCTCGACATCGACCCCCAGGCCGGGCAGCAACAGGTCTGCGACGTCGCTCAGGTGGTCAGGACCAACAACGTTGAGGGGCAACAGAAGGCATCCAACACCACGGACGAGAAGCAGGGAAAGCGCGAAGCCAAGGCCGAGGGAAAGGCCGAGGACTCGCAGGCCGACCGCCCAGCCAAGAAGGCGAAGCGTAACTGACTTATACGACACCACCGGTGGAGATCCGCGCGAGTTTCGCGAGAATAACAGAGCAAGGCGGCGGCGTCGGTACACGCCGGCACAGCTGCGCGAACTCGACCAGCCGCCGGGGAGCTAACGACTTTTTTATTTCCGATAGATGTAGGGAATCTACCAATTTTGATGGAACCAAGCCAGGCCTAGTCCTTCTCCACGTCGTGCGCGCGTCTCTCTCCTTCTCTCTCTGCCTGCCCCCTCGACGACGAAGAACAGCTCCTCATCCACTCACACACCTGTTGAATGGTAGAATATTATCGATTTGATTACAAAGTAGCCTTAAAGTTCTCCGCGCGCGGCGTGCGCCCCCCAATCACGGTCAATCCTAGTCCAGAGCGCTGTTGTACTCGAAAGGCTCTGGTGGAGGAGGCTCCGTGCTCGCTGGAGGCTCCGTGTTCACGGGGATGTTCACGACCTCCAGCTCCTTCCCGGGCTCGTTGTCCTTGAGCAGGACGATTCCTATGGACTTGGCGTTCTCGTTGATGGGCGTGAAGCGCGAGCCGGCCAGGAAGTGAACGTGCTTCTCCTGAGCTGGGACGACCCTCGTTGGGTTCTCCTTCTGCTCCTCCGTGGCCTCGGCCTTCGGCTTGGAGCCCTCCTCCTTCTTCTCGTCGCCCGCGGCCTCGAGCTCCGCGGCCTCACCCTCCACCTCCATCTTGTTGCTGTCGGCGTTCTCCTTGCCCTTCTCGCTGGTGCTCTTCTTGGCGTCCTCCTTCTTGGCCGCCCTCGCCTTGGCCTTGGCCGTGGTAGAAAGCACGGCCGTGGGGGCCTTGCTCGTGAGGACGTTGTTCGCGTGCTCCACGGGCTCCGCGTAAGCAAAGATGCTCGGCTTGCACTTGGACACCACGCTGAACTTGGGCATGTCCAGGTTCTCGTTCAGGCCGATGAACGCGGTCGGCGTCAGGGGCAGACTCATGAAGTAGGACAGGGGGTACCAGTACCAGTACTGGGTGAAGACCGCCATGCCGATGACGGACAGCAGCCTCGGGAAGCCGTTCCTGCTCCTCAAGCGGATGTTCACGTTCCTGCCCCCCGCGTCAATCAGTCCGACCGCGATGATCGCTCCCATCTTGCACATGACGTCCTCGTGCTTGTCGCTCACGATCTTGTCCAACTTCTTCCTGAAACCGGACACCTTGGATTCTGGCTGCTGGAGGAGAACCATCGAGGTCGCTATGAGGGCTCCCTGCCTCACAAAGTCAATGGCATCCTTGCTGAGAACCTGGAGAATGTTCATGGCCTCCTTCATTCCCGTTCCCGCGCAGGCAATGCCCAGGGCCATGGCCACGCCGTACCTCACGTGAGGGTTGAAGCTCTCCGACAGCAAGGCCACGGTGTGAGGGCACTGCTCGGGCTGAGAGTACATGACGAAACCGAGGCACATCACGGCAGCCCTCCTGACGTCGTCGCTCACGTCGCTCACGGCAAAGTGCAGGAGCTTCTGGATCGCAAAGTTGCTCATGGTTCCGCTGTACGCCAAACCGATGCAGAACATTCCGCCGTATCGGAGAATCGGGTTCTGGTCCTGGCACAACTGCAGTATCAAGGCGTCCGCGTTCTCCTCCCTCCCGTACATCACCAAGGCGCAGCCCAGAGCCAGCCCCCTGGTGATCTTCTCGTGCTGAGTATCGTGTGCATACGCGAGCATCTGCTCCGTCTTGTCACTCCCCGTGCCCACCGAGAGCAGGCCAATCGCAATTCCCGCGGCTTCACCCGCAACAGCGGAGTCCGTGTAAAGGACATTCTTAAGATCCTCGAAGACTTCTTCGTCGTCTGTTCCCAAGGTCGCTAGTCCCAAGCCCAAGCAAGCCCCGTGCTGCACCACCTCGCTGCTAGCGTTGCGGAGGGACTGCAGGAGAAAGTCACGAATGACCTTGCCCTTGTCGCAGTGCATGAGCCCCAGGGCGTAGAGCGCTCCTCCCTCGGAGAATGGGCTCCCGCTGCTCCCGTCGGATGGCAAGTAGGGTGCCATCAAGAACTGGCCTTGGGAGAGCTGGCCACGGTGGATGACTCCCAGACCCGCGGTGGCGCTGAACTTGGCCCAGTTCGTGGCCCTGGCCAACCAGTCCAAGTGCTCCCTCAGGAACGTATCCACCGTGGTTCCCATGTGCATGAGAGCGTTTGTGAAGATGATTGCGCTGTGGCACACGCTGTTCCTCGTCTCGACACTGCTCTTCAAGTTCTTCAAGATGGTTGGATCCGTGCGGTTTTTACTGTACAAAAACTCCAGGTGCAGTTTGATCGGGGCGTCTCCCTGAAGGATGGACAGCAGCTTGTTGACCTTCCTGTCGCTCTCCTTCTCCTCTGAAGAGGGTTTCTCCTTCTTTTCGGCAGGGGCAGCACCTTCCGCCGCTCCGGTCATCTCCTGGTCCGCCTCCATGGGCTCTGCTCCCTCCTGGCTTGCGGCTGGCTTCTCGCCATCCGCGGCGGTCTCTGCTGGCTGCTCAGCCTTCTTCAACATCTTCTCCACGTGATCCGAAACTTTAGAAAGGAACTGTGGCTGCTCGTTCTCGAAGAGGTCGAAAGCGATCTGATAAGCTAGCAAAATGCTGTCCGAGTCTTGCCCCAGCAGGTTGGTGAGGATCTCCGCGACCGCGGCCGCCTCGTCAAGGAACATCAGGCACTGGCTGATGACGATCCAGTCCGGCTGGTCGAGCTGCTTGAAGAGGTCCACCATCAAGCGCAGCGCCTTCTCGCGAAACTTCCTGCTCACGATCAAGTTCTGACAGACTCTCAGGGCGTACGTCAAGAGCTTCTTGTCGAACTGGCCGTGCTCCGCGACCGTCCTGAGCAAGTCCAGGTGGCACGAGTCCAGTGCTATCCCGATTGCCTGCTCCAGCTGGCCGTCCTCGAGGCACCTTTTGAACATTCTTTGCACGATAGCCTCGAGCCTGCTATCGATCTGGATTTCCTCCCCCGAGATTTCGCCCTTCTCTCTTTGCTTCATGTACTCGTCGATGCACTTCCCCACGATAGTCTGGACGTAGTCGCTCTGCTCGGTCACGTCGAAGAGCGAGCCGGCGCACAGGGCGTACGTAAGGGACTCCTGAAGCTCACCCAGATGGTAGAAGACCTGCGGCAACAAAAAAAACTCGCGAGTCAGTAAAACAAGACGTGATCTACGACACGATCTACGTGCTCCACGGGCAGTTTCGTGCCGCAGACCTCCCTCTCCTCCCCGCGAATCTCGCTCCCTCTCTTCGACCCACTCACCTTGGACGCCAAAAGCGCCGCGAGGTTCCTCTCCCCGAAGCTCTCGTCCTCATACAGGGCCTCGATGGTCGCGATGGAACTGCTCACTTCAAACCACAGATCCGGCACCACCTCATCGAGCTGCTTCAACGCACACGCCCTCAACCTGTCGTCGTCCTCATCGAGCAGAGCTATCAGTCCTTGCGCGGACGTAAGCTTCTGCTGTCCCTCCACCTCCTCACCCTTCTTCATCCCTCCGTTCGCTCTCTTAACCACGGCCGCGCTTGCCATCCTCTTCTCTTTCGTCCTCTCCGCTCGCGTCCCTTCAAATTCACACCCAAGCCAAGTTCAAAATCATCTCACATCATCTTGGCCTTGGGACCAACTCCGAGGGAGGGAGTTGTTGAGGATGGAGGTCCACGGGGGGACGGGATGCGGTCGAAACCGTGTTCGATCAAAGGATCGTCGCTCAGGTCTTTCCTCTGACCCCGCGTTTGAGAAGAATGGCCAAAGGGTGAGGATGGTGCCTCTGAACTGAGATCCCTCATTCTGCAGACCAAGACGCATATCTTGGACACAACACGTCAGCACCAGCACCAGCACCACCATCGTTTGTTGTTGTTGTTGACAACGATGAAGGTGGTGAGCTACAACCTCAACAGGTTGGCGACGGAGGGGGCTGGAGGAGCAGACAAGCGGAGGGCGCTCACGGATTTTGTCTCCTCCGAGTCCGCGGACCTGTACTTTTTCCAACTCGTTTCGCGGGAAGTCCTCGCCCACATTCGGACGGCCTTGGACGGCTATCACGCCTGCGTCTTCGCCGCACACGACTCGGAGGACGCGTTTGGTCTGGCCATACTGAGCAAGGTCGACGTCGTCCCCGAAAGTCGCTGCGAGCACAGATTTGGAGAATCGGAGAAGCTCTTCGCCCTCTCCTGCTCGGTGTCTCTCTCTCCCGGTGAGGAAGTGAGGGTCACGAACGTGCACCTGCACAACACGAGCGAGAGCATTCGATTGGACCAGGTCGCTTCCCTCGTCGAGAGCGACAGCATCAATGCAACACGGATGATTGTGGGCGACTTCAACGCTTTGACGAAGAGCGATTATTTCCCACACGAGTGGTCCGCCTTGGTGGATCTCGCAAGGGAGCGCGAGTGGGAAGAGAGGCAGGAGAGGGCGACCACGTCCCTCACCGCATCGACTGCAGGGACCAGCTTCGTAGACACTTGCAGGTGGATCGACGAAGAGAGACGAAGAGGGAGTGAGAAGGAATGCGCTTCTTCCGCCGTTGCTGAGCGTCTGCACACGTACGTCCTCACCTTGAAGGAACGCGCGGTTCGTCTCAGGCTGGACTACGTATTTCTACGACCGTGCCCATCGAAGCTGCGGCCGATCGACTTCCACGTCTGCCACGACGTCCATCTCTCGAACCACTTTCCAGTCGTCTGCACCTTGAGCAGGTCCACAAAACACCTGCAGTGGTGCGCTCGTGATGTGGCTAGTGCCCCCAAACAATTGCGACAATAATTAGAAAACAATTCTAAATCCAAAGAGCGGGTTGCCTTGGGTTGGCTCCGACTATAACTCCCCGGGCTTTGCTCCTCTCCCCTCTTCAATCTCTTCCCCCTCCTTCACGATTTGAGCTTGGGCCTCTAAAACCCATTTTCCTCAAAAGGCAAAGGCGGTGCCTTGGAGAGACACCAACTCACCACGATTGAGTTGTCGGGTTCCGCGTCTATCAGGCCAACGGGGAGGGACTTGGTTCGTGCCAGGACCATCTTGAACGAGAACGAGCGCGGGGGCAAACGGGAACAGAAGCTATTTAAGAAGCGGACAGCGTAGTGGATTGACAAGCACGCAAAAACACGCACACACACAAAGGTAGGCTAGGAAGACCCTGTCTTGGTTTGCGTTTCCTGGGAAGGAGCGTGCCTTGCAACGATTTCTTCGCCTCGACTCGACTCGCGCACGTTGCCTGGACCGTGGACAACACGGCGGCGCGTCTTGTCTTGAACGACGTGGTGAAGGGAAGGAAAGCCAAGGGACGTGAAACTTGGGACGTCGTCCTTGCAGATCGCAACTCTCCTCACACAACTCTCGAGAGGTCCGCTGACCTAAACGTGAAACGTTTCCTCCTCCTGTTCTGTCCGTGCACAGATGAACGGCGCAGACGTCACCGCTACCTTGATTATCGTGTTCCTCTCCCTCTTCGGCTTTTTCTGCACGATGGGTTACCTGAAGAGAAGGTCCGACGGTTATGGAAACGTGTGATTTAGCGTGAAGCTGGGCTTGCAGCTCAGCGTACTAAATGCACTTTTGAAATGGGACAAAAGCATTCTTTTAGGGCTCACCCTGGCGGTCGTCCTTCTCGCGGCAACCGCTCTGTCCCTCATCATCTCCCAAAGTGAGGGCCACAATCCCCACAATCGATTGTCGTGCTTTTACCTTCCCCACGCACGCACGGGTCGACGCTGACCACGCTGAATTCCCAATCTTGAAGTACATTACATGTGTGTGTGTGTGTGTGTGTGCGTGTGTGTGATCAGCGTCTCTCTCAAAGCTGCTCCCGGGTGGTGCGTCTCTAGCAACCCACGTACACCGCCTTGCCGCCGTGGGTGAGCTTGAACTTTGGGTCGAACACGAGCCCCTGCGGTATGATGACCTCCCTGTAGTAGGCGCTGCACTGGTATCCCACCCTCTTTGGGATGTGAGACGCAAAGAGGCCCCACTTGGTTCCGACCCCGAACGTCCTGGCAATCTCCAGAAACAGGTTGTGCTCCTCCTCGGTCCACTCGCCCATACTCTGCGTCTCGTGGGGGGCAACGTGCCTGTAAAAGTACGCGTTTGGGTTCTTCAGCAACAGCGTGCTGCTGAAGGCGCGCGCGTCGCTCCAGCCTCGCCCCCTCAAGTGGGACGGAATGTCCGACTTTTTGATCTTGAACGAGAACTGGCCTCCACCGTTCTCGTTCCAGGCCCTGTCGGGGTCGCCTGCTATCCCGTACCTCTCGCAGACTTCCTCGTTCACCCAGCCCGTGAAGTGGCCGTCCGAGCGGATGGGGTCCACCTCCATGCCGTGCTCCTTGAAGTACTCCTCGAGCTCCAGCAGCTTGGGCTCCTCGGCCTGGCTGCCACTCTCCCGGTCGTCCGCAAACACTTCCGCCCCCGGATCCACCCCCCGGAGCCGCGAGGACTTGCGCAAGGACCGCGTGACGGGCGCAAGGACCCTCCCGCGCCTCCTGCCGTACGACATCCTCCTCCTCCCGGGCCTCCACTTGCTCGCGTTCTCCTTCGCGTCCCCCCCGTGGCTCGCCACCACGCTCACCATCGCTTTGTTGATGTTCCTCTCCGTCACGAGGCCCTTCAATTTCTCAAAGTTGCGGGAGATCCTCGCCTCCCGCTCAGTCTCGTAGTCGTTCCCAGAGTCGCCCCTCGCCATCGTCCCTCCAAGCCCTTCAAGCCGCTCGCTCGCCTCGCTCGTTTCGAACCCTCAACTGGCGAGTTCTGTTTCAACCGCGCCAAGTTCCCGCTCTTGATGGATGAGAGGAGGGGGAAGGAGAGGAGGGGGAAGGAGGGGGAAGGAGAGGAGGGGGAAGGAGGGGGAAATGGTTCCAGTGACGGACGGGGAGATGATGGATGATGGATCGATACCAATGATACAGAGGTCGATTTAGTTTGCAATGGCAAGGAGGTATTTCTGTTTTTCTGTTTCTGTTTCAAGAGGCCTGAGTCTTCTTCTTCGTCGGGTAGATGTCCCACAGGGCGATGTTCGAGTCCTCAGAGGCGGAGGCGAGGAGGCCACAGCCCGGAGAAAACGCGACCGCGTTGCAGTTCTTCTGGTGGTACTGTCGTGGCAAGAAGGAGGGAGGCGCAAGTCAGTCAATCGCGGCGAGTCGATGCCGTTTCAAAGTGAATTCAAGCCGCTGACCACCTACCTTGAGCACGGCCAGAGGGGCTCGCTTCTTGTAGTCGAAGACCCTCACTCGGCCGTCCCAGCCCGCTGCCACGAATATCCTGCCATCGCTTCTTATGCTCACCTCCGATACCCCGGGCTGCTTCATCTCAAACGTCTCGAGCGCTCGAATGCCGAGGCGGCCGGGCTCCCCGCCCTCCCCGCTCTTTGGCGAGGCCTCGAACTGCACGAGTTCCGAGCCCACGCTGGCCGCGACACCGGCGAGCCCCGTCTTGTCCACGGCGATGGACATGAGGGGCTCGTTGCTGGAGAAGCTCGCCAGAGCGAGGGGGGCCGCGCTCTGCCTCAGGTCGAAGCAAGCGAGGTCCCCGCTCTCGTACCCCGCCCACACGAGCGTCCCGTCGCCACTCCCGGCGGGGGCCTTCAGGCACACTGCGGTGCACATCCCGACCGCCTTCTCCTTCGTCGGTGCCTGGAGGACCGAGATTCTCTTGGAGAGCCCGACGTCCCATATCTCCACGACGGAGGCGTCCGAGGACGGCAGCGCGGCGATCGGATCCCCGCCGTCCGCCGAGGAGGACGCAGAGAAGCGGCAAAAGTTGTAGCACCCCGTCGAAAACTCTGCCAGAGGCCGCTCTCCCTCCAAGGAGGAGCACAGTCTCTCCGCGTCCCAGTACTTGACGCACCCCTCGCGCCCCTGCGTGAGGAGCTTCCCCTCGCCCTCGACCGCGCAGAGGGAAACGAACCCAGAGTCCTGTGGGTACAACCGCCTGTCGAGGCTCGCCCTCCTCCTCCTCAAGTCCCAGGCCTTGAGGCGTCCCTCCTGGTCCCCCGAGAACAGCAACACATCGTCCTCGGAGCCCGCGCCCGCGCCCTCCCCCCGGTAGAAGCACACGCACTTGACTCCCTTCCTGTGGCCTCGGAGCACGTTCCTCGGGTCCGGGCTCTTCCTCGCCATCGATTGATATCGATCGATGCTGGCTTCACCCCCGACCTCCACCTATCTCCATGGAATGCTTGAGAGAGCAAGCAAGTCCTTCCTTGGATCATCCCTTCCCTCCCCCTCCCACTCCCCTTGTGCCCTCGTCCCCTTCTCCATCCTCCTGGTTCGCCAGGGAGTCCCCTCCTGCAGGATTTCCTCGCGCGAAACCCTGCCTTTTTTGGATTTCGAGGACGAGCGCGCTGCTGCTTGGATGACAGGAGTGACCGGTTGTTCGAACACAGGCAGCGCAGGGGTTGGTTGTGCTGGATGTGCTGAATTGTTCACCATCATCATCATCATCTTCTTCTTCTTCTTCATCTCATCGTGTTACAATATTATCGCAAAAAAGCAAGTCACACCTCACTGGGCGTCTTCGTGGAGAGGGAAAGGGCATGGAGAGTTCCCGCAGGTTCCATGCAGTCCGCTAACACCGCGTAGATCGCCTTGTGCCTCTTGATCGTGTTCATCCCCTCAAACGACTCCGAGACAATCCGCACGGTGAAGTGGGTTCCGCCGTCCGCTGACTCGGGCCTGTGGCCTGCGTGGCTCGCCGAGTCGTCCTGGATCTCAAGGCTGCGTTGTCGTTCGCGAGGAGGAGGCGAGAGAGAGAAAGGAAAGGTCCCGTCAGCTTCCGCGGAAGGACGGGAGGCGCGCGCGCACGGGGAGAAGGAAGGGGACCACGAGAGTCGAAGAGGGAATTCGCCCGGGATTCTCACCTCGCTGGACTGAACTCCCGCGTCAACACCAACTCAATTTTTTTGGACATGGGAAGGTTTGCGTCCGCGTCTGGGGTGGCGCCCGCGTCCCCACCCGCCGCGGTGGACGCCAGGAGACCCTGCGCGATCTTCTGCATCTTGAGGAGCATGTTCAAGAACCCGTTGTTCCTGGACGGCGTCAAGCTCTGCTGGAGCCCCAGCTTCTCGATGAAGGAGGGGTCCAGCGACGTGATGGCCTCCGGCGTCGCTCCGCTCAGACCCTTCACGAGGAGAGCCGCCAGGCCCTTCGTCAGCTGAGAGTCCGACTCCGCCTTGTACGTCACCGTCCCGTCCTGCTCGAGGAAGCCCTTGACCCAAACCTGAGAGACGCAGCCCTCGACCTTGTTCTCAGGAGTCTGGTGCTCGGTTCCCAGCGCGTCCAGCTTCTCGGCGAAGAAGAGGAGCTGCTTGTACCGCATCATGGGGTCGGGAACCGCACTGAACGCGGCCACCAGGCCCTTCAGCGACTCTGGCATCGCCGTCGAGGCCTCCATCGCCCGCACGCTGCACACCAACCCCCTCTCCCTCCTCGAGTTGCTCCTCCTCCTCCTGCGGGGGGGGGACCCACCACCCTGAATTCGCAGCACCTTGCCCGGGTCCACGCAGTGCCTCGCCCCCTGCCTCCCCAAATCGCACGCCCCTCCCCCCCTCCCCCACCGTCCTCCCCCCAACCTCGTCGCCAACGCCGACGTCATCCTCCTCCCCCGTGGCTCAGACCCCTCTTTCGGGCGATCTCAGGCCGAGGACACCCCAGCCACGTTCCTCCTCGATCGCAATCCCGCGCCCTAGATCGATCGATCGATCGATAGAGAGCGTCCTCCTTCCCGCTAGTACACCTAAACCTCCTCCCCAAGGACTCAAACTCCTCGGCCTCCCGTCCGTCTCGCTTCTCCTCGCTCGACGGCCTTCCGCTGAAGCGAAGTTTGGATAAGTCGGCTGGTGAGTGTAATTGGGGAGGACGAAAGGAGGGAGAGCCTTCGAGAGAGCGCGCGGAGAGTATTGCCTTATTCATGGTCGAGAGGGAAGGGATGAAACGGAGGGACAAGAAGGACTCGTCGTCGTCGTGGGATGCGTACACTCTTCTGAGGTCTCCTGGGTTCAAGGGGAGACCACTTCAATTGGGGGGAGACCAGGCGCCCTCCTCGTCGTCGTCGTGGTTGTCGGGGGGTGCTGGGAGAAGGAGGCAAGGAGGGAGAGGGAGAGAGAGAGGGGGAGAGATGATGCAGTACGGGAGCGGGACGATTCAGCTGCCCGCGGTGGAGTGCCAGCTGGCGGCCAAGTACGTGACGAGCCGACCCATCGACTTGCCGACCGTGCCGGAGAAGACGCAGGTGGACGAGGAGACGGCGAGGATCCTCGAGAGCATGGACCTGGAGAAGCAGACGTGCGACGAGGACTACTGCTGCGACTACGAGGACCAGGTGTACTCGATATCCTTGGTGGAGGTGTGGATGAAGGGCTACGAGACCGACGTGAAGAAGCTCAGGGAGGCAGGGTTTTCCGACCAAGTCGTGTCTTTGGCCTTCGCTGCGCTCCCCGTACTGTCGACCCTCCCGAACGCCGACGTCCTGGACAGCCTGTCCAACTTTTGCACCAACTTTGAGCAGATGAAGGGGATGGGCTTCTCGCAGGCCGCCATCTTCGGCTCGCTCATTAAGCACAAGAACAACCTGGAGGCGTCCATCACCGAATGCGTGGGGACCTGAGAGACTGAGACAGCTCGGCCCGAGCGGAAAGTGTACATTACTCTGAGCGGGACCCGGCGTCTCCCCGAGTCGGCCCTTGTACCTCTAAAGAAACCATTTTTCACCCTGTAAAACCAACGAGTACTCGATGTAGGAAGAGAAAGAACGAAGGGACGACACCCAAAAGCAAGTGAGTGAGTGCTCTTCTTCTCCCGACACCACTCAGCGCCGCAAGCCCGCACGCAATCTCAAGCGGAGGAGGGAGGGGGAGAGGGAGAGAGACCGGGTCCCAACCCCCCGTTTCCCCCCTTTCCTCGAGTCCCATTCCCATCGCATCATGGTTAACAATTAGCCGTCGGGGATCTGATATGTGATCTCTCTCTGGCGCTCAGAGGAGGCAGAGGGGTAGACGTAGACCTCAACCCTGTTAAGGTTGCTTGCGCGCGCGAGACCGGGAGGGTTCCCATGGTGAGAACCCTGCGGCAGTCAGTGCGACGGATCGTAGGGAGACACCTCACGGCGTTTGGGCGGAGAGCGGCAGGGATCGTGCAGAGAGAGAGGAGGTTGGGAGAGAGGACCACCACCACGACTCCTCCTACGGATAAGGCGGGTTCTGGAAAGGGGATGAGCGTCCAAGCGAGGGCCCAAGAGCCCGCGGCGGCGGCACCCGCGGCGCAGGTGAGCGTTGCGGAGGGGATCAAGGACGTGAGGAGGAGGATCGAGGCGGCCGCGGAGAGGAGCGGCAACAAGGCGCCCCGGCTGGTTGCGGTCGGCAAGACCAAGCCGCTGGAGATGGTGCTGGAGGCGTACCACCAAGGCCACCGCTACTTTGGGGAGAACTACGTGCAGGAGATCGTCGAGAAGGCGGCGTCGGCCCCGGAGGACATCCACTGGCACTTCATAGGCCACCTGCAGTCGAACAAGGCGAAGGCGTTGCTCCAGGGGGTTCCAAACCTTTCTGTGCTGGAGACGGTGGACACGGCCAAGCTGGCGGACCGACTGAACAGGATCTGCGGAGAGCTGGGGAGGGACAAGCCCTTGGGGGTGATGGTGCAGGTGAACACCAGCGGGGAGGAGTCGAAGCACGGGGTGGAGCCAGCGGAGGCGACCGTGCTCGCCGCCCATATCACCGAAAAGTGTCCCAACCTGAAGCTCGCGGGGTTCATGACCATCGGGATGCCTGACTACACTTCCAAGCCAGAGAACTTCGTGTGCCTCAAGGACTGCAGGAGGAGGGCCGCGGAGCAGCTCGGGATGGACGAAGCCGAGCTGGAGCTCAGCATGGGCATGTCGGGAGACTTTGAGGCTGCCATAGAGATGGGGAGCACGAACATAAGAGTGGGAAGCACCATCTTTGGAGCTCGAGTGTACCCTAACAAAAAATAGAAACGTAGAGCGTGCGTGTACATCTTTAAATTACGAGTTTGGCTGTGATCTCGTTCGCACAGCTTCTCTTGTCAAACGCAGAGACCAAAGAGACTCTGACCGTCTGGAAGTTCTCGAGACGCAGAAGCGGCTCGTTCTCCTTCGTGCTTTCAAGGGCGCAAACATTCATCTTCTTGCTCGTGCTGTCCCACCTGGCCTTGAACCTCCTCTCTTCCCTCCAATAGAGCACGAACTCCATTCCGAATTCAGGCACGAACACGCCCATCCACTTTGGGCCGTTGAGGTCCAGAATCACTGCCTCTGTCTCGTAGCTCTCTTTTTGCAGCCACAGGGCCAGGTATATCTTGATCGAGGAATCCTGAACCGCCTTGGCCGCCAGCTTTTGCTTGTTGCAATGGTCGCACTGGTCGATCAGCTCCTCTGTGAACTTGGCCCCCCAGGGGCCTTGCCCTCCCTTACCAGTGGACTCGAAGACCTTGCCCTTCTTGCTGCCCTTTGTCTTCTTTTTGCCCTCGCCTTCTCTGGCAAGAATGTCCACGAGAAGGCGATGGACCACCACATCTGCGTACCTTCGGATCGGGGAGGTGAAGTGCGTGTAGTGATCGAAGGCGAGAGCATAATGCCGCCACTTGCTGGATTGCTCTTGATACGCGGGAGCACCTGTGCAGAAGTACATCGCGGTCTGCATAGGCTTTGTTGCAAGCAACACCACGGCGTAGAAAGTGCTGGCATCAACCTCAGACCGGATCCTTTCCAAAGACTCGTGTATGGCCCCAGAGCTACTGACGTCAATGCTGAGGTTCATCTTGTCAGTCATCTTCACCAGGCCCTCGATCTTTCTCCTGTGCGGGGGGGGATGCCTCCTCAGCAGGGCTGCAGAGGGCACCTTCTCTGAAATGAACAGGGCCACTCTCCTGTTGGCGAGCAGCATGAATTCCTCCACGAGGTAATTCGAGTCCCTCTGAACGTACTGCTTTGCTCCTATCGGTGTCATGTCCTCACCAAGAACAATGGAAACCCTGGGGATGTTCAAGGTGAGCGCACCCCTCTCAAATCTTTGAGCCCTCAGACGCTTTGCGATCTTGTCCAAAAGCTTGACGTCACCTGAAATTTCCTTGACGGTGTGCTGGTGGACTTTGGGCGCGGACGAAAGTGCTTTGCCCTCAATGATCTCTTGGGCTTGGCCATAA
Source organism: Chloropicon primus (assembly GCA_023205875.1). Taxonomy (NCBI): domain Eukaryota; kingdom Viridiplantae; phylum Chlorophyta; class Chloropicophyceae; order Chloropicales; family Chloropicaceae; genus Chloropicon; species Chloropicon primus. Next base: position 1,286,739 of record CP060756.1, read on the forward strand.
TTCAGCTTCGTGCAAGACCGTATGACGGTCTTGCCGATCCACTCCGAGAGAACGTCGCAGGTCTCCAGGGAGATCTCCCAAACGATGGAGAACGCCAGCCTGTCTGTCCCGGGATTCAGACTGCATAGCTCCTCGCAAAGAAGTCGAGGGAGCATGGGAAGGACGCCATCAACCATGTACACGGAGGTGGCCCGCTTTGAGGCTTCTTTATCCAAGCTCGTTGCTGGCCTCACAAAGTGAGTCACGTCAGCGATGTGCACCCCAACCCTTGCCGTCTTTTCATCGACCATCTCGATCGACAAGGCGTCATCCAGGTCCCTTGCAGTCTCTGGATCGATGCTGAAGATCCTCCAACTCCTCAAATCCCTGCGAAGAGATATTTCCTTGTCACCAATCTCCCAGGGCGTCGAGGGCAGGCAAGAGATCACTTCCTTAGAGAACTCTCCCAGGTGCGTCTGCTCTATGCCTTGCTGAAGGAGCACCGCCGAGATCTGATTCTCCTTGGAAGTCATTTCGCCCAAAACCTCGACGACCCCGCAGAACGGTGCCTCGCTGTAGAGCGGCCACTTCGTGACCATCACTAGAATGAATTTGTCTCTTGCTTTGGTCAGCTCAAGCTTCTTCAGCCTTTTCATCTCTTTTTTGGAGTCGGTAGGTACCTGCAGCCTTAGGAACGGGAATCTATCCTCTACCGGGCGAAAGGTGACCGACGTTGCAGGCGACAAGTCTTCCAGCTTCTCCGCTTTGTGAATCCTGCAAACGATGTGTTTCCTCTGGTCGGTTGGATTGACGATGCCCACCACCTTGCCAGCGGGCCTCCTCTTGTGTTCCCTGATTTGGTTGTTGATTTCGTCCAGCGTCCAAGCACGAGCTTGGTCGCCACCCCCTCCATCACCAACCACGAGCTTCTTTTCGACGAGTTCCGTCAGACTCTCCAGCCCACTGTCGTCCTCCTGCACCCCCTCTTCCTCCGATTCATCAGAGTCCTCGACCGCGTCCTCTAGCCTCTCCGCGGAGTCCCAGTCCTCCAGAGGAAGGATCCTGATCGCCACCTCGTCCCCATCCACCGTTCTGTTTTGGTTCTTGCGGCCCTTCAGTATCACGTCCACCTCCACGCCCTCCACCGTGACGTAGGCCTCCTCTCTCCGCCTCGGGTTCACCCGGAGTCTCCCCTTCAAGAGAGCTCCGGCCTTCAGATCCTGCTGGAACCGAGCATCGAAAGGCTCGTAAACCCTCCTGGGCCTCTTCGTACTACTTTTGCCTTTGCCTTTGGTCTTTTCCACAACCTTTTTGTCTTTGTCTTTGTCCTTCCCTTTGCCCTTCCCCCGCCTCCGGTTCTTCTTGTCTTCGGGTTCAACCCCCTCCCCCCCTTCCTCTCCTCGCGCCATCCTGGCCTGGCTCTGGCTCCTCTCCCGCCCACCAGCTGTCGCGCTTGGCGGGGGGATCGCCGTGTGTTCCCAAACGAAACGGTTTCGAAACGGTCCTTGTCGGTCGGTCGAGAGGAACGGAACGAGGAGGGAGCGAAGGCGAGGGGGGCGACGAGGAGAGGGGGAGGAGAAGGGGTTCGGTCGACGTGTCGACGTGCGCTTTGTTTTCTTTCCGAGCGAGGAGAGAGGAAACCGCGAGAGGAGGGAGGGGGTTTGCGTGGGGAGCCGATCGAGTCAAGGATGGCGAGACCTTTGGAGGAGGAAGGGGGGGCGGGGGAGTCTTCCGAGGAGGTGAGGCCCGGGTACTACAAGGTGGTGCAGAAGCAAGCCGTCGCGGTTCACGAGACCATGAGCCTGGCCTCGGCGGCGGTGAGCTTCAAGCAGCCCGGCCACGTGGTCCGCGCCATCCCTGTGTTGGGTCGAGGGGTGGAGAGTGAGTGGGTGAAGATGACCAGCGGGGAGGGGTACGTGCTTGCCGCGCACCCCACCGAGGGCCAAGCCCTAGAGGCCCTCCAGCCCTCCACCTTCAAGGTCGTGCACAAGACCGTGCTGGTGAGGACGGAAGCCTCGACGTCGTCCAAAGTCCTTCAGATCAGAAAGGAAGGGGATCTCCTCCTGGTGGACGGCCACCTCGAGGGCTGGCTGAAGGTCCACAACGTGTCCCAGGAGAACGAGGCGGAGGCGAAGAGCTTGGGCGAAGCCGATCCGCTGAGGAGCGCAGTCGGGTGGGTCATGGTCACCCACAGCACCTACGGCAAGCTCGTGCAGTACCTCAAGGGCGAGATCCCGACCTTCAGCGACCCAAGCGCCCAGGAGGGATCCATGAAGACGCCCTCAAGCGTGTACACCGGCAAGGCAGCCGACCCCCTGACGGAGAGGCTGAAGCTGGAGCTCGACCAGATGAGGATGGCCGTCCAAGAGAGGGAGAAGCAGGCCTCCCGGGTGGACGGAGACGACAACTTGGACCTCATGAGGAGGGGGCTCATGGCAAACGCTGGGCAGAGCGCCTCGGGCAGCTTCTGCATCGGTGGAAACCCCGTCTGAACCCAAAGGTGCGACCCTTGATAATAACTCGTGTAATCAAACACATCCACTCCGTCATATTTCTCCTGCTGGCAGGCAAAATGGCCGAGTGCTGGTCGACGAAGGGTGGCCGCGCTGGAGAGAATGTAGAGCCAATCGCGCGGAAGGAAGGAAGTTGAAAGGGGCGGAAGAGACGCGATGGGGAAGCCTTGCGCCAGGGTTTGCGTGATCAGGGCCGAGGGGGACGGCGTCGAACCGGTGCTGGTCCTGCAGACCGAGAAGGGCAGCTGGTGTAGGTTGAACCACGGGACGGCGGTTGGGCCCCCTCAGTACATGTTCGGGGCGCCGGAGGGTCTCTCGCGCCTCCTGCTGACGCACAGGAGGATCCTCGGGGAGGACGGGCCTCCGCTCCCTTCGCCTTCCCTCAAAGCCATCTTCGCCAGCACGCTGCACCCGAACCAAGTGGGCGGCTTGGTGGGCCTGTTCCTCAGGCTGAAAGCCGACGGCCACGAGAAGGTCCACCTCTTCGGCCCTCGCGGATTGGTGGGCCCCCTCCTGTTCAATTGCCAGAACATCGTGCGGTGGACGTATCCCTACGTCCTTGTGACAGAGCACGAGGACGACACTCCGACGACTTTGGTGTACTCGGACGACCTCATCGATGTGTGGGTCACTTCGGGGCAGCCTGGCGAGCGCCTCGACGGCTTGGCAAGGTTCGGTCCGTCGGGGGACTTTCCGGATGCATCCACGTTCGCAGCGCTGAGCGAGTCCTCGGTCTGCTTGCCAAGGGAGCAGCTGGGAAGGAGAGCGGCGGAGGCCCGCGGGGAGGGGAACCGTCGGGCTGCACCCAGCCCAGTCCTCGCCCACTGCATCAAACTCAAGAAAATCGAGAAGCTTGTTGTCATTGTGGACTGCGCCTCCGAGGGGGAGGCGGGCACTCTCCTTCGCAGCGGTTTCTGGGCTTGCTTGGCAGAAAACCAGTCTTGCATCTCGCAAGTCTTCCACAGGTCTGCGGAAGATGCCATGAAGAGTCAAAGTTACCACAGCCTCCTCGCTGCGCTCTCGGGCGCGACTCACGTGAACATGCGAAGTGGCGCTCACATGGAGTTCGGGTTCAGCGGCTCCCTCAAGACTCTCCTCAAACTGAGCGGGGTCGACAAGAGGGCCTTCAAGCTGCCAGTATCAGAGTCTGCTGGGTCGATTGGGTGCGGGCAAGGGGAGCAGAACATGCTAAGCTGGGCAGGGGTTTTCCACTCCTTCGGCCTGTTCGATGATGGCCGCTGGGAGGCAGAGGAGGTGCCACGGGACACGCTGAACGATAGGTTCAGGCTTGCGCTGGGCACCGAGAATTCTGAGAGCAGCAGCAGCGACAATGGGGAGGCCCAAGTCGTCGAGGATGGAAACAGGGGTGCGGCATCTCTGCTCAGGGATTCCATCCTGAGAGGTGGTTCGGCTCAACGGGCCGAACCTGCGGCAAAGAGACACTGCAAGGAGGCCGGCGGGGTGCGGGTGGTCTTCTTCGGGACGGGCTGTGCCGAGCCTTCCAAGTATCGGGGGGGCACAGGCATCCTCGTGGAGTGGGGTTCGGGATCCATGCTGTTGGACTGCGGGGAGAGCGTTTGGGGTCAAATGATAAGACATTTCGGGAAGAAGAAGGCGCTGAAGAAGCTGTCCTCGTTGTCTTGCCTCTGGATATCCCACAAGCACGCGGACCACCTGCTCGGACTCGTTTCGCTCCTCCACAACAGGCCGCCCTCTTCAAAGAGGCTGCTGCTGATTGGCCCCCACGTTGCATTCAAGTGGCTCAGGTCCTGCGACCCGAGTCTGCTGGGCAAGTGCGTCTTCAAGCACCACACCCACTTCATGAAGGACCCGGAGATCCTCCAACGCTTCATGGCGCCTCTTGGGATAGCACACTTTGCTTCCATCCCCGTCTACCATTGCAGGGACTCCTATGCAGTCGTTTTTGGTCACCGGGCGGGGTGGAAGATCTCCTTCTCCGGGGATTGCCGGCCCTGCAGATCGTTCGTGGAGGCGAGCAAGGGGAGCACGGTTTTGATACACGAGGCGACCTTTGAGACCAAGTACCACAAGCACGCGGAGAGGAAGAACCACTGCACGATCACGGAGGCTCTCGAGGTGTCCAAGCAGGTTGGGGCGGGCATCACAATCCTGACGCACTTTAGCCAACGCTACCCGTACATCCCGATGGAGCTGCAGGAGATCATGAAGGGCGAGGGATGTGGGGAGCGGGAGACCAGCACCCCGCCCGTCTTGGTCGCCTTTGACGGCATGTGCGTCGAGCTGTCGAGGTTGTCGGAGTACGCGGCCACGACTCCCAGGGTAGCGCAGCTTCTCACGAGCGAGGCGGCTGTGGAGGGTGCCCTCGACGACAAGGTTGGGGCTTGACCGAGACCAAGGGAGGCAGCCGAGGTTTGCTCAACTCGTTTTGGTGTAATTACAAGGGTTTTCTGAAAAATTGTTTATTGTACGATCCCTTTTCTATCTATGATAACAAATGAATTTCCGGGGCCCTCCTCACAAGCGCGGAAGGACCGGGTACTCCTCGAACAGGGCGGCGTAGAGATCCTGCACGGCCGTGTGCCCCTCCATCCTAGCCTCTTGCAGCTTTTCAACGTTCCTGGACAGGGACCCCACGGGCTGCGTCTCCGGGAAGAGGGTGAAGACGTTGGCCCCAAAGGTTTCCCTCTGCCGCTGGGGGCAGTCCTCCCAGAGCATCCTTTCGGTGTTCAGCGACCCCTTCTCGTGGGCCTCCACCTGCTTGTAGACCCTGCCGCCGAGGTACCTGGGATTCATGAACCAGTCCCGGATGAAGTTCCTCTTCATCACCGTCATCCAGTTCCGTCCCTCGAACTTTGGCTTGCTGCACAGCGTGAGAACGTGGGTGCACCCGTCATCAATGGCGCTCCAGATCGGTATCGGCTCGTGGACCATGGCGTCCACGAGGGTGTGGCCCCTGTGGTACACGGGCCCCCCTGCGATCCCAGGAACGCAGGCGCTGGCCCTCAGGGACTCCTTCAGGTCCGCCTTGTCGCGGAACCCCTCGAGCAGGACGGGCCTGGACCCCCCCGACCCGTCGATGTGGCTCGCGACCACCTTGAGCGGCGTCTCGGCGTTCACCACCCTGTCCCAGTCCAGCGGCAGGACGTCCTCCATCACGTAGTCCAGCAGGTAAGAGATGTCCAGCACCGGCTTGGCGTCGCCCTTGCGCCTCCTCCACAGCCTGGACAAGCTGATGAAGTCCCTGTTCGCGATGTGCTTGTGGTAAATGTCCGCCCCCGTGTCGTCCCTGGACAGGAAGTACGTCAGGTTGATGGCCCCCGCGCTGCTCCCGTACACGGCGTCGAAAATCTTTCCGAACCCCTTCCTCTGGAGCTCCACGAGCATGCCAGCCGAGGTGATCCCCCGCATCCCCCCGCCCTCCACCACGAGGCCCAGCTTGAAACCGTCGTCCTTGGCTCGGCCCTCGAACCTGTTCCGGACCACCTCCAGCACCGGGTGGAGCTCTGTCCCCGCGATTCCCTCCAGCGGGTCGAACTCCCACGACACGAGGCCTTGGCTCGCCCCCCTCTCCTGGAGCACCCTCGTCGCAACGCAACTCGACGACGACGACGGTGGCGACGACGAGACCATCCTCCTCGTCCCCCCCGCCGCGGTGTCCACCCTCGTCCCCAGCTTCTGCACCGTGGTCCTCATCCGCACTCCCTGCACCCCTCCTCCTCTCCTCATGATCATCCCCCCCACGACTCGCGAACAACTGAGCCTCACAACCATAAAGCTGGTCCTTGCGCTTTCCAATCAGATCAAGTCAATAAAGCCGAGTTTGCGATAAGATCTCGCGATAAGGCAAACTTCCAGGGTCCTCGTTCGCCTCGTCTTCGCTGGCACTGGTCTTCGCCTGCCTCGCCTGCCTCACGCCTTTGCTTAAGGAATCAATAGTATCAATACCCCCCCCCCCTGGTCTCGACGATTGTAATCAGCATCAAGTAATCACGGAGGACCCTTGGCCTCTCATTCATGGGAAAACTTGATGACAACTCACGAGATTTCCAAAGTAGGGTAGACGCCGAGCGAGAGAACCTACCGCCAGGAGGAAGGAGGGGAGGAGGAGGAAGGAGGTGTTGGTTCCACCCCAAAGTTGAAGGAGGAGGAGGGGAGGAGTGCATTGAGGGAGATTTGCTTGATACATGGGTTGACTGGAAGGAGGGACGTCCATATATTAGTACACGCACGGCACGGCAACACAACACAACACAACACAACACAACACACGGACATCATGCTCGAGGCGTGGGAGGACAACGAGAAGGAGGAGCTGGAGAGGAGGAGGGTGACGGCGGTGAGAGGGCAGATGGAGGGGAAGACGAGCACGAGCGGGCTGTTTTACGACGGCGGCGGCGGCGGAGGGGGGGGAGACGGCGGGAAGAGGAGGGCCTCGCGCGAGTTTGGCCTCCCCTCCTCCCCCTCCCCCCTCTCCCCGCTGGGCGGTCCCCAGTTCGAGCTGGAGCTGGTGGAGGGGAGGATCCCGGGGGAGGTGAACTGCGCGGGCGCCTCGAACGACTGCGTCGTCCTGGGCACGAAGAACGGGAGCCTCTTGCGGTACGACTACTCGGACGACTACGGCGTGGAGCAGAACAGGACGATCGTGCAGCTCTCCAAGTCCGGGAAGCACGAGGTGACTCGGATCCACCTGGACAGGTCGAGCGTGCACTGCCTGGCGGTCCTCTCGGACAAGGACTCGCGGCAAGGGGGGGGGGGCGCCGCCGAGTACGCTTACCTGAACACGGTGACCCAGCAGCCCAAGCTCCTGGCCAAGCTCAGGGGACTCGAGGTGGAGTCCGTGGGCTGGGCGGACATCCACAGCGAGAACGAGTTCCTCCGGGGGAGTGGGACGTCAACCGGGCCGGTGCTGCTCGGCACCAAGTCGGGGCAATTTTACGAGCTCCAGGTGGACGACAGGGAGAAGAAGGAGAGGGCGCCCAAGCTCCTGTTCGAGCTCCCGGAGAAGGAGGCCGTCTTCGGTATCGAGGTCTCGACTTTCGGGCCCTCCGGCTCGAGCATCCTGGTGGTGGCGATAACCCGGACGAGGTGCTACTTTTTCTCCGCCGAGGGGACGAACCTGGAGGGAGTCTTCAGCAGGTACGCGGACGACGGGGAGGGCAACCTGAGCTTCCTAGAGCTCCCAGGGCAGAACTGGGTGTCCGGGGAGCTGCACCTGCACAGGAACCTGAAGCAGATTCCCCAGCACCTCGCGTGGATGGCGGCGCCGGGGGTGTTCCACGGCCAGGTCAACCTCGAGGAGGCGAGCCAGGCGGACGCCCAGGCGACCTACCACACCTTCCTCAGCAACAGCGCCCTCCTGGACTACTTGGGGGATCTCGGCAATTCGGGCGGGGAGGACCTCGGCGACGGGGTGGCCCCGAGGCCCTTGTCCATGGCGGTCACGGAGTACCACTTCATCCTCCTGTTCGAGAACACCGTCAAGGTGATCAACAGGATCAACGAGAAGCTCGTGCACGAGGAGGTCTTGGAGGGGAACTTCAAGGGGCGGGCCCTGGGCCTCGTGAGGGACGAGTCTGCCCAGGTGGTGTACCTGTATTCCACGGAGGGCTTGTACTCCTTTGAGGTGAGGAACGAGAGCCAGGACATCTGGCGGGTGTACTTGGACAAGGGCAAGTACGACTTGGCCCTGGAATTCGCGAGAACGGTGGAACAGAGGAACCACGTTCACAACATGCGAGCGACCCGAGCGATGAACAGGGAGGAGTACCTGGAGGCGGCAAAGATCTACTCCAACGTGTGCGGGCAGCCCTCTTTCGAGGAGGTATGCCTCAAATTCATCGAGATCAGCCAGTTTGCGGGCCTCCAGACTTTCCTCCAGGAGAGGCTGAAGAAGATGTCGGCGACGGAGAGGACTCAGGCCACCATGGTGTCCACTTGGCTGACGGAGATCTACCTGGATGCGATCAACGAGGCGTACATCAGGCACGGAAAGGACTCGGCCGAGTACCACGACGCCCTGCAGCACTTCAGGTCCTTCCTCAAGTCTTTCAAAAAGTACCTCGACGAGTCCACGACGTCTTGGCTCCTCTCGAGCTATGGCCACATGGAAGAGCTGATAAAGTATGCGAGCCTGATCGAGGACCACGAGACGGTCGTTCAGAACCTGATTCAGAGGGACCGGGCGGATGAAGCCATCCAAGTGCTCAGGAAGCCTACGGTTCCCAGCAGCTTGTGGTACAAGGCGTCCCCAAAGCTCTTCTTGCTGGAGCCGCACGAGATGGTTGACGCCTGGATGATCGCAGACAAGCTTTTGGATCCAATCAAGCTGCTGCCCTCTCTGCTGAAAGTGTCGGACAAGGGCAAGGCCTCGGTGCATTCCGAGGAGGCGGTCAGGTACCTGCAGTTTTGCATCAACAGGATGAGGAACACGGATTGCAGGATCCACAACCTCCTCCTGTCGTTCCTGAGCCAGAACGAGGAGGAGGGCCCCCTGTTGAAGTACCTCACGATGGAGGGCCTGTCTCCGTCCGGGGAGCCGTACTACGACTCGAAGTTTGCCCTCAGGCTTTGCATGAAGATGAAGAAGGTCAGGTGCTGCGTGCAGCTGTACAGCATGATGCATCTGTACGAGGAGGCGGTGAACAACGCCCTTCACGTGGACCTGGAGTTGGCGAAGACGGTCGCCGACAGACCGGAGGAGGACCACATCCTGCGCAAGAAGTTGTGGCTGGTCATTGCCCAGCATGTGATCGAGCAGGATAAGAGCGACAAGGGAGAAAACATTCGGAAAGCCATTACATTCCGGAAGGAGACAGATTCTCTGTTGAAGGTTGAGGACATTCTCCCCTTCTTTCCGAACTTTGTCCTGATCGACGACTTCAAGGATGCCATCATACAGTCCCTGGAAGAGTACAACAACCAGATCGAGGACCTGAGGAACGAAATGGATGAAATAACCCATGGCACCGAGGCGCTGCGGCAAGACATTGCCGCCGTGAGCAACAGAGTCGTGACAGTGCCGCAGAATGAGACGTGTGCGAAGTGCGGCGAGGTTGTGACTCAGCTCTCGGACAACAGCTCCACGGGCCTGGGAATCGAGAAATACTACGTGTTCCCTTGCAGGCACGTCTTCCGCACGTCCTGCCTCGTTGACTTGCTCGTGGAGCTCTCGCCAGAGGCGACGAAGAGGACGATCCAGTCCCTCTGCGCCAATATCCCATTCCTGAGGCAAAAAGCGCCCTTGAATGTCGAACCGGCCGCAGATAGTTTGGAGAGGAGCTGCAAGAAGCTGGACGACATCCTTGGGCAGGAGTGCCCTTACTGTGGAGACCTGCTCGTCAAGTCCATCTCCAAGCCGTTCATCTCTGAGGAAGAGTACGATGGGGGAGAGTTTGCTACCTGGGAGATATGAATCCGGAAACATATATTAATATTGAAGGAAAAGTCTTTCACCACGAGTACCACGCATCATTTGGATCTCTTGCGCTCGCCGCAGTCTCCCCCGCCGTTGTTGCGGGTGACGTCGTCGTCTCGCCCACCCATCTCAGTTCCTCCTCAGCAGCAGCAGGAACTTGAATCGGGTCAGTTTCCTCTGGTCTTCCTCCGGAGTACTGCCGCATTATGGCCCGGTTCATGCGGTCAGCCTCACTCTCGCCCTCACTTTCCATTCCCGTGCTCTTTGGGCTCTGGGAAGCAAGAACCTCTCCATCGTAGTTCGCCGCAACGCCATAAGATGGGTCATCTTCGTCGGCCTCGATCACATTCAAGTCGTACAAGTCACCAGCGTTGGTCAGAAGCTTTTGGCAATCTCTGCTCAAGTGCCTGATGTGAATCTCCTTGTTCGAGTTCTGGTAGGTCTGCACGACCTCGCTTATCGCCTCGAGGGCGCTGGAGTCCCACACTCGACTCTCCATGAAATCCAGGACAACGACCTCCTCGCTCTCCGACTTGCTCTTTTGGGCGCTGAACATCTCCCGGAACTGAGTAACGGAACCAAAGAACAGGGGGCCCTGGAGCTTGAAGACCGCCGCAGCCTTGCCGTACGCCGCATTGGGCTCCACTTCCCTCGACGAGGTTATTCTTTGGGCACTCTTCCACGCGAAATTCAAGGAGGACACGACCACGCCAGCTACCACAGCTACGGCGAGGTTTGTGAACACGGTGACGCCGGTGACGAGCGCGACTACTAGTGAATCAGTCTTCGGGACTTTCGAAAGGCGCTTGAAAGTGCTCTTGTCAAAGATGTCGATCACGAGCATCCACATGGTTCCCACGAGCGCTGCGAGGGGAATCTTCTCGATCAGCGACGATCCCGCGATGACCGACATGGCGAGGAAGAACGCGCAGCTCAGACCACTGAGCCTGTGGCGTCCTCCGCTGTTGACGTTGATCATGCTCTGGCCAATCATCGCGCAGCCTCCCATTCCTCCCAAGAACCCGGTCATCACGTTACCGACGCCTTGGGCAATGCACTCCACGTGCGTCGAGCTAGGCCCCTTCTCCGTAATCTGGTCTACGAGCTGTTGCGTTAAGAGGGTTTCGATCAAGCCGACCATAGCGACAGCCAAAGCCGTTGGAGCGATGACAGACAAAGTGCCCAAGGTCAGGGGGACCTGAGGAATGTGCAGACCGGGAAGGCTTCCCGCGATGGAGGCCATGTCCCCCACCGTCCGCGTATGGATGTGGAGCAAATTCACGGATGCCGTGACCGTCAAAATGGCTGCAAGGGGCGCCGGGACCTTGGAAAGGAACTTCATCTTCTTCGGCCAGAAGCGGATGATCAGCATCGTCACCGCGGTGAGGGCGGCCATGATGTACAGCTGAGATCCTTGCATCCAGACGTGCTCTCCCGAGGCGGACAGAACTTTGAATTGCTCCAGTTGAGAGACGCCGATGACGATTGCCAATCCGTTTACGAAACCCATCATGACCGGTTGTGGAACCAGCCTTATGAATTTGCCGAACCTGAGAGCGCCGAAGCCCAACTGGATCAGACCGCTGAGGACTACAGCGGCGAAGAGGTACTCGATACCAAACTTGGCGCACAAGGGAGCGAGCACGACAGCTGTCGCTCCGGCTGCGCCACTAATCACTCCGTGCTGGCTTCCAAAGATCGCGGTGAAGAAGGCCATGGTCGCCGCCGCGTGGAGTCCCACGATGGGCGGCACGCCGGCCACGAACGTGAACGCGAGGGACTCCGGAATCATGCTGAGCGTTGTCGTTAGGCCAGCCAAAATTTGGGAGACTCCCACCCCTAACAGGCCCCTCATCTCCGCGAGCCTGTCGAAGTCCTTCTGAACCTCGGTGGTCGCCCGCGCGAGAACTCGTCTCTCACTCGGACGAGCTCCCCTCTCCTCGAAGCGCGGCCTCGGGCTCGGCGCAGAGCCCGAACGACTCCACGCCTTTGCTGGCCTCCTGGCTGCGCAGGTCTTCCTCCCCGCGCTCCTTCCCAGGTCCTTCCCCATCCTCGGCGCACGTCCCTGCACCATCCTTCGGCCCTCTCTCGCCCTCTCCCTGCGAAGTACCTCGTCCAGCCCGACACCATAATGAGTCAAGCTCCTTCCCAGGTCCTTCCCCATCCTCGACGCCGCGCGTCCCTCCGCCATCCTTCAAAAAGGAAAGGCCCTCTCCTCCTCTCTCCTCCTCTCTCTCTCTTATCCAGGATCTCCAGCATCTTTGGGCTCTTTGGAGCCTCTCATTTATTTCTGCTGCTCTCGGAAAGGCGCGGGACAAGGCCGGAAAGGCTCCGCTGCTGAAGAACGAGATTGTAACGAGACGGCAACGCTCCTGGAATAAATGGCAATTTAGATGAATTCAGTCCTCGAGCTCGTGCTTGCAGACCGGGCAGTTCTTGTTGCCGGCGAGCCAGGGCTCTATGCAAGGGTTGTGGTACAGGTGCTTGCACGGCAGCAGAAGCACGTCCTCGCCTTCCTCGAACTCGACCTGGCAGATGGCGCACCTGTGACCGCCGGTGCGGGCGCACACGCGTTTGGGGGGAGAAAGGAACGACGACGACGATCGTCCGCGTGTCAGTTGCTGTACGAGGGAGGGAGAACCACCACGACTGGGGGGGGAATCGGGTACGCGTGTGGCGCGGGCGGCGCCTCGTTCTCGCATCTTTCGGTGCGCCCAGTGGGAAGAAGGACCGGCAGCGCTGTCAGAGGTGCGCCCAACTTACTTTTCGTCCGTGTACTCGGCGCTCTCGGCGGAGTACTGCACTTTCCTCATCGAATTGAGCTTTTCTTGGCTCAGCCCGAGCTTCACCGTGCCGACAGAGTCCCCAAGGGTGGTCAGGTCCTCGTACGTGAAGTCCTCCGGGGCCTCGTCCGCGGGCTTGGTGCCCTGCGGCGCGTTCTCGGCGAACTCCCCGAGGGGGGACTCCGGGCCACTCGAGTTCTCGTAGTAGAACCTCCGGTGCATCTCCTCCGCCTGGAGCCTCGCGGCGAACTGCTCGTCGTTCAGGTCGCTGTCGTCGCTGTCGTCCTGCAGGGAATTGACGCTCCTCTCCTGGAACGCCAGCCCCTCGCCCGAGTCACCTGCTGGGCCCTTGCCGAAACTCAACGACTGCTGCTGCGCGATAAAGAACAACTCCCTCTCCTGCTCCTGCAGCACCCTCGCCAGCGCCAGGTCGGCGTCCTCCTCCGTCTCCGCCCCGCCGAACAGCTTCTTCTCCGTCCTCGCCTCGCCCTCCGGCGGCTTCGCCTCCACCTCCTCCATCATCGTTCCGATCCCACCCACCCACCCAAGTGAGAGAGAGAAAAAAAAACTTAAAACTCCCCTCTCCTTTGCCCGCCCAACCCCTTCCCGTCGTCAGTCGCAACCCTCTTCCTCCTCTTCCTCCTCCTCGCGTCCCTCAATGCAGCAGCACCGAAAGGCGAAAGCGTGTTGTGTTTGGCCCCCGCCCGTCGTCGTCGTCCTCCGCTAGGTTCCCCCTTTCCTCTGTCAACGGCCAATTTGAAGACGACGACTGACTTTTTTCTTTTCCCGGGAGAGAGGGAGAGAGAGAGGGGGGGAGAGGAAGACGTGGCCTGCCTTGGCTCGAGGAGAGGAGAGAGGTTTGGTGTGGTGTGGTGTGGTGTTGTGCGAGGAGAAGAGAAGGGAAGGGAGGGGAAGGGAGAGAGAGATGAAGGGGGTTGAGTTGGGGAGAAGGGTGGGGGGGATGCTGGTGGAGAAAGAGGAGGTCCTGGGGAAGTTTGCGAGGAGGGTGTTGGGGTGGACCTTGGGACAAAAGAAAGGAACGGCGTCTTTTTGCTCGGTGCCAGAGGAGATCGTGAGGGACAGGCAAGAAAACGGGGAGGAGAGGAGCGAGGACGGGGAGGACCTGATCGAGATCAAGGGCCTGAAGCTCAAGGGCCGCCCGCTTTACTTGGACGGGGCCGCGACGACGCGCGTGGACCCCAGGGTTCTCGACTCGATGCTGCCCTACTTCGTGGGCCAGTACGGGAACCCTCACTCGAGGACGCACATGTACGGGTGGGAGACCGAGGACGCCATCGAGGATGCGAGGGCCCAGGTCGCTTCCCTCGTCGGGGCGGACCCGAAGGAGATCATCTTCACGTCCGGCGCGACGGAGTCGAACAACTTGGCCATCAAGGGCGTCGCGAACTTCTACAGCGGGAAGAAGAGGCACGTCATAACGACGCAGACGGACCACAAGTGCGTCCTGGACTCTTGCAGGCAGCTGGAGCAGAAGGGCTTCGAGGTGACGTATCTGCCCGTGCAGTCGAACGGGCTGATCGACCTGGAGGAGCTGGAGAGCAAGATCAGGAAGGACACCGCCATTGTGTCGGTGATGGCCGTGAACAACGAGATTGGGGTGGTGCAGCCCATCGCGGAGATTGGCGCGCTCTGCCGCAAGAACAAGGTCTTCTTCCACACGGACGCCGCGCAGGCGGTCGGGAAGATTCCCATTGACGTGAACGAGATGAACATTGACTTGATGTCCATCTCTGGCCACAAGCTCTACGGGCCCAAGGGCATCGGAGCCATCTACCTCAGGAGGAGGCCAAGGGTGAGGGTGGAGCCCATTATCAACGGAGGGGGCCAGGAGAGGGGCCTGAGGTCGGGAACCCTCGCTCCCCCCCTCGTCATCGGGTTCGGAAAGGCCTGCGAGGTCGCGCAGCAAGACATGCAGAGCGACCTGGAACACGCGGAGAGGCTGAGCAAGAGGCTGATCGACGGCATCGAGAGCAGGGTCGAGAACACCCAGATGAACGGCGACAGGGACAAGAGGTACCCGGGAATCGTGAACATCTCGTTCGAGTACGTGGAGGGCGAGTCCCTCCTGATGGGACTGAAGGAGCTCGCCATATCTAGTGGCAGCGCCTGCACCAGCGCCTCTTTGGAGCCCTCCTACGTGCTGAGGGCCCTCGGTCTCAGCGACGACATGGCCCACACCTCGCTTAGGTTCGGAATCGGGAGGTTCACCACGGAGCAGGAGATCGATTACGCCATCAAGGAGACTGTGAGCGTTGTCGAGAAGTTGAGAGAGCTCAGCCCGCTGTGGGAGATGGTCCAGGAGGGCATCGACATCAAGTCCATCGAGTGGTCCCAGCACTGAGAGCGCTCATGTCGTGTTGTGAGGATTGTCCAAGTTGTTAATTCGTTTGTGTAAGTAATATCTCGTCGAGCAGAGACAAGAGACAAGAGAACAAGAGAACAAGAGAACAAGAGAACGAAACACGTACAATAAAAAATAATACAAACTCAGAGCTCCTGTTTCGCGACGACCCTTTTCCACGCGAACTGCTCCGGCTTGTCCCAAGTCGTCTCCTTGGTCTTCTTGTTGTGGTAGTACGTTTTCCCTGACTCCGGGTCGTTGAGCTCCTCCCAAGCGTACTTCTCCGGTACGTCCCAAGTCGTCCCCTTCGTTTCAGGGTCCACGTAGTAGTACTCGGCGTGCTCGCTGGACCAGTGTCGGTACTCGGGGTAGTGCCAAACGGATTCTCCGGTCACCTGCAGTGGCGAATCGAGGCGCGATCAGTCAGTCGAAGAGATGCGGTGCGCGAGGACACGAGAGAAAGGTTGGGACTGTCGATCCCCAACGTTTTTGCGAAAACTACCTCGTTGTGCCAAAAAAATTGGTCTTGCTGTTGACAGTGAACAAGGGAGGACAAGCAGAGGAGAAGGAGAGCCGCTGCGAGGACGAGCACGCTCGCGAGGCGTTGGCTCGCCCTCATTCTCACGCCAAGGAGCATCTCCATCTCGATTGTGTTGGCCTTCCCCGTCCGAACGCCGAGCCCGACTTCAAGCAGACGACGTCGTACAATTCTTTCGATCTTTCTTCGAAAAGTTTTGGTGGAGGGGTCTGCGAGTTTTGCGAGTGCGCGGTGGGACAAAGAAAACTCCGATTTATTACAAGAGGAGACCAAAGACGACAGCGACAAACAACAAACCCTCGCCACCACCGCCATATCGGCATAATCGCAAGCAAAGGCAATCCTTTGGTCACTCACATCCACCACTTTAGTCTTTTGTCCGTGGCCATGGCCTGGTAAATGGCAGTGAGCTGCTCACTCGTCTCCACGGTGCAGGGACCTATAGTCACGGAGGTGTACTTCCCCCCAGAGCTGCTCTTCGACTTCACTTTGTCGTCCGGGATTGACTGACCCAGGATGGACTCGACTGCGGCGACCATCGCGGCCTGGAAATCAGACCCGCCGGTTCCTATGGCGTTGAATTTCCGCTCTATGGGGTACTTGTTAACCTTCTCGTCGATCTCCTTCCAACCTTCCGCCGAGGTGTCGTCCGACAGAACGAGGTGGGACTTTGGATCCCTCCCGCTGTTCATCGACACTTCGCCCAACGTCTGCAACAGAGCCTCCGTGTTGGAGACGTCCCCCTCAGGATCCGCGTTCGCGAGATTCCTGGAAGAGCTCCCGAACCCCTTGGAAGGTCTACTCGCATGGGAGGATCCGTTTCGAAGGGTAATCGACGAGAACACGACGCGCGCGCAGCAGAGACGAAGAACAATGGTGTTGTCAGAGGAAGCAGCCAAAAACAAACTCGCGAGGCGGGCAAGACAAGGAAAGGACTGCGTGCGTCGTCTTACCTCTGCGCCTGCCCTTTGCCCCTGAGACCCTTCTTCCCTTCGGCTTCGCCCCCCTTGCCGTCCGTGCTGGAGCACGCGGCCGCGATGTTCCTGGTGAACACCCTGCCTTCGCTCCCCCACCCGAATGGAGTCCTCCTCCGTGCCTGTGCCCATAAGAGTGGCATCCGGGGCGTGGACGAGACCCCGAGCTTCTCCACTCGCAGTTGCCCCCCCAAACTCCTCAGACACTGGCGAGCGCCCAACCTGACGAAGGTCCTCGAGTTCATACCGTCTCGACAACACACGCTACAACCGGGCTTGATAGATGTAGAGGCTCAATGATGATGACGGACTATTCCCTCGTCTTCCTTCTCGCTGTTCCCAAACCCCGCCTCCTTTCGCTTCCCTGCCCTGTGCAGTCGAGATCCTCTCCCTTCCTCTGTTCTTCCCCTTCCTCCCTCCCCCCTCCCCCGACCAAGGCCTCGCCCTTTCCTTATCCACAACTGGGCCGCCAACGCCCAAGCCAAGAGAAGCTTCCCCGCCAGCTGACGATTGGCGCCAATCGAGGGTTGAGTTGAGGAGAGAGGAGAGTGGAGAGAGTGGAGTGGTGTCCTGGCGAGGAGGGATTGGGAAAGGGAGGACGGGAGGACGAGTGTCCCTTGTGGTTGGGAATTGCAAGTGGAAGATCGAGTCGGTTTCGGTTGCGGAGGCTAGGCGACAGACGGAGAACGAGGTGGTTAGGGGAGGGCTTGGGCGTGATTCTTCGTGGAACGACGGGGAGAGGTTACCAGGGGAAGGGGGGAGGGAGTCGTAGGACGGGGGCGCGAGAGAGGGGGAGAGATGTTGGAGCTAGATCTGAGCCCTGGGAAGCTGGTGCTCCACAAAATCGATGGGTACCCTCCGTGGCCGTGTAGGATCATATCTTGGGACTTGTATGATCAGACGGATCCCTGTCAGCTGACGGTTCCGGAGGCACTCCAGGGCGACGCAGTGGACGAGGAGGTCACGAGGCGGGACGTGCTCCTCCTGTACCTGGGCAAGGCGATAGACTTCAGTTCCGAAACGAGGACGTCAAAGAGCCTCGTGGACTGGAACGCGTTGAAGGGTGACTTGAGCTCCGTGAGCGCCTCTGAGGACCTGGTGGCCCTCGCACAGAAGTACAAGGCGGGAGGTCACTTTCCGGAAACCCTGCACCCCACTTTCGAGTTCGAGGAATACATGCCAGCCCTGCGGGAAGCGTTCGAGCTGGACGAGAAAGCAGGAGACAGAGAGTGGTTCTTCAACACGTACGGCGCTGAGAAGTACAAGTACAGCGACACGTGGGTGCAAGGCGAGGAGTACGCGCAGATGAAAGCGGCCTTCGAGCGCAAGAAGGAGGAGCACGCGGCAAAAGGGGGAGAAAAGGCGGGCGGCCAGCTCGAGGATCCCAGATCAGCGATGAAGAAGCTGGCTGAGAGGAAGAGAAAGCAGAGGGAATTGGAAGAGGGCCACGCCGCGGAGGAGGAGGACGAAGACTATCGGTACACCTCGTCCGGGAGGAACGGGAGGGGAGGGTCTGCAATGGAGGACGAGGACTACGAGGTGGACGCAGGGGAGGGCGGCGAGAAGAAGGCCGCCAAGAAGAAGAAGGTGGCACAACCTGCCGGAAAGATGCAAAGGACGGGCAAAGCGACGGCCAGCACAAGCAAACCAATCAGCGTGAAAGGCTCGGAGAAGTTGAGGGAAGATTCCAAGAGGAAGGCGTGGACCATGGAAGAGTGGAAGGAGCACTTCAAGATGGTGAAGACCATTCTTTCTGGCGACAACTACGACAAGACCGCGAAATACTCGGCGGAGACCCTTGACGCCTGTCATATCTTTGCTTCAGAATACATGGAGAAGCTGGAGAAGGTGAATCTCAAGCTGAAGAAGCTGGAGGAGTTCAAGCACAATTGCGAGAAGGACCTCGAGAGCATCAGCGGCGATCTCAAGATCGTATCCAACGATTTGCTGAAGAAGTGGGACAAGTACGGTAAAGACGAGCACATATCCCAAGGCTTTAAATTGGGAAAGCTCGTGCAGAGGTTCAGAAAGCATAACGCGCCCTTCTTGAAATCCAAGTACGGCCAAGTTATCGGGGAGGAATTCACTGCCGTGATCGAAAACTGGACGAAGAAGTTCTCGGGCCAGCAAAACCAGCAACAAGAAGGCAACAAGTCCCTGGTCACTCTGTCGCCCAAGCACGGGCACTGGAACAGGGAGAGGTGCTCGAACATGCTCGCGATGCTCTTCCAGAACGAGAACTTGAGGGCGTCCATCGGAATGGACATCGAGGAAGAGCTTTATGGTCGGCACGGCGAGGAGGGCATGGAGGCCTACCAGGAGGACATCAAGAAGGTCTACAGCGCACTGAAGGGTGATGGGGAGAATGATACGAAAACCCCGGTCATGACTGACCTGCAAGAGGGAAAGATCAGCCCAGCTGAGTTCGTCTCTCGTGTAACAAAGCACTGATTGTTTCTGTAATTTACTTGTCCAGTAAAATAGAAAGACGTTCCATAATCTCTTGGCCTTCCCCACTACAAACCCAAGCTCTCTCCTTCTCGGGAGAGCGGGCTGTCGGGCTGTTGAGGAGGGGTTGCAGACTTGAAGGGAAGACATGGCGCTGCGACGAAGCGCCAGAGTGGCTGCGTTGGCGTCACCGCTGAAGGCAGCGGCGCCTCTGATCGCGAAGAAGGCCACCGGCAAGGGGAGGCCGACCACGAAAGCCAAGGGGAAGGCCGCAGTCAGGGGGAAAGCTACCAAGAGCACAGCGAGCACATCGTCTGCGAGGAGGCCTGGGGTTGGTCCCACGCGAGACCACGAGAGGAGGAAGTGGGCGAAGGGTTTCAAATTGGTCGCTGGGGTGGATGAAGCGGGAAGAGGTCCTCTCGTTGGTCCGGTCGTGGCTGCAGCTTGCGTGCTGAGCAGGGACCTCGACCTGAACTTGGCTGGTCTCGATGACAGCAAGAAGATGACCGAGGAGCAGAGGGAGGAGTGCTTCGAGGTGCTGACGTCCAATCCAGACGCGATCTCGTACGCTTGGCACTCGATCGACGCGAAGGAGATCGACGAGATCAACATCCTGCAGGCAAGCCTCAAGGCCATGGAGTTGGCGGTCTCGAAACTGCCAACGAAGCCTGACTACGTCCTTATCGACGGCAACAGGTAAGGAGCTCGCTTTTGGATCTGCCCCCGTGCTGCTTCCCAGCCTGACTGACACCCCCATTCGCGCCGTCCTCTTCCCTCCTGCAGGATTCCCAAAAACCTCAGCCCAGACACGACGGAGGCGATAGTGAAGGGAGACGGCAAGAGCATAGCCATAGCGGCGGCGAGCGTCATCGCCAAGGTGGTGCGAGACAGGATGATGTTCGACCTTCATAAGGAGTACCCACAGTATGGTTTCGACAAGCACAAGGGCTATGGGGTGCCCCAGCACCTCCAGGCGATCAGGAAACACGGTCCATGTCCCCACCACAGAAGGACCTTTGCGCCGATCAAGTACATGTAAACAAAACGGGAATGGGGAATGGTACCAGGATTATAATAAACTATAACTAACGCTACCGCTCCCACTCCGCTTATGCGCGCGGCACCTTTTCGTCCATGAGTCTCTTCATCTGCTCGTACAGAAACCACATTGTTATGTTGAAGCTCCCAACTCGCAAAAAGTTGGGCCAAAAACCTGCGTTATGCGTTCATCGAAGGGAGAGGAAGGAAGGGGTGTCAGCTTGCTGGAGTCAATCGATAATCGATGCAGCCAGAGGAGGGCGGCTTACCCTTGTAGAAAGCCAAGAAGCCTTCGGTTTTCACCATCTTCACCGCGATCTCAGAGGCCCTGAGTCCCCCGTAACGGCCTTGCTTCTGCATCGCTTTGGTCGCCAGAATGTCCGGCGGGCTGCCCAGCACCGTTGCGACGAGCCCTGCGATGCACCCCGACGCCAAGTGGAGGCGCCAGTCGTCCGCCACGCCGCCGACCCTGATCAGCGTCTTCTTCGCCTGCTCGTAGGAGATGATCTCGCTCGCCGAGATCACCGAGTTGCGAATCAGGTTCGCGGTGAAGCCCTTGTACAGGCCGCCTCGCAAGCCCTCCGTGCTCACGATGTGCCGGTAGTTGCGCATGGCGCCGCCCCGCAGACCGTGCGCTTGGCATCGCACCTTGAGGACGTCGGAAGGGTTCGCCGCAGCGATCCCGAGGGCCGACGTCAGAACAGCCAGGGAAACCCTCCCGCCAAGCGTCGCCTCCCCGCCGCCCCCCTCGGCGGCGGCGTGCACCTTCAGCGTGTCGTAGAGCCCCAAGCGAATCGTCGTGAACAAGGCCTGCCGGTGCAGACCCGGGATCAGGCCGTTCCAAAGCGAGCCCAAACCCTCCTGCCTCACCATCAACCGCATCGCGTGCGAGACGCCCCTGTACTTTCTAGGTTTGTACGTCTCCGACAGAGACTGGAGCTGCAAACGGACCTTCGCCGTGTCCAGCGGGAGGGTGGCAAACTCCGACGCGCACGCTGCCAGCCCCGCAGAGACGAACACCTTGCCACTCCCCCCTGGCTCCTTCATCCCTCGACCTCGACCACGGCCCTGTCTTCTCGGCTTCTCTTCTCTTTGTAACGCTCGCCCTCGGCGGCCGGGGACTGGGAGAATTTTTTTTGGGCGTCGGGTTGGAGGAGGCAGAGCAAAAACAGCAGAGCTTTGGAGTGAGCATATTATGGTTGTTTCGAATAGAATGGGTATATAAATGAGTAATAATAATGATTGGGTAAAGGAGGACAAGACTCCCTTCCTTTCTTAAGAGTCTCTGACAACACCGAGTCGCGCCATGATGCTTCCCAGCCCCTTCAGCTCGCCGTTCGCTCTCATCTTGTTCTCCCCCTTCTGCTTGGCGACGAACGCCTTGAAAGCCAGTATCGTCTTTTCGATGTGGGGCCACCTCACTTGGTGGTGAGTCTAGGATTCAAAGAGGTCCGCGCGATCGTGTCAGTCGAACAACAAAATCAAATCCTCGTTCAGTTTCTCTCTCGTTCGTTTCACTCACCGCAAGACGCAAGAGTCCCCGCCCGCACGCGGCGCAGAGCACGCCATCCTCCTTGAGGGCCTCGACGACCTCGTCCGTGTCAGCGCACACCCTGCTGACGTCAACGATCACCATGTTGGTCTCGATGGCTTCGACGGCCACGGTCAGACCCTCGAGCTCGTGAAGAGCTTTTCCCAGGCGCTTGGCGCACTCGTGGTCCTCGGCGAGGTGGCTGGGCATCTTCTTCAGGGCGATCAGTCCCGGGGCGGCCAGCACCCCGACCTGCCTCAGCTGCCCGCCCAATGCCTTCCTCATCCTGTGGCACTTGCGGATGAAGTCCTTCGTTCCCACGATGACGCTCCCGACGGGTGCCCCCAAGGCCTTGGAGAGGCAGAAGGACACCGTGTCGAAGTGCTCCGCGACCTGGGCCGGGGTCACCCCCAAGCGAGTCACCGCGTTCATCACCCTCGCCCCGTCGAGGTGGAGGGGGAGACCGTGCGCGTCCGCGAGGGCCTTGACGCTCCTCATGTACTCCAAGCTCAAAACCCGCCCCCCGCAGTGATTCTGGGTGTTCTCAAGGCATATTAGCCTGGTCCTGGGGAAGTGCGGGTCGTCCCGCCTGATCGCGTACTCGATGTCCTTCAAGTCGATCGTCCCGTCCGAGTTGTTCGGCAGCTGACGGGGGTGCACGCCACCGAGCGTCGCCAAGCCGCCCTGCTCGTAAAGACAAATGTGACTCAGGCTTCCGACGATGGCTTCGCTCGAGCGGAGCTCGCAGTGGCACAGGACCGAGATCAGATTCGCCATGATGCCGGTTGGCGTGAACAAGCCCGCCTCCTTCCCAAACAAGTTCGCCGCCTCCCTCTCCAGCTCCTTCACCGTGTCATCATCACCCCAACCGTCGTCGCCAAAGGTCTGCACCTTGGCTATCGCCTCCAGCATCTCCTTCGTCGGCTTCGTCACCGTGTCGCTCCTCAGGTCCACCCTCATCTCCCTCCCAAGTCGAACGCGCAAGTCGGTTTTTGAGTCCTTGTGGGCAGTCTCTCTCTCTCTCTCTCTCTCTCTCTCTCTCTCTCTCTCTCCGCGCCAATCCCTGGAGATCCTGCTTTCCCGCGAATATGCGAGGCAGAAGGCGGGTAACGGCCGTGGGCGTTGTTGTTGTTGTTGTTGTTGCGCGCGCGCGTGTGTGTGTGTTTGGGGTGCGAAGATGGCGCCCAGTGCGGTGGCGACGTTGCTTTATGGGGTGGTGTACCCCGTGTCTGCTTACATCTTGTTCAGGCTCGTCAGGTGCGAGGCGCTCGGGGACCTCCCTCCCTCCAGCGTGGAAACGGAAACGTGGCATTGACACTGCTCTCTCTCTCTCTGTATATTTGTGTGTGTGTTTGTCTGCTTGCTTGCGTCGTCCAGGTTCTACGTGGTGGAGAGGAACGATCCGTGGTTCTGGGGAGACTTCGGCCTGGGTGCTCCGAGGTCCCACAAGGTGATCCACTTCCTTTTGAAGTGCGGGGCTCTGGTGGTTTCGAACATCCCGAGCGGGCCGAGGAAGGCGTTGCTCCGCGCGGTCAAGCAGAGCAAACTCTTCGGAGACGCGTCGGCCCTGGACTTTGACTTTGACAACTACGACAGGATCATCAAGGCCCCCACCGTGGCGAAGGGTGCCAAGGCGATAGGGATGAGGAAGCTGAGCGAATGGCTTTACAGGCCGCGCCACTTTTCCACGATCGAGTCGGTCTACACTCACCCCTACTGCAGACCGATCCTCTACATTCCTGGCGTGAGGATGAAGCCCTTCTACCCGCCGAGGTGCAAGGACTTCCCGTGGATCGAGAAGCTGGAAGCGGCCTCCTCGATCATCCAAGAGGAGTTCCTGAGGCTGTCCGAGACAAACCCTAAAGCGGTGGGCACCTACCTGGTTCCCGAGGACATGACGACAAAAGTCGAGGGCTGGCGAACCTTCTTCCTGGTCAATCCGCAGGGCAAGCAGATGGTCGAGAACCAGAAGCTGACTCCGAAGACGTGGGAAATTCTCAACACGATCCCGGGCTTCATCCCATCCAACATGACGATGTTCAGCGTCCTTACCCCTGGAGCGGAGATCTTGTCGCACTGCGGACTCACCAACGCAGCCGTGAGGGTGCACCTGCCGATCATTG
Source organism: Chloropicon primus (assembly GCA_023205875.1). NCBI lineage: Eukaryota > Viridiplantae > Chlorophyta > Chloropicophyceae > Chloropicales > Chloropicaceae > Chloropicon > Chloropicon primus. The sequence continues at coordinate 1,310,424 of CP060756.1, forward strand.
TCCCCGAGTCCAACAAGTCGGTCATCAGGGTCGGCCCAAAGGTCAGAACGTGGGAAGAGGGGAAGGTCCTCTGCTTCAACGACGCTTACGACCACCAAGTTTGGCAGTTCGGAACCAAGGTAAGGCTGCTCTCTCTCTCTCTCTCTCTCTGTCGCTCTCGCTCTTCTCTGACTCGGTTCTCGGTTCTCTTTCGCTGCTGCTGCTGCTTGGTGCAGACAAGGGTCGTGCTCTTCTTCGACGTCTGGCACCCGGACTTGACCCCGGAGGACCTCGAGGTGATACAGGAAAGCTGGGACAACATCAAGCTGTCGATGGGCAAAGTGGCCGACGAGTACGAGAAGATGTCCAAAAAGATGATCGAGGCGGATGAAATGGAGAAGGACGACTGGCTCATCACCGAAAAGCCGAAGACGACGTGAGGCGGACTTCGAGGGGGAATGAGCAGGCGAAGAGGAACCCAAATAAGAGGCCCAAGATCGAAAGAACTTCAATTGATTTTACACTCTTCTTTATTTTTTTTTGCATCATCTCGTTCGAGACCGCTTGCTTTCCGACCTGGGGGTCATCATCGCCATGTCATCGAACCTAGAGGGAGTCTTGCGCTTGTTGATGTCTCGCCTCGACCTTCCGCTCGGGTTTGGCAGGTCATCTACCAGCTGCTCCTGCTTTGGCGTTTCCGCGGCGCCGTCCTGAGACTTGCCTCCACCAGATTTGTCCGCTCCGCCCTTTGGAGTCTTGGGCTCCATGAAGGCGGGAAGCAGAGAGTTCGCCCCCTTGGACGAGCCCAGCTCGTCCTTCTTGAGCTCCAACAACTCCGCTATCTCGACGTGGAGCTGGATCCACGCCGAGCACGACGCCTGAGTCGCCGCGGTGAGCTGCGGCAACCCCATCTCCGTCAAAATCGCTTCAAAGACCTTTTGAGTTCGCTGCCCCCCAGGCAGAGCCGCCAGAATTTCCGCGGCGGTCTTCTTGGTGTACTTCCTCCTGGGGAAGACGCCAGGGAAAGCAGGCTTCTGCAGTATCCCGGTCGAGGAGCAGAGGGAGGGGTTGTTCCTCTTCTCGAACAAGCCGTAGTTGCACTCGTGAACCCCCTCATCCACGTGGTCCAGCTTCACCGTTCCCGCCTTCTTCTGCATCGCTATGGACTCCAAGCGCCTGTTCGCCTCGATCTCAGCGGCCTGCTGCAAGATGACCCTCTCCTCCCTCTCCTGGGCCGCCGAGCGAGACATCACAATCTCCAAGGCTTTCTTCCTCTCCCTCTCGTGCTCGGCGTTGAAGGGGTTCTTCACGATCGGGTCGTGGGCCGCCGCCTTCTCGCTCCCTTCCCTGGAGATCACGAGCTTCCTGGCTATGCTGTAGTACCGGTCCTTGAGGTCCTCCACCCGCCGAGTGACGCCCGAGTTGAAGTTGTACCTGTCCGCAATCACGACGAAGCGCAGGTCGAAGCGCTCGCACATGTCCATCAAGTAGTCCGTCTCCTCCCGGCTCCACGACGGGTCCCCGCTGAACAGGGTGCGGTACTCCTCGTCGTCGTACCTGTACAGCTTGATCTTCTTGTTGTACTTGGAGAACACGTACTCCCCGTCCGCCCCCATGGTGCCCATCTTCCCCTCCGGGGCACCGTGAATGCGCTCCCAGTGGTAGAGCTCCAGGCCGTCCGCCCTCGCCGCGTTCTTGAAAAGCTTCCACCTCCACTGCGACCGGATCCTCGCCTTCTCCTTCTCGGCCTTCTTCGTCAACTGCCCGAGCACGGAAGGCATGATGGGGTGGCTCTGGTCAAGAAGAGCGAAAGCTTCGCGGGACATCCCCTTCGGTACCTTCATCGCGGGCGCTTTGGTCGTCGGGCGCTTCTCCTCCGACCCTCCCGCCGCCTGCCGCGGCAGTCCCAATATATCCTTCACGTCCGACATCGCGATTCCACACTCCCCCTCCTGCGCTCTTTCTCTCCTCCAGCCCTCGCCCCGCGGTCGTTTCCTTCGTGCGACGGACCGAACGAAAGCTCACGAGACGCTCTTTCCGCCCGCACCACTTTCTCCCCCTTCCTCCCCCGTCCCCCTTCCGTCCTCCTCGTCCCCTTCCTCCCCCTCTCGTCGTCTCTCTCCCCAAAGCCGAGGCCAAGGTGAACGAACCCTAACAATTGAGATTGAGGGGCTTCTTTCAAAATTGGCCAGCGCTTCTGATCTTGGCGCTGTACGACGACAGACGGACGAAGAGGGCCAAGGTGGAAGAGGGGAGAGAGGAATAGGAGGGGTGCACGATGGGGACGGCGAAGAGAGGGTTCAGGCTGCAGGAGTTCGCGGCGCACAGTACGAACGTGAACTGCGCGTACTTTGGAAGGAAGTATTCTGGGGTCCTCGTGACGGGGGGGGAGGACAGGAAGATCAATATGTGGGCAGTGGGGAAGCCTCACGCGCTGCTGAGCTTGTCCGGCCACCAGAGCGCGGTGGAGAGCGTGATGTTCGACAAGAGCGAGGAGTCCGTGCTCGCCGGTGCGGCGGGGGGGACTGTGAAGATGTGGGATCTGGAGCAGGCCCGGGTCGTGAGAACGTTCACGGGGCACAGGGCCAACTGCCTCTGCCTGGACTACCACCCCTTCGGGCAGTTCTTCGGGTCGGGTTCCTTGGACACAAACTTCAAAGTCTGGGACGTGAGGCAGAAAGTCTGCGTTCACACCTACAAAGGTAAGGAGAAATAGGGAGAGGGAGAGAGAGAAGCGAGAGAGAGCCTCTCTCTCTTTGTCTCTGTGCGTGTGTGTGTGCGTGTGTCTGACCGAGCGCGCGCGCGTTTCTTCCTCGCTTTCTCGTCGTGGTGTGTGTGTGTGTGTGTGATCGATCGATCGCACCACCCCAAACGCCCAGGCCACAACAGGGGGGTGACCCAGGTGAAGTTCAGCCCGGACGGCAAGTGGGTCGTCAGCGGGGACCAGGAGGGCCTCCTGAGAATCTGGGACCTCACCGCGGGGAAGCTCTTGCACGAGTTCAAGGACCACACCAACGCCATCACGAAGGTCAGGTTCCACCCGAACGAGTACTTTTTGGCGTCGAGCTCGGCGGACAGGACGGTCAAGTTTTGGGACCTGGACACCTTCAGCAACGTGGAGACTGCGGGCCCCGAGGCCACGAGCGTGAGGGCGATCGAGTTCACCCCCAACGGGGAGGCGATGTTCTCCGCGACGCAGGACTGCCTCAAGGTGTGGACCTGGGAGCCCGTGATCATGCACGATTACGTGGACATGCAGTGGTCCAAGCTGAGGGACATGTGCCTGAGGGACGACAAGCTCATGGGCGTGACTTTGAACCAGAGTTTCGTTGGAATCTGGGTCGTGGACCTGGCCCGAGTGATGCCCTTCTCCAAGGGGGAGGTCTCCCTGGAGGGCAGGCCGGAGACCTCGGTGTACATGAAGGAGAACACTGCGCCGAAAAACGAGCGGGACTTCGTCAAGCAGCAGAAAAACGAGGCCGTGGTCGTCTCCCAGGACCTCATCGACAGCCTGAAGACCGCGAGGATCGGCGGCGGGGGAGCGGAGCAGGGGGAGCCCGGGCAGCAGCAAGTCTCCCAGAGCTCGGTCGGGACGGCCATGGGGGACTCCCTCTTCGACGTCGGAATGCTGAGCAGGGCGGGGGGGACGACGGCGGGGCGGGAGGAGGCGGAGGCGGGGGCGGGGGAGGAGGCTGCTGCCACCTCGTCCTCGTCCCCCAACACCAGCTCGGGTCCCGTGGGCCTGGACTTCGAGGCCTTCGCCCCGACCTCGGACCCCCTGCCCAGGGAGGAGGAGGTGGAGCAGTACCGGTCGGACAAGCAGGTGGCGTTCGAGCTCCTGCAGAAGCACGACATCATGAAGGACATCCTTTCGGCCCGGCTGAGCAAGGTCAAGGCCGTGGCGGACATCTGGGGGAGGGGCGACGTGAAGAAGGCCGTGAGCTACCTGCTGGCCCTCAAGGACAAGAGCGTGCTGGTGGACGCGATCGGGCCCATCCTAAGGAACAAGGCCGTGCTCAAGCTCGACGTCATTTGCGCCCTCATCCCGGCGGTGTGCGAGCTTGTCCGGGACGACAGCAGCAGCAAGCACGACAAGTGGACCGCGCTGTCCCTGGAGGCCCTCCTCGAGATGTGCTCCATGTTCGGGGAGCTCATCGCGGGCGTCTGCTCCGCGGCGGCTAGGCCGTCCTCCGGCATCGACCTCCACTTCGAGGAGAAGCTCGAGTACTGCCAGAGGGCGAGGAAGGAGCTCGTGGGGCTGCGCCCGGGGCTGGACGCCCTGAAGCGGAGCGGCAACCCGGAGATCAGGGCGAGGAGCCGCGAGCTGGACGACCGGCTCGGGGAGGTGTTGCTTTGAGGTGGTGGTGGTCTTTAGGTGGAGATGACGAAGGAGTTCGTTTTCGTTTTTTAGTTGGGAGGGGGGAGTGGTATCATTAAACATAAAGAAGAAAACTTGTGTATATAGAGAAAAGACGAGCAAACAAAAAAAGATTGGTCGTACAGTGGCGCACCCACGCACACAGCACACAGCACACGAAAGAGAGAGAGAGAGAGAGAGAAAGAGAGAAAGCTTCTTGTTGAGGCCGGTCCGTTCAACCTCGAACCTTGGGGCCGAGCCAGGACCGTTTTTTTCATATTTTCGATCTTCCCGCCAAAACAGCGCGCTCTGGGCCGCACGAACGTCGCAAAATCCCTCCGTCGTCGCAGAATCTGATCCACTTGCACTCCCTCGCTCCTCATCGCAGGCACTACTGGCGATTTGTACACAAAAAAGCCCCGGGCGTTACGGAAATTCTGCCGTGGGATCTCAGATCTCAACGCCCCAAAAGAGGACGGACGCGCGCGCGCGGCAAAACTTGAGAGAAGAGGGCGACCGCGGCGACCGAGAGTGAGCGGAGGGAGACGGCGTTGGCCTGGTGACGCATCGGACGGACGCGCCACCAACCCGGGACCCGCGCACATTGTCCTTTCGGCGCAGAGAGACTTCGGTCTCGGTCTTCGTCGGTTTTATTATTTTTGTGACTCTCCGAGTGCCCGTTGGCGTTACCCTTCGCAGGTGCATTGCAACGAGGACGCAACGAGGACGCAACGAGGACGCAACGCCGTTCCATTGCGAAACGACGACGACGAGGAGGAAGGCTCAAAGTCCCCTTCTGTTGCTGGGCTCGCTACTCACCGGAGGACGACGACGCCGATGACGGCGATGAGGGGCAGCGACGCCAACCGCCAGGCCCCGGGCTTCTTCGCCTCGACGGCGGACGACTCGATGGCGGCGACGCCGGAGAAGAAGAGGAAGCGGCTTGCGACCGAGCCGCCGAACATCAAGCGAGCGCACCGCAGGTGGAAGGCCGAGCACGGCCACGGGAGGGTGTCCCCCTCGGCGGGGTGTCCCCCTCGGCGCAAGCTCTCGGGCCCCGCCGTCTGCAGGAGGCTCTACTCGACCGTCCGCGGCGCCAAGGAGTCCGGACCCTTCTGCGAGTTCTTCCGCGACCTCGTGGAGGGCTTCGGCCTGAGGGACGGCGACGGCTGCGGCGCCTCGGAGGCGGACTCCCCGACGACGGCGGCGGGGGACAACGTCGACCTGGCCTTCCACAACACGATCCAGCGCAGGCTGGACTCCATGTTCGAGAACCTTCCCGATCGGAAGCGGGAGGGGGAGGACGGGGAGGACGGGGGCCGCCACCACCACCATCCGTAGCGGCACTTTGGGAATGGGATCACCCGCGACCGAATAAGAAGCTCACTGGTTGAACCCTCATTAATAATAGTAAGAGTAGCAGTAGTAGTACACCAATTCACCCAAATGATTTCTCCTTATGATGCTCTTCTGTTATTACATCCCGCAAAACACAAACCCACCTCTTTGCATATATATATATATAAATTCTTTTAACCGCGGTAACCGCTTCTCCCCGACAACGATGAAGCCCTGGCTCTGCCTGCTCGGCTCGAAGCTCTGCTCCTGGCCTCCGCCGCCTTGCTCGAAGCTCTGCTCCTGGCCTCCGCCGCCTTGCTCGAAGCTCTGCTCCTGGCCTCCTCCACCCTGCTCGAAGCTCTGCTCCTGGCCTCCTCCACCCTACTCGAAGCTCTGCTCCTGGCTTCCTCCACCCTGATCGAGCTCTTCTCCTTCGCTTCCTTCACCCTCGTGGCCGTCCGCTCCTTCGCGGCCGCGACTCTCTCTGCCACCTGCACTTTGGCAGATGCCACCCTGTTCTTCGCGGCCACGACCTTCGTCTGAGCCTCCACTTTCGCGGACTCGACTTTCGTCTTCGCGGCCACGACCTTCGTCTGAGCCTCCACTTTCGCGGACTCGACTTTCGTCTTCGCGGCCTCCATTCGGACCTGCACCACGGCCTTCTTCTCCTCCATCTCCGCCTTGGCGACAGCCACCTCGTCCATGGTGGCCGACACCCTCTGGGTCTGGGTCATCTGCATTTTCAGGACCGACTCCATCTGCAGCCTCTTCTCCTCCATCATCACCACCCTCTGTTGCTGCTCCCTCGCTGTTCTCAGGCCCTCGAGCTCCATCTCCTGGTCGTGGTTCTTCCTCGCCATCACTTCCAGGGCCGAGTTCGCCGAGGACAGCGCCTTCGCGATCGTCTGCTGCCTCTCCAGCTCCTTGATCTCGGCGTCCAGCCTCTCAGCCTCTCTCCTCTGCTCCTCCAGCGCCTCCGCCTCGGCCCTCCTCCTCTCCTCCTCCTCCTCATCTCTCTGCTGGAGATCCGACGCGGCCCTGTAGCTGGCGCCGACCGGGGCCACCAGCGCCTCCTTTGCCGCGACCGGCGTGGCGGCGTCTCCAGCTGATCCGGATCCGGTCTCGTCCGCAGACCAAGGACCAGGTGGCGATGACGAGGTGGAGGAGGAGGAGGACGAGGACGAGGATCTCCTCTTCCTGTCTCCGCCCTCGCCCCACGCCCTCTCGCCGAGCGGATCGCCGTCCATGGGATTTTGAACCAACTCGAGAGCCTGCTGGATGTTCGGGTTGTCAGAGAACACGCCAGAAGTGGTGTCGAAGATGGCCTCCTCCTTCTCCTGTGCGGTTGCCTCCACGTCCAGGGCGGGTTCCAGCTTGTCCAGAACGATTCCCCAGGTCTCCGTGGTGGAAGGCTTCGGCTTCGGCGGCGCGGGTTCCGTTTCCTCCGCCACAACCTCTTTCTCACCGTCGTCGTCGTCGTCGTCGTCTCTCTCCTCCTCGGCAGCGGCGCCACTCGTCTCCCCCGATTCCACCTCCGCCTGCGTTGGCGGTGGCAGGGGGATCATGGCCATCACGCTCTCCATGGCTTGCGGCACAGTCTCCGTCTCCGCGGGGGTGGAAGCCCCGTCAGCGGTTTCTCCGACATCGGTCGTCGTCGTCGTCGTCGTCGTCGTCGCGCCCGCCTCGAGCACCAAGTACTGCTCCAGGGGCTCGTCCTGGATGTAAGCAAAGTCTGCCGCGATGGCCACCGTCAGCTTCTCCCTGAATTCCTCCGAGTAGGTGTCGACGCAAGGCGAGCTTGCGAGCTCCTGCGCCGTCCGAAGGCAGCTTCCGCACTCCTCCTTGTAGGGGCACTCGTCCTCGTCCTCCTCGTCCTTCTCGTCCCCCGGGCCCGGTATAACGTCCGCCGCCCGATCGCTGCCTCCGCGGGGGCCGTCGTCGTCCCGGCCCCCGCCCCCGACGATCAGATCGATCGGGAGGCCGAGCCCCATGGTGCTGCTGCTCAGGGAGCTCAGGGACCTCGATCGAATCCTTTGCTGCGCGAGGACGCCGGCCACCTGATCGATCTGGAACTTGACCATCTCGGGGTCCACCGCGTTCTGCATCTCGTGCGCCGTGGTCCTCAAGTCCTGCCACTCGGTGAAGAACCTCGTGTTCGGCCTCGGCGCCGTCCGGACGACCGAGCGTATCCGGTACACGTCGTCAGGCAGGCTCGTCCAGACCCTCTCCCCGAGGGACACGATGTCCCGCTCCCCCCCCTTTTCGAGGTAGCACGGGATCGTCGCGTTGTCCTTGGGGTCCCTCTCCAGGGGGTTCGAGTACGTGTAGCCCATCTCCTCCGCGGAGAACACGTCCGAGGCCGACTCCTTGAAGGGGTACAGGGGGGCGCTCGCGTTACCCTTGTACGCCGGGGACCCCATGCGGTTGTGCATCTTCTGCCAGCGCCACCACAGCATGTCGACGAACGAGTGGTGGACGTAGAACAGCGGGTCCTTGGGGCTGTTGACGTTCGCCATGTTCCCCCCCAGGAACATGTGCAGGTGGCCGTGGAGCCCCAGCCCATTCTCCAGGGTGTTCACGAACCTCCCGTAGTCCTCGTTCCGCATCAGAACCTCCTTGAGGTCCGCCAGGGTGAGGAACCCTCCCGAGTCCCTGGCGATCCCCCTCTGGACGCAAGTCTCGTTGGACGCGTCCCCGAACGAGCCGTCCACGACGCAGTACGAGTTCTCCGGGTCCCCCGTGGAGCCGAAGAAGTCGTCCGAAAGCACCGGGGACCCGAGGGGGTCCTCGCTGTCCAGGGCCCAGTTCCAGTACGGGATCGTGACCCCCGGGTCGATCTTCTGGAGCTCCCTCTCCATCCTCCGGAGGTACACCCGGTGCCAGGGCAGGAACGCGGCCTGGAGGCCCGCGCCGTCCGAGTGCGCCACCCGCCAAACGTCCGGGTCCGTGTGCAGGTCCGCGAACTCCCTCCACTTGCCTGACATCCGGAACTCGTTCACCGCGCCGCTGAACCGGTCCCACTCCTCGCAAGTCACCTCCCTGATCTCCTTCCTCTGCTCCCGCAGCCGTTGTTGTGGTTGTTCCGGGAAGGGAGGGGAGAGGGGCCGAGGCGACCGACCGCCCGGCGCCGCGAGGAGTCCCTGTAGCGGCAGGAGCAACAACAAGGCGCAGACCACGAGCCGCCTGGAGGACGAGGAGCAGCACGGACGACGAGGAGAACGAGGAGGAGTCCTCCTCCTCACCCTCATCATCACCCTCCTGTCTCTGTGTGTTCCGCTTGTCTTCGTCGCTTGTTTCTTTACGTCGTTCGTCCTGCGCCGGAAAGGAAAGGAAAGGACGTCGTTGTCGTCGTTGTCGTCGTTGTCGTTGCTTTGTTTCGTTCGGTGGGGCGTTTTCCCGTTTCCCCGGAACCCAAGCCCTCGCAGCGCCAGACGTCGTGTCTTGCCGCCAAAAACAGAGAGAGCAGACCTCATGTGTTTCGAGTGCGGTGGTTTTTCTTAAGGTTTTTTGGAGAGTAGAGATCGCACGTTACGAATCGCCGAGACGAAATAGAATGTCTCTCAGAGAAAGCTGAGAATTTCAATTGAGAGGCGTCAGGCACCAACAATAATCGATTGGTCCATTCAATACTCAAGGACGATGAGCAATCAAGTAATGCCAATGCCAGACGAGAGAGAGAGATGGAGGGAGCTTCCTTCCTTCTTCACTTCAATTGTTTGGTCAACCGCGTCGCCCAACCTCACCAGAACGAACGAGCTCGGTGCTCCGTGCCACGGACGCCACCTGCCTGCTGCTCTTGCTGCTGACTGAGAGAGAAGACCTCTGTGGCACGCCACCTGCTGCTCCATCTTTGGACTTTTCGTTGTTTGCAACAACAGTTTTGCAACACCGCACGAACGCGCGCCAAAGGTGTCGACTCGATGACGGCTTTTTCGGCGAGCACTGGGAGGAGGAAGAAGACCCTGTGGATCCTCGCGGCGGTCGCGGCGTTGCTGCTGAGCTCGGCCCTGGCCGCGGAGAAGCCCGACGACGACTACGACTACGAGGACGAGGACTTCGACGACTACGAGGACGAGGGTGCCCTCGGGGCGCTGGACTCGCTGCCGACGGCATCAGCCAGCATCGACGCGGAGGTAGCGGTCGCGGAAGCGGTTGAGGGAGCGATCGAGGAGATCGCCGCGGGCCTCTTCCAAAACCTCGGCGAGGGCCTCCTGGAGTCCGACTCGGCGTCCTCCTCGTGGTCGTGAGGGGCAGTGTGCATGCGTGGGTGCGTGCGTGCGTGCGTTAAAAAAACCAAAAATGCAGGCGCTGGTCCCCCTTCTTGTAAAACAACCAACACTTCTCCTGCTCGTTCGAAATAGAATGTGGGGCGCCCTTGTGGGGCAAGAGAGAGATGGACGAATCAAGTCATGCCAATGCCCCTCTCTTGGGGCAAGAGAGAGAGAGATGGAGGGAGGGAGCTTCCTTCCTTCTTCCTTCTTCACTTCAATTGTTTGGTCAACCGCGTCGCCCAACCTCACCAGAACGAACGAGCTCGGTGCTCCGTGCCACGGACGCCACCTGCCTGCTGCTCTTGCTGCTGACTGAGAGAGAAGACCTCTGTGGCACGCCACCTGCTGCTCCATCTTTGGACTTTTCGTTGTTTGCAACAACAGTTTTGCAACACCGCACGAACGCGCGCCAAAGGTGTCGACTCGATGACGGCTTTTTCGGCGAGCACTGGGAGGAGGAAGAAGACCCTGTGGATCCTCGCGGCGGTCGCGGCGTTGCTGCTGAGCTCGGCCCTGGCCGCGGAGAAGCCCGACGACGACTACGAGGACGAGGGTGCCCTCGGGGCGCTGGACTCGCTGCCGACGGCATCAGCCAGCATCGACGCGGAGGTACGTTCCGTCCGAAGGAACGCGGAGATCGCGGAAGCGGTGGAGGAAGCGATCGAGGAGATCGCCGGGGGCTTCATCCGAAACCTCGGCGAGGGCCTCCTGGAGTCTGACCCGGCGGAGTCCTCGTGGTCGTGAGGGGCAGTGTGCATGCGTGGGTGCGTGCGTGCGTGCGTTAAAAAAACCAAAAATGCATGTCTATCCCCCTTCTTGTAAAACAACCAACACTTCTCCTGCTCGTTCATCATCGTCCTTTTACCTTGCCCAGTGCTCTCTCCCCCTCCTCCTGCCGCAACATACTGATAGAGATCACTTTACACGAGCCGCGAGCAGGTTCCACGCCCGCTTGGGGTGCCTCCGCGTCCAAGACAATTCCCTCCTATCTCTGTCTCTGTCTCTTTGTCTCTAAAACTGCTGCTGCAGTTACGCGGGCTTGAAAGGTATGCTGGTGAAGCTGTCGTCCCAACGCTTGAAGGCCGGGTGGTAAGCAAAGTCCTTGATCAGCAGCTTGATTCCCTGGGCGGTGCTTCTCCTTGGCCTCCGGCATTCTTCGATCTCGATCTGGTGGCAAACAGATAAGTCACGAAAGGACGGTAAGAAAATCACAGTCAATACTGGAAGCACAAAGGCAAGTTCTCCTTTCCACTGTGGAACCCGGCCACAACTTACCTGTTAGTTTTCTGCAAAGGTCGTTTCACCGAGTTTGTAAGTTTCTCGGCAGGGTAATTCAGCCCTACCACGACCATTCCACCGTACATGAACGAATACTTCCGCCCACTTAGCGCACGGCAGCCCGTACTAACAAACGTATGTGCAACCCTGAGGAGTTACACACTTTTTGGTTGACGCAAGTGCTTCAGGAGGACGTTGCGTGCCCCGTTCACATCCCGACCGCACTTGAAGCCACACTTCTGGCACTTGTACACCTCTGCTCCACCCAGGTTGTCCTTGATGTGTCCGCACCTGCCACAGGTCTTGGAGGTGTACTCCTCCGTCACGATCGCCAGCTCACTGCCGTGCAAGAGCACCTTGGAAGCCAAGAACGTTCTGAACGCATAGTGCCTCAACGTCAAGAGCGTGCGAGCCGTCTTCTTCCTGATCACTCGGCGTCTCCCGTTGTTGTTCTTCTTCACCATGTCTTGGGACTTGAACTCCGGGAGGAGGATTGTGTCGAACCTCCTGCATAGATCGTTGGCTACCTTTTTGTGAAGCTCGTTCGTCAGACCTCGAAGTTTCTCCATGCAGGCGTATTGCTGTCTCTTCAAGTCGCGGCGGTCGAGGTAAGGGAGCTTCACCTTGGGATCTTCGCGCTCGGAAATGATCCCATCAATCCTCCAGCAGAGGTTGAACAGCCTCGCGAAGCCTCGCTCGCCCGTGGCATACTCCCCGACGCCTTCTTGCGGCGAGTACGACGTCTGAAAGGTCCTGACTCCCGGATCCAGGGCGACAACCTTCCGCTTGTTCTCAGGCTTCAGGGGTGGCAGGCGATCCCATGGCGTCGCGATGGGAATGTGCATGTGGAACTGCCCAAGGCGATTTCTTGTGATCTTCACGGCACCCTCGATCTTGCCCCCGGGGATCTCCTCCGTCAAGTACAGGGGCCCGCCGGCCATCTTCTCCTTGAACACCTCCAGCTTGGTCCACTTGCGTCGTTTCTTGTGCTTGGTGTCATCCTTGTGTCTCGTGTTTGGCCTTTCGATCGTCTCCACGTTCTTTAACTCTCTTGCATCAATTTCAATGGTCCAAGAACTCGGTTGCTGACGTTGACGATACTTGAGAACGAAGCGGTGCCCCTTCTCCTCGCCGCGCTCCTTCATCGCTTCCTGCTTCGCGATGTTCGAATCCCATGCCTTGATGAGACTTCGCACGGCAGCTTGTCTGATGGCACAGGGGGTTTCCTTCAGCCAAGGATGCTGCTGATTTACAAAGGCCCCGCTAACGTAGTCCCGGTCCTTGGCGACTTGGAGGCGAAAAGCTCTGCCTCCAATTTGGCTCTCGAGTCTGTTCTCTCTGGCCGCGAAAAGCTCTGCCTCCTGTTTTGTCCATGGCCGTGGAGAGCATTGGATTTCTTTCAGCTCTTTCTTCAGGCCCTCAAAGACCTCAGGGCCTCGAGGTTTGGCCGTCACAAATCTGTCCAGCAGGACGGTCCAAACCAGCGGAAAACGCTCCTTCTTGACCGCCTCCAAACACTTGTTGTATGTGAAACGCGCAGCTCCCATCCAGTTGCAAAGGCACTTCGCCTGCTCAGGGTTCAAGCGCATCCTCAGCTTCCTCGTCCGTATCACCGTTCGCTCCGACAATAGCTTGGAGGTCTTCAGTTTCTGCCCCCTCTTCCTTTTGGCGGGCGGCTGCAATGTCTCGACGGATACCACAGAATCTTCTGGAAGGTTCAAGCACGACCTCCATCCCGTCTTCGGACACTTTACCTCTTCAAGTTCTCTCTTCATCGATGAGAACCAGGTCTTCTTCACGCTGTCGCCCGCCAAGCCACCCGGCTGCTTCCCTGCTTTCTTCCCCCTCTTGTTCTTCTTCTTCTTACCCTTCTTCTTGTTCTTCTTCTTGCCCTTCTTGCGAGGCTTCTTGCGAGGCTTGCCTGACGAGCTCGAACTCTCACCCGCAGAGGAAGCCGCCTCCGGCGGCTTCCCCTTCCGCTTCCGCTTCCCCCCCCGCTTCTTGCGAGGCGTGCTCGAACCCTCCTCGAAAGCAGAGGCGGGGTCGTCCAGCGGCTTCTCCTTCCGCTTCCCCCCCCGCTTCTTGCGAGGCGTGCTCGAACCCTCACCCGCAGAGGCGGGGTCGTCCGCGATAGGAAGCAGGCACAACGCGTAGAGCCAGGCTAAACCCTGATTCCAGAACCGACGTAACGGCTCCGTCGTCGGAGACTCCTGCCCCGACTTCGAAGCGCCCTGAGCATGACTCTCGCCAGAGTGCGACCTCCTTGTGGAACTCGTCGAGCCACTCCCCTGCTTCTCCTTTTTCTTACGGCGCTTCCCTGATCGCGCCATGACGGTTATTAGGGTTTCACTCGCTTCCCTCCTCGTAACTCCTCGTAACTATAGATTTGCCTTGTCCAGCAAGTGAGAACACGAGAAAAACGCTTAGGGGGTTGTCCTTTGGGTGTGACCAAACTGGTATACACTGGAATCCCACCAACAGGGGAAAACCTCCAACATCTGGTGGCCACGAGAGAGAGCCAGGGGTGGGGGTGACGACGACAGAGCCTCTCTGTCTGTCCTCGCTTTCGCTGCACCATGGCCGGCGTGTCGCCTTTGCGGCGGAGGGCGTACTCGTCCTCGCCCGTGCGGTATTTATCCACACCGCCACCAGGCCTGCGAAGGGGCAAGACCGCGAGGACGTTCACGACGATGATGACGTTGAGGAGGAGGAAGAATCTTGTTGTTGGGTTGTCGTCCAGGAACTCCTCCTGGAGGGTTGACGCGATGGTGGACGACAAGACAGGGCCTCCTGCTGCTGCCGCGACGACGACGACGTCGTCGTCGTCGGGGTACGACAGCAACGTGGAGACGTACAGGAAGCCCCCGAGGTGGCTGAAGAACTTGGAGACCGAGGAGGACGAGACCCGGGTCCTGAACTACGGGATCAACCTCGCGCTCGTCCTGGGCACGGGCCTCGTGTTCGGGTACAAGTTCTTCTCCATCGACGCGGACCTGTGGAGGGGCTGGACCCTGCTGGAGATCCTCTCCGCGGTCCCGAGGGACAACTGGAGCTTCTACGAGGCGAGCCTGGCCTCCCACCCCGTCGTGAGCAAGGCCTTCATCAGCGGCTTGGTGTACGGCCTGGGGGACCTCACGGCGCAGACCTACGAGGGCAAGTCCATCGGGAGCCTGGACAGGGGGAGGATGATCAGGAGCGCGCTGACGGGGCTGATCGCTCACGGGCCCTGCTCCCACGTGTGGTACATCTTCGCCGACGACTTGTGCGCCCCCCTCGGGGACGGCGTCGTGGGCGTCGGGGTCAAACTCCTCCTGGACCAGACGGTGTGGGCCTTCATCTGGCTGTCCATCTACTACGGCGTGCTCGGGGCCCTGAACTTCGACACGCCGGAGAAGATCGTCAAGACCTTCAAGACGAGTTTCCTGCCCGTGTGCCTGGTCGGCTGGAGGTTCTGGCCCTTTGTGCACATCATCACGTACGGCTTCGTCCCACAGCAGCAGCGGCTGCTGTGGGTGGACGTCTGCGAGATCGTGTGGGTCACGATCTTGTCCTTTGTCGGCAATCAGAAGAGGAAGGATGCCGTGGTTGTCTCGCAGGAGGCCGTGGAGGAGGGCACCGAGGACGTCGGGCCCGTCGCCGTGATTGGTCAGGTCGCCTGCGCCTTGCCCACCGCGGTTAGCGGCGGGAATCCCGCCGAGGAGATCGCCCGGTCGATGGAAATCGAGAGGACCGTGTGCATCGTGAACAAGGCAGAAGACATCTGCGCCCCGGCCGGGGTCATGTTCGGGAAGGAGGAAGAAGAGGAGGAGGGGGAGTCCTGGCTGGGAAAGGGTGAGGACGACGGGAAGGACGCGGAGAGCGTCCTGTGACCCGTCTTCACCAGATGGAAGCTTTGCCACCAAGTGCACTTTACTACGTACGACAACAAAGTGGACCTGGTCGAGCCTGGCAAGTACACCACAGCCATCCAGAGATCGGGGCAGAATCCTCGGGGCATTTTCCCAAGGAGAAGGTCGTGAGGAAGAGGCACGAAAAGAAGGTTGCCGATCGTGAATCGCCTCATCAAATGGAGGGCGTGGAGAGAAACAGGAAATGGGTCACTGTAAAGTACACTACGGGGTAGACGTGTAATTCATATGCATTTGGCGCGACGACCTCTTCTTGGATAATGGCGGTGGTTCTCAAAGGGAGGACCACTCCTTTTTGCCAAAACCCTCCAGCCGAGGTGTCAATCGAAAGCCCTTGAGACGCGCTTCCGTTCTTTCAACACCTCCTCCCCTTCCCCGTCCCCGTCCGTGCACAAAGTCCTCGACAAAAATGCCTTCCCTCTCCCTCTCCCGACGAACCCGAGCGTTTAATCTCTTCGCGCGAGGAAATCCTGCAGGAGGGGACTCCCTGGCGAGCCCCAGGAGGATGAAGTTCAAGGCGCCCCCTCCGCCGAAGTTCAAGGCCCCGCCCCCTCCGCCGACGAAGACGCCGAGCGGTGGCTACGTGGAGCCGGAGTGGAGCGGCAAGCCCGACGGGATCCAGTACTCGCTCGAGTTGATCAAGGGGGGAACTTCGTTTGGGAGTAAGCGCATTGCGGACAAGTCGTTCTATACCCTCGGTCGCATGCCGGACTGCGACATTGTGCTGGATCACCCCTCGTCGTCGAGGCTTCACGCAATTATCCAGTACCGGTCGGACGGCGCGTCTTTCGTCTATGACAACGGGAGTACCCATTGCACGAGGTTGAACAAGAACGTGCTCAAGCCCAAGGTGCATGCTCCTCTTCGGGTTGGGGACGTCCTGAGGTTCGGGGAGAGCACTCGGCTGTACCTGTTCCAGGGGCCGGACGACCTCAGGCCCCCGGAGCGGAACGAGCGGGCGGAACCCCCGCCTCAACGTATTTCCCATAAATCTCCAACCCCTTCCAACGAGGTCGCGTTGGACCTGGATTGGAGGGACCGGCTTCAGAGGGGGCAGCTCACGGAGAAGCAGACCACGGCGGCGGAGAAGATCTTGAGGAAGGAGAGGACGATCGAGAACTTGAGGAGCGAGGTGGAGAAGATCAGGGCGAAGGAGTCCGCCGGCTCGCTCACCGAGGGCCAGCAGACGCAGCTCGGCAGGTGCGAGAAAAGGCTCGGGCAGCTCCAGGGGGAGGTTGACCAAGCCGAGGAAGTGTTGGAAGGCTCCCTGGCGGAGTCCCACCAGGCGAGGAGCAAGGGCGGCAAGAAGCGGGTGGAGAGAAGTCCTTGGGAGGAGGACGGCGACGATCGGGACAGCGACGAGGACGGGTTCTACGACAGGACCAGCGCGGACGGGGGTGCGCGGAGGAAGAAGAGGAGGGGGGGGAAGGGTGGAGGCGAAGAGGTGGAGAGCGCGGCGTCCCTGCGAGGCAAGCTGGACGCGCTCTTGGCGGAGAGGGCGGAGAAATCAAAGGCTCTGGAGGAGCTGGTGAGGGCGTACAGGGAGGAGGGGTCTTCCGCTGGTTCGGCGAGCCGGCCCGAGGCGGGCGAGGACGAAGACGACCCCCTGGACGCCTACCTGAGGGAGATGAAGGTCAAGGAGAAGCAGAAGAAGATCTTCGCCCTGCAGGAGGACTTGAGCCGAGTCCAAGTGCAACTGGACCGAGCCACCAAGCTCATGCAAGCCGCAGATCCGAGCTTCGCGCTCTACGCTAAATAAGATAAAATAAGCTAAATCGGTGATTTTCGTGGTCCAGAGTGGCGGAGAGAGAGAGGGAGAGAAGAGAGGAGAGAGGAGTGAGAGAGAGAGGAGTGCTTGCTTCCTTGGGTGCGTGCGTGTGTTCAGTCATCACCATGAGGGCGGGAGTGACGAGGACGACGACGAGGGGGTTCGTGGGGGCGCCGGGGAGGGTCTCCACGCAGAGGCAAGGGCCCCTGGTCAGGAAGGCTGGGAGGGGGTGGCAGCACTTGAGGAAGGAGAGCACCGTGAGGACGAAGGCGGTGGACATGTTCGTCGAGGAGGAGACCACTCTGAACATTTTCCAGACCATTCTCCTGGTGTTCGGCGGGGCCGCGGGGATTGCCGCGGGGATTGCCGTGCCGACGTTCTACCAGACGCAGTCGGACGCCTCCGAGGAGAGGCCCAACTCGCAGCCCTGCTACCCTTGCGACGGGACGGGGGAGACCGTGTGCAGGTTTTGCAACGGGACGGGGGAGACGACGATGACCCTGGGGAGCGGTGAGACGAAGGTGTCGACTTGCGTCAACTGCTCTGGTGCGGGAAAGATTGTTTGCACCACCTGCAACGGGACTGGCATCCAGCCGCGTTACTTGGACAGGAGGTACGTACGACGCAGCAGCACGAGGAGGGGGAGGAGGGCACGTGCGGCGAGGACGAGCACCGGGACGCTCAACGCTTACCACGTGAGACTGACACTCGTATCAACTCTTTCCTTTGCTCTTCCACCACGCTTCCCGCGCCGCGCCCGACTGCAGGGTCTTCGCCGACGACGACTAATCCAATCACAGCGAGGGTTCGCGACTCGTCGTCGTCGTCGGAAAAAACCAATATATTGTAAACAAGCCAGCATTCAATTATCGTGCCTCTCTCTCCGCCTCTGGACAGGAAGGGGGTGACCCACGCACGCCCTGCCCTTCTCTTCTCTCGCCCATCATCAAGTTTGTGCTTGGTGGCCTTCTTGGTGGTCGCCCGCGGCGTTCGTCTTCCTCCTTCCCAGTCAGGTCAGGTCAGGTTCACTGTTTCTAGCCTCCGATCGGATCGGGCGCACGAGGTGGTTGGATTGGCATTGGCATTGGCCCAAAACCTTCCCTCCCCCTCTCCTCCCTCTGCCAATGCCAAACCTTGGCAGAGGGAGGAGAGGGGACTTTCCTTTCGTTTCGCGCGCTTTTTTCGACGACTCCACTCCATCAAGTAGGCCCCGCGAGAGAGAGGAGGGAGAAGGAGTGCGATGAGGGCATCCGGCGGCAGCAGGCTGAGCGCGAGGCAAGCGTCCTTCCTGGAGGAGCTCCAGCACACTTCCGATTGCAACGAGACGGTGAAGGAGCTCTTGGAGCTGAAGGAGAACTCGCGACAGATTAGGAGCAACCTGGTGGACTTGCAGGTCAAGAGAAAGTGCCTCCTCCACGGGCTGGAGAAGTGGTCCAGGCTGAGCGACATGGCTCGAAGGAACAGGCAGGGATCGGAGGTGCTCGCCAGAAAGTACCCGGGGTCAATGCGAGGCGAGGCGACTAAGCTCAAGAGCTTCTACCGGAGGGTGGACGCCAGGCTGCAGCACGAGAAGGCGGACATCGAGTCCCAGCTGCTGGCGAACGACGGCAAGATCGAAAAGGTGAAGGACGAGGGAAGGGGTTGCAGGGCGGCCCAGCAGGAGAAGTACGAGGAGTACACCCTGCTGCGGAACAAGATCGCGAACTGCCAAGAACACCAGAGGCACTGCCTCTTCGCTCGGACCCTGTGGCAGCCGACGCCTTGTGGGGTTTGATAAAGTGATAATTATACACTACGTTCTGTGCTTTACAATCGATTGCTGTAATATACATCATGTGTGTCATTGCTGACTCGCTTGTTCTCTTCGGCGGCCGTCGATGGCCTGCCTCTCCTCCCCCCCCTCCTCCTCCTCCTCCTTGGAGAAGGCGAGACTCAGGAGGTAGGTGTGACAGACCTTCTTCGCAAAAGAGGTGGGGATGACCCAAGAGAGCCTCCTGTAGCCGAAGACGATGGCCGTGCCGAGCCCCCTCCTCACCCACTTGTTCCCGCACCTGCGGCGAACGAGCTTGTGGAAGGGAAGAGCTCTCGCAAGCGAGCCCGAGGCCAGAACGATGGCGACGTTCTGGACGAAAGATGAGACTATCATGAGAAGCTGCCTCCTCGGATCCTTCCTCTTCTGCGACAGGTGCCTGAGTTTGGCGCTGAACGAGGAGGAGTCAAGACCGGTGATGTGCATGCTCTTCTTGGTGCTGAGCTCGTCCCCCTCTATCAGCCCCTCCGACGCCATGATGAATTCGACGTAGTCCAGGAGTTCCTCTCTCTCGGATTCCAGGATCGGAAGGTTCCTTATGGACAGCAGGTTGTCCTCTATCGAGACCTGGCAGTTCTTGAGCTGGAATACGTGGTCCACGATCCCCTGCAGGTAAGCCTCGAGGTACGTGTCGTTCATTCCCACCGCTTCAGAGAGTCTGAAGGTGGCCGTCAGATCCGAGGTCAGCGCATTTCTGGAGGCCCACAGCCTGAACATGGCCTGCTTAGGTGGCGTGGTGAGCATCCGCAAGGACGACAGCGTGACGGCGCTGTACACCCCCTTCAGGCCATTCGTCTCCGCCCCCTTCACAGCCGAGTCGGTCATGTCCGAAGCAGTGCTAATGATGATCGTCCACCCCGCGTGCTTCACCGACGCGGCCGTGGCTCTGCATACAAACACAAGAGGATCCACGAAAAGCCTCCACGGCCTGGTGATCCAATTCCCGCCCCTCTTCCGGTCCTGCTTCTCCCCCGGCTCTGTCGTCCCTCTCCTGTTCCCCACGGCTTCCAAGTACTGGTCGACCGCAGTGTCAACCCAAGGCACCTTGAAGTCCACGCTCTCCCTCGCGATCGCGAGGAGGACGCTTTGAGTCAGCTGCTGGCTCACAGTCTTTGCGATGTCCTTGCCAGACATCTCAATGTCGCTCAGCAATATCCTTTTCTGAAACAGGTGCACGGTTCCAATCTCCGGCGCCCCCAGGACGTTCAGGATGGTCTCAAAATCGCTGAGAACCGAGTTCACCTCCACCGCTTGCGCCAAAGTTGCTGTCATGTTGTCGCTCGATCTTGACAACTTAAACGTGGCTTCAATATCCGGAAGCAGAACGTCTATGACTTTAATCTTGCGGTTGCCATCCATCCACCCGGAGGCCCTCCTCTTCTTCTCCTGGACTTCCCCGTCTTTCTTCTTCCTCCACCACTTTTGTATCTTTGTTGCGGCAGCCGAGCTCCTATCCAGTTTCCCCTGATCTCGACGCCCCCAGAACCATTTCCTCTTCCTCGGATCCTTTCTGCCTCCGCTCCCCGCTCTCAATCTCTCGCTCTCGCTCTCTGGCCGCTCCCCCCATGAACTCTTAGTCTTGGCACCGGATTCACCTCTCTCGCGCTGCTTGTTCCCCTTCCAGGCCTTCTGGATCTTCCTCGCAGCCTCAACCTCCTTCTTGTTGTACGTGGGGAAGAGCGTCATCAACTGCTGAACAATGGGCTCGTGGACAACGATCGACACCGGAGACAGATAGAGAAAGAGAGAAAGGCCTTCCTCCGAGTTGTTGTTGGCCGGGGCAGACTCCAACCGGAGATGAACATTGATTTGCGCGGCCTCCCCTTGGGTTGCATTTTGCCTCAGGGGGTTGTTGGGGAGGCCTCTCCGCCTCAGACACACAACAGACTCGGCGTCCGGGTGGTGGGTGTCGATGTCAAACCTGTGAATCGCTACCCTCGTATCGTCCAACCCGACGGAAGCCCCGGTCCTCGCGCTTGCTTGCACCAAGCGGCCCACCAGCAATTGGCATTTTGGATTGGTCTGGGTGCTGACAACTTTGAAGTTGATTTGGGCAACGTGATAGACTGAGATCTGCGTGCCCGACACTGGAGCTTTCGCTGGCTTCCTTGCCTTTGGAGTAGTCCTCTTTTTGCGCGAATAGCCCGTCACGCAAAGGGTGCTCTGAAGCTTCCTCAGGTGCCGGACGTGAAACTTGCCGACGGTCGCGCCCTGCAATCCTTGCAAAATGATCGCCAAGCACTCGATGGCGCACTCATTGATCTCAATATCCATCGGGCTCCACAAGTACACGCCAAAGAGGCTCTCGGGCACGCCTTGGTTGTCAGCCTGGTGCCCTGCGATGGCCGCCGAGGAGCACACCACGACTCTGGAAACCTGGCAAGCCGTTAGCATAGGCTCAGAGGGATCCTCACTGTCTCTCAGCAGAACGGCAAGGGCGAGGTTCACCTCCATTTGGCTCACACAGCGGGACCCCAAAACCGAGGTGGAGAGGCTAAGGACAATCCTGCAGAGCTCGTGGTCAAGGCCATCAGTCACGAGAGGGAAAGCCTTCTCGTCCAAGACGGTTTCGTCCTTCCTCGACAGCAAATGAAGCTGCACTTGCTGGCATTGCATCTCAAACACTGGGACTGGCGCAGCCGGAGCAGAACCAACGCCAACGAGTTCGACCTGGCCAGGCGTGCCTTTGTGAAAGAAGAAGATTCCTCTCTTGCTGAGGCTGAGTGGCAACCTCTCCTTCTTGCAGAAGATCTTACCGGTTCTGTCCAAGCCGAAAACGCTACCGAATCGGCTGATCGTCACCTTGCCCTTCTTGCCCAGCGCCACAAAGTAATTCTCCCAACCATCGTATCCGCACAGCCCCAGCCTGAAGAATTTGCTCCCCCTGATTCTGTGAACCTTGAAGAGGCTGCACACGGAGTTGCACTGGAGCAGGTTTGGGGCCAAGTGGCTGACCATCGCTTCGTGGGTTTTCAGGTCAATCGCAAAGAAGGTGTGGACAATCTTATCCACAACCCTGCATCTCAGTGCCACCGTGTCTCCGTCACCTGGGGACACCAGGGGGTCCTTCGACTCCAAAGGCCGGAGCAACGTCTTGCCAACCCGCATTCCTTCCAGAGCGGGCGGTCTGGTGGTCTGGTCAGCACCTCTTCCCACCGCCCCATCGCCCTTTGGCTTGGCTCTCCACTCCTCGTCGAACAGCCTGCCAATCTCTAACGCTTCCTCCAGACTCAACAATATCGAGAAGGGGCTCACCTCCAGTCCCCCCTCCTTGCTGTCGAGGCGCTTCTGGTAGTACAAGCTGGTCCGTCTCACTATGTAACTCTCGGACAACTCCCGCAGGCTTTTCAAGGCGAACCAACTTCTGTCGATACCAAGGTAACGGATGCTGGCCTCCGAATAGTACTGCAGGTGCAGAGTGACGCCAAGTCCAAAGTAAATGTCTTCGCGGCGCCCCGTGCTTCCCACGTGCACTTCGAACTTTATGAAGTCCAAGTTCAGGACCTTCTTAGGTTTCGCCTCAGGTGATGGAGGAAGGGACAACTGACCCTGACTGCGAACATCGTCTCCAGTAGCAGGAGCCCTGGTCTTGGTGGACCGCGTGAAGTGCAGCAGCTTGGCAAGCGCTGCTGTCCCGACGAAAATAAATCCCGGTTTTATCGTCGCGTACAATTTGCTTTTCGGCTGCTGGAGTTCGACTCCGATCTTCCCCTCCCTTTGAGGACGTTGGTGAAAGTCCCTCTCCTTTTTCTGACTGTGCAACAGAACCGACGGGAGCGAGCAGTCGACGTTCATCTCCTTCTCGCCGTCGGAATTGAGAGTCCCCCGGGCCGTGCACACCAGGTTGTCGACGATAATGTTTCCGGTGCCCCCCCCGCCGTGCACTGTCATTTGGGCGTGGAGGAACTCGACCAGCGTTTGCAGGGCCATGGCACCGTTTTCCGCGCGCTGAACGACCACGCGAGCCGAGCAGTTCCTGAGTGAGACCATGCCCCTCATGTCGTTCTGGTCCATCAAGAACACAAAGTTCGGAATCCGGAAACCTGCTTTGAGGCCCTCGTTCGAGGACTGGAGCTCCAACCTCATCTCGAAGCACCTCCTGTGAGCCTTTCTCACCTTCATGTTCGGGAACAGGGACGACACGAAGGCCGAGCTGGAGGCCGTGGCCAGGAGGACCTTGCTCAAGGCGATCGCCCGGTCACTCGGCAGGCCCAAGGCCTCGAAGACAAAAAGCGCAACCTCGCTGTTGTAGAACGAGGAGTAGAACGTGAACGCCAGGAGGGACAGCGCAACGAAGTTCATGACATCCCTGACGAGCCTTTCGACGGGCCCCGGCTTCCTCCTGCTCACGATCTTCGAGACGACTTTGCTCCAGCAGGCCTTGTTCGAACGATAGGAGAGTTCGGACCCGAGGAACCGCTTCCGAAGGCTCTTCCCCACGAAGCGCATGTGGGGGGGGATGACGAACCTCCCCACCCTCACCACCTGGTCCGCCTCGCCATCCTTGCTGATCCTTGCCGACAGCCTCCTGACGTGAATCGAGAGCAGCGCCAGAAGGGGGTGGGATATGATACGCAGGCCGAGCAGGAAGCCCGGATTTGTGCACTTCCACAGCAAGAGAAAGAGCGGATCCCCCTCCTCCTTCGCCTCCCTCTCGGCGGCCGGCGACTCGGCGGCCGGCGACTCGTCGCCCTCCGGTGGGGGACTCCCCGTCGCTGACCCCTCACCCCCCCCCTCGACCTCCCCCTCGTCTCCCCCCAACCCCTGCGTCGTCAAGTCGACGAAGGAGTCGTTGATGCTCGCGTACACCGATGGCGGCCAGAGCGACGCCCCGAGCTCGAGCTTGGACCACCCCAAGATGCTTTCCCTCGTCGACTCGCGGTACAGGTGCAGGTCAGACACCCTCAAGGAAAAGGCAGTTGGGTTCACCTCCACCCCGGCAGTCACGTTCTCCTCCACGTCCACGCCCCTCCTCAAGGCCACCTTGAGCGTAGACTTGAGGAGGCCCGTCAAAAAGAACTGCGACCCCGGCAAGTGCATCTCCTCACCCCTCCCTCCCCTCCCCCTCACTTCCACCAACGCTTCACCCTATCCATATCCTCCAGTCCTTGGTCCCCCCCCCAGTAACCGCCCGCCCCCTCCTGGTTGAATTTTTTTTTTTTTTCCAGCAGCCGTCAGTTCGTTCCCCCGGAGGTGGTGTCTGCAGACAGACGACATGAACAACGACCAGGCCAAGGTGTTCGACAAGAACACGCTCGATAACTTGAGGGTAAGGAGAACGGGGAGTTTGGATCGGACGCGGACACCGCGACGACTTCTTGAACGTTTCTTTCCTCCAAACGAACGGAACCACTGACCCGAGCGACGACGGCTTCCTCCTCCTCCTCCTCCTCTCTCCGAGCAGAACCTCGTGAAGCGGGACGCCGAGGGGTATCGGCACGAGTTCTTGCTCCAGTTCAAGCACTATGAGGCGACGAGGGACATTTTCTTGCTGCAGCCGAGCAAGAACTCCAAGGAGTTTGCGGACCTCATCATGTTTATTGCTCAGGTGTCGCACTGCTACCCTGAGGACTGCAAGACCTTCCGCAAGGAGCTCATGGAGCTGCTGGAGAAGCACGCGAGCGTGCTTGACGCCATGCTGCGGCGGTCTCTCGTGCAGGCTCTGATACTGATCCGGAACAGGGGCCTCATCCAGGCCCAGGAGCTCCTGCCCTTGCTCTTCAAGCTCTTCCGCTGCCAGGACAAGCTGCTGAGGAAGTCCATCTTCCAGCACATCGTGGCCGACCTGCAGAGGAGCAACGCCAAGCGCAGGGACGACAAGTTGAACAGGAAGATCCAGAACTTTCTCTACTCGGTTGTCGGGGAGGACAACGAGCTCGCCGCCAAGAAGTCCCTCTGCGTTCTGACACAGATGTACCACAAGAGGATCTGGTCCGACGCCAACACGGTCAACGTGGTGGCGAACGCCGTGTTCCACAAGAGCCCGAGGATCACGGTGGCCGCCCTCAAGTTCTTCATGGGACACGACGACATGGACTCGGACATGGAGTCCGACGACGAGGACACGAACCTGGAGACGGCCACGAGGGAGGACATTTACAAGGCCTTCAAGAAGGGAACCAAGTCCTCGAAGAAGAAGAAGCAGGCGAAACTGAAGAGGGTTCAGCTGGCGATGAAGAAAGTTCAGAAGGGTCACATGGACAAGGGAAAGTCTTACTCGTTCACGGCGATACAGCTGCTTCACGACCCCCAGGGCTTTGGGGAGAGGCTCTTCTCCAAGCTGAACAAGACGAACGAGAGGTGGGAGACCAAGCTGCTGATGATGAACGTGATCAGCAGGGTCGTCGGAGTCCACCAGCTCCTGATCCTGAACTATTACTCGTTCTTGCAAAAGTATCTCCAGCCGCACCAGAGGGAAGTCACGCAGGTTCTCAGCGCCCTGATCCAAGCGACGCACAACCTCGTCCCGGACGACGTCCTGGCTCCCGTTCTGAGGCAGCTCTGCAACTACTTCATCAACGACAAGTCGAGGCCCGAGGCCATGGTCGTGGGCCTGAAGACGGTGAGGGAGATGTGCGTCAGGCAGCCCCTGATCATGACCTCGGACCTCCTGCAGGACCTGGCCCAGTACAAGAAGTTCAAGGAGAAGGGCGTGTCCATGGCGGCGAGGTCCCTCATCGGCCTCTTCAGAATCCTGTCTCCCAACATGCTGCACAAGAAGGACCGGGGCAAGGGGGCGGACGGCGACGCCACGGTGGAAGCTTACGGCGCCTTCTCGCCGTCCAGTGGCGTGGACGGAATCGAGCTCCTCAGGAACGCTCCCTCGGACAGCGACATGGACAGCGACATGGAGGAGGCCGGAGAGTCCAGCGACGAGGAGGAGGACGCTGGCCCCGCGTCCGGTTCCGGTTCCGAGGACGAAGGGGAGGCCGACGAGCAGCAGGGCGAGATGAGCCTGAGGCAGCTGAAGAAGCTGGCATCCAAGTCCAAGTCCAAGAAGGAGGAAGAGGAGGAGGCTGCCGACGAAATGGAGGAGGACTGGGACAACGGCATTCTCTCGCAGGAGGACTTCGAGCGCATCAGGGAGCTCAAGCAGAGGGCCCTGGTCAAGCAGATGATGAGCAAGTACGGCCTCAAGGAGGACAGCGTTGCGTTCCACAACACCATGGAGGAGGCGGAGAAGCTCCTCAACTCGAGGCAGATCGTCTCGGACAGGAAAGTGGACGCCGAGGACCTGGAGTACACCAAGCGCTACACGAAGACCAAGGAGGAGAGGCTGCAGTCGGTCCTCGCGGGTCGCGAGGGGAGAGAGGGATTCACCGCTGCCGCCAGCAGGAGGAAGTCCAAGGCCGGAGGCCTCTCCAACAGGGAGAAGAAGAAGAAGAAGTTCATGCCCTTGGCCGCCAGGGTCAGCCAGGCCAAGAGCAGGAAAAGGAACAAAAAGTGGAGGCAGCAGGGCAAGCATAAGAACGTGTAACGCAACACAAATTCATCTCTTTCATCGGGTTTCACCACCCAGAGAGCAGGCAGAAGCTGGCCCATCTACCTTCTCCACTTCAATTCACAACATCTCCATCTTTCCCCTCGTTCGGGTCCCTCCCTGGACAGCAGATCTCTCTCTGGGCAGCCCTTCCATACAAAAAAGGAGAGGAGCCGGAGGCCGGCCGCGCGCGCAGCCATGACTGAAGACGCGTATAGGCGTGACGAGGCGTACCGCCATGTGTCCGCGGCCGTGCGAGATCCCACCGGCGCAGGTGCCGCGGCGTACGCGGAGCTCCTCGCGACCCTGGACAGGGCGAGGGCGACCCTCGCGAACGCACCCCTGGTCGAAGAGGAGAACACCGAGGCGGACCTCGAGCTCAAGGTGGTGCTGGACAGCGTGGGCTCGAACGTGTCGCTCCTGACGAGGGAGAGCCACTACAACCTGATCGAGAGGCTCTTCGACGGCGTGACGATGGGAAGGGGTTTGAGCCCGTGGTTTCTGGAGCAGAACTCGAGGCGGAGTTTGCTGGACCTGCTGACGAACTTGGTGGTGAGCGGCTCGCTGGCGAACACGGCGCTGGACTTCTTGGTGCGGTCGTTCTGTCCCCCCCTCGGGCTGAGGCAGTGGAGCGGGACCGCGGCCACGGAGGTGAGGAGGAGGAGGCAAGGAGCCATCCTGGCCGACCTGAAGACCACGGTGCAGGCTTGCCTCCGCATGGCGCCCACGCTGTACGAGGAGGTCGTCCAGCAAGTCCTGTCCAAGTGGCCCCACAAGTACATGGACCTCCTCCGAAGCGAGAGCTACTTCAGGATCGCGTTTTGGTTGGCGCGGGGACCCGCTCGGCACGCCGCAGACAGGATCGTATCGTGTGCGGTGAACGCCCTGGTGGAGCTTGACGTGGAGACCAAGTGGGAGGGGGTGGGGGACCTCGCGCAGCTGGAGGACTTCCCGACGCCTGAGAAGGCGCAGAAGAGGGACGTCGGCGACTTCGAGGAACTGGACGAGGCGGACATGTTCGAGTACGGCACGGTGCAGGAGGTGGCGGGAAGCAGCCTGGCGAGGAGCGGCCAGAAGAAGGCAGCAGAGACGGTGGTGGATGCGGATTCAAACCTGGAGAAGCTGGACGCCCTGGTCCAAATCGGTCTCGAGTACTTGAAGGAAGTGCACGACGAAGGGAGCGGGGCAGCCGTGCATGAGGCGCTGATGGGCTGCTTTCAGCGGTCGATCTTCCCCGTGCACAACACGAGGCTGACGCAGTTCCTTGTATTCTATTCGTGGTCGAGGCAGCAAAGTTGCAAAAAAATGATCGTGTTCCTGTCGGGCGTGTTCCGAGCGGCGGGACACCCAGATGAGGCCAGGGCCAGGGCTGTGATGTATCTTGGGAGCTTCGTCGCTCACGCCGAGAGCCTGCCCTTTGCCCTTTCCTGCGAGGTCATGAGCGTGATCGCAGATTGGTGCGCCCAATTCTGCCAGCACAGTGTCAAGGGGGACGCTGGAACAGCCGTGGCGGAACCAAGCGGATTTGCGACCTTCTTTTACGCGTTCCAGGCCCTCTTGTACTCGTTTACCTACGTGTCCTCCTCAGCTCGGGAGGTTGTGCAGTGGAGCTTCTTGAGCAAGCTCTGCAACTCGTGTTTGGTGCAGATATGTTATCACTGGAGCAATCCTTTGGCAAAGTGCTCGACGAGCGTGGTGGAAGACTTTCTGCAGCAGGTGACGCGTCTCAAGCTAATTGACCGTGAGACAGTGTCCAAGCTGAGGCAACTGCATGGGGATGCCACCGTGGAGTCCGACCAGCACTTCCCCTTCAGGTGTGGGAATCTCAAGCTCTGCGGTCCTTTCATCGTCTTGCACGGCGCGTACCGGAGCCAACCCATGAAGCCCGTGGGCTCGCACGACCACCTGTTCGCAGACATAGATCACCACTTCAAGGTCGGGTCGATGGGACAGAGGTCTGACACGCACTTTTCTCAGAGCCCCAGCAACGGCTTTCCTGGAAGCTACCTGTCGGAGGAGGACGACTTCATGCAGTACAATGGGGCCTCGACGGCGAGAGAGGCGTGGTTCGCAGGGAACCAGCGGCCGATTCCGATTGGCATGAAGGCGCAAGAGCTGTTTGCGGGGTTTGGTGCCAGTCCCGGGGGTCATGGCGGCAGCCTGTTTTCGGGATCCATGTCCACCAGCCCAGACATGTCTATGTCACTGAGCGCTTCCCTCAACGAGAACAAGGGCTTTGTCAAGCACTTTGCGAGCTACAAAAAGTAAGGTAATTAAACGTGTATTAATAGTATTGATTTTTATTTTTCAAGGCATGCTAAAGAGCGAAACGACGACGCCGTCTGGTCCCCTTGTGAGCCAGATTTGCCAATTAGGAATGTCGGAGAAACAGTCCAAGATTCCCTCGGAGAGGACCGGAATGTCTGGCCTCCAGCCAGACGCTTCCGCGGGGACGATGCCGATGTTCTGGTCATCGAACCGGATGGGGGCATCGAACGGCATGAGATCATTCACCATGATCATAGGAGAGTTGTCCGTATTGATCAACTCGTGCAAGGCCGACCAGCAACATGGTATTCCTGGAAGCCCCCCTGTTCTTTCTAGGTCTGCCATCGTGAAGTGTTCCTTCTTTCGGTGGTCGAAGATGAGATCTGATACGGATGGGACATGACTGCCTTCGTCATCTTCCTCTGGGCCTACATCTGGCACCAGCGGAGGAAGGAATCTTATCAAGTTTCCTGCGAACGGCTGGAGCTGAGGAATGTGCTGCCGCAGATCCTCCAAGAAAGTTATCTTGGGGTATCCCGACCTTTCAGAATGTTTCGTGTACTCGCGTTGTTTCTGCCACATGTAAGCCACCACAACGTCGCTTGCCCTTGCGGTGTGCAAGCATCTTGACTGTACTTGCTCTATCATGGCACTCGGAATGAGGAACCGCATGTAGCTGAGACCCACGCCTTTCAGTGGCCTATACAATCGCGGGACGGGCGACTCGTTAAGCCACAATCTTGTGAACAGCTCTTTTTGCGTTGGATTGAGAGCATGAAGGGGGCCCGGGTGACTTACTAGAAGCGGCTCGTTTCTGAAAGACATGGCCCACAAGCTCATGAACCTTCCCATAGTACCGCCGTCGGCGACTGAGTGCATCCAGTCAACAGTCACGTAAGTGCCTGAAATGTCCGATTGGCGGACCGAATCAGACTCTGCAATTCTCCTGAAAGGGGACCAGAATGAACTCTTCCGCTTCCGCTCCTTCACGATGTGCGTGATCCTTATTCTCATCAAGGGGGATCCAAATAGGGACGTGTATGCTCTCCAAGCCAAGAACATTGCAACGCCAATGTTGCAGTACAGGAACTGCCATAGCCATACTGCGATAGTCAACTTCCATATACCGGGGATCACCATGCCAATGTAATCTTGAGGCGTCCACTGTGTAGCACGACCGGTGCGAACTTCGACATGAGCATTCGATCCACCGTACTCGTAGTATAAATCGCCTTTCCTTTCCACGAGCCTTGATGTCAAGGTTGGGAAAGCATCGAGGACAGGAGACAGGCTCTTCATGAGCTTCTGTTCGTCGATGCCCCCCTTGAAAAAGTATGTGGACCTCATCCTCGTCCACGCAACATTGATGTCTACGGTGGAGCACGCCGCGTATCGTACCGGTCCATTACTGGTCTGAAGAGGCTGTATCCTGTACACACCATCTTGCAATGGAAAGCTCACGCCATCCTTTGCCTCAAACAGTTTCTTTGAGGGCCACATCAACAATTGATACCACCTGGGTAAGCAAGGTGGAATTTGCCTGAATTGCTCAACATTCTCGTCATACAACGGTGGAAGGTATATCGCCTTGTACTGCTTTGAGGTCGTAAGCATTTCGCACAAGGATCGTGCAGTCGGGTAGTCGTTGATCAAAGTCCCTGGAAGCTGCACTTTCAATTTATCCTGAAGGGTTGCTCGCAATTGAAGGGATGTCAGAGAGTCGATCCCGGCATCGAAGAACGTTTCTTCAGGATCAATGTCATCGCACTGCAATATTTCGCGCACAATGTTTATGATCTCTTGCAAGGTGTCTTCCTTCGTTCCCACTTCTAGCTGGCTGATCTCCTCCACCAAGGCCTTTCTCTCTACCCTTGTGGAGCTTGAAATCGGCACGGTTTGCAGGTCCACATTGTGCTGCTTTGGGCTTTGAATTCCAGTAAGAACACCAATGCATGTCTCATCTTCACGCAAACACAGCGATGCTGTCCCGTCATCATTTGTGTAGCATTCCAGCTGAACGAGATTCGAGGACCCTCCAACAATCCAAATGGATTCGCACGAGGCAAAGTGAGCTGCAGCTGGATTCCTGTCACTAGGATCAAAGGTTTGCCCTAGATAGGAACATCCTGCATGGAGGATAGACGGATGGCACATGTAGCCTTCTCCGTCTCTCTTGTAGTACACTTCACCCATGGCTTTCTGATGTCCGGCTTCAAGTCTCTTTGCACCCTTGCTTGATGTCTTCTTTGCTCTTTCAAAGGACTTTTGAATCTCGCTAGTTGAAACGCATTCATCACCAATGAGAATGTTTATCAAACCACTCTTTGTCCAGATTGATGCATCTAAGACCAGCAGTGTACTTGCTTTCAGTTGATCCCTGTGCGCAGACACTGACCTGGTCATCACAAGCTCTCTGACAAAGAATGGCGAGGACCGTGCAACAAGATTTGTGGATTCCACTGTGAACTCCACCGTGGCGAACTCAGAGACAATCAAAGCCTCAGGAGAACTGCTGTACACCAGCTCCGACAGCTGGCTTCCATTTAGAAGACATTGAATACTGGTAGATCCTGAACCGTCGTTCAGAGTGGAACCGGTCATCCTCTTCCACATCGGAAGAACAGAACATCTCTCATCCTTTCTCAGTAGTGAATTCACTTTTTTGCCTTTCATTGTATCTCCCGATGGAATCATCATGGACACATGGGCATTTGTTCCCTGAAAAGCAAAGGAGCTGATACCGCAGAGTTTATCGCTCAGGTGAGCATGACTCACACTGATGTTGGCATTTTGCATCCCAAAATATGGGCTCCGCTGCCCCTGGCTATGCTTCAAGATATCGATTATGTGAGGATTCAAGTTGCGAAGATGGGTGAAAGGAAGGTACTTCCTCATTTCCAACGAGGTCACTGAGTGTGCAATTGCCATGACACCAGCAGCTACTTCTGAGTGCCCTATTGAAGACTTCACAGTGAAGAATGAGATCGGATCTGAATGTTCAGACAAATCTTTCACATCACTGGAATTGATGGCCGTATTTGCTGCACTAAGCTCAATTGGATCGCCAAGGCTTGTTCCCGTACCATGCATCTGCACAAGAGCTACAGATGATTTGTCTTTCCCTGCACTCTGCAAAGCTTTCAAAATTACTCTCTGTTGTGAGGGACCATTTGGAGCGGTCAACGAGCTTGAACGTCCATCCTGGTTCACAGCTGATCCTGCGAGAAGGAGGTTCGCTGATGATCTGGATTGACTGCCTTCAATGCATACCAGAGAACAACCCTCTCCACGTACATAGCCATCAGCTGAGGCATCCAA
Organism: Chloropicon primus; assembly: GCA_023205875.1. Taxonomy (NCBI): domain Eukaryota; kingdom Viridiplantae; phylum Chlorophyta; class Chloropicophyceae; order Chloropicales; family Chloropicaceae; genus Chloropicon; species Chloropicon primus. Next base: position 1,342,199 of record CP060756.1, read on the forward strand.
AGTTTTACATCTGCCATCAATAGAAAGCATACCTGCCTTCTGCAATCGCTGGCAAGATTCCTTCACAATTACCAGAGCGCCACCTGAGACGGATGATGACGATTCACCTACTTTTATGCCCTGAACTGATAAATGAGTTGCAACTAATGAAGCAGAGCAAGCGGTGTCTATTGTCATGCATGGACCCTGGAGACCAAATGTGAAGGATATTCTGCCTGATGCCACACTTATAGCTTCACTAGTTGCTGTGTAGACGCCTTGCTCACAAAACGGACTTGATACAGAGCCATATTCATTTGGACCAACACCAACGTAGACACCACACAGGCCTCTACGATATTCTTTCCACACTGAAAGGGACTCAAACGAAGCGGATAGCAATAATCGTTGTTGCGGATCCATAATCGAAGCCTCCATTTCTAGTAAAGAAAAGGCATCCTTATCAAAACATTCTACATGCTCCAAAAAGCCAAAAAACCTTCCAGAAATAAAGGACTCATTCAACAAAAATGGAAGATCATTGTCCCACCGACTCAGAGGAACTCTACATATGGTATCACTGCAACTTGCCACGTCAGCGAAATCACGCGAACACCATAAATTCCCGACGCTGACACAAATTCCATCAATCACAGCTGAACCTGAAATTGCCTCATCACAAGAAGCCACAACTTCGTCATTCAGACTGAAACAATCCTCTGCGTATTCAATGATAGCATGAACGCTTGGATAGTCAAAGATCAGCATCCCAGGCAAATCAATACCAAGGCTCTGCTCAAGAGATGAACGCAACTCCATCGCACCAAGGGAATCAAGACCTGCAGCCATCAATGGATCGTCTGGGCTCACCTCATGACCCACGACAGCATGCACAGCTTCCTTGACCTTCTGCTGTAATACGTCCGCATCCAAAGTCATGCCGGATGCAGCGCTGGCAGATGTGTTGGACATTCTTGTGGCATCGATAGAAGAACCGTGACCATGAGATGCAGTGTCATGCATATTTGAGAATAGTGGAGGAACATGTGTCATGCGAGAGAGGAATCTATCCCACATGAAGCGCTGAACAGCAACTTGGGCGTGAGATGACCACATCGCATTGTCCAAGCAACCACCACCACCACAAACACGACCTGCAATACTCTGCAAGGCGAACAATCCTTCATACGGAGACAACATGTAAAGACCCATCTGCTCCATGCGCTTGGCATGCTTGACTGCCATGCCACCAGATGCCCAAGGACCCCACTGGACACTCACAGCACTCACGCCTGCATTCTGCCACATGTGAGCTTGGGCATCCAATACAGCATTGGCTGCAGCGTAATTGGTTTGTCCAGCTGATCCAAGCAAAGCAGCAACAGAAGAGAAGAGAACTTGAGCACCCATGGCTTCCATTGCAAATGTCTTCGCCAGCTGATGCAAGCCCACAACCTTGGGAGCAAATACTTGCTTCACAGATTGTGCTGTCTGGTTGCTGAGCACAGAATCAGCAAGGACTCCGCCAGCATGCATCACACCTTGTACGCCAAGACCTCCAAGCAAGTGACAATCTTCAGCACAGGACACATCGCAATGCAGTATTTGCACCTCCGCACCGCAACTGTGACCACACAAACCCTTGCTCATGGACTTGATGTGACCAGTGCGACCCAACATCAACACGCAATCGATTCCGCGTTGAGTGAGATGCTGTCCTGTCAGCAGTCCAAGAGCACCAGTGCCTCCCGTCACAACCCAGTGAGAACTTGATGTGTCAAGGATAGGAGCAAAGGACTCATTGGAGACGATGACTTTACCAATGTGAGCAGCTCTTGACATTTGCCGCAAAGCTGAAGACACGTGATTCATTCCATGAACGGTTGATGCTAAAGGCCTCGCAGTGCCAAGAGCCAAAGCATGAGACAAATCGGTCATGACCTTCCGCACATGTGAAGGTGGTAAGAAATCCAACGCCACCAAGTTGTACGTAAGATCTGGTCTCTCCATCTTCATGGATCTTGTACTCCAAATGTCTCGCTTGCCAAGCTCCACAAATCTACCTCCGGTGCGAACACAACTTAACGAAGAGGCAATCATTCCAGAGGAAGTCAGAGAATTGATGATCAGGTCAACACCCGAGTGGAATGCTGCACTAAATGCAGTCGACCGAGTGCTGCAAACACTCTGTACTCCAAGCGACCTGACATAACCTCTTTTAGCAACATTGCCTGCCGTGCTCCAAACATTTGCACCCAAGGCATTGCTCACGTTAATTGCTGCGGTTCCAATACCGCCAGAACCTGCGTGAACCAAGATTGTATCACTGACACTAGCACCACAGGCCTGCTTCAAAGCAAGCCATACTGTCATGTAAACAGATGGAGTTGAAGCAGCAAGCTCAAAAGATACACCCTTACTAAGGAGGGAGACTACAGAGAATGGAACATCCACTGTTGTTGCAAAGGAACCTGATGCCAGGGCAAGGACAGCATCACCGACGAGTAGCTCTGTACCGTCGTTGGTCGAAGTACAGCATGAATGTACCACACCGGAGCAGTCTGCTCCTGGCGGTCCAGGATCGCCAGGGTATGCACCGAGCACATTCAACACATCACGGAAATTGATTCCAACGCTGTGAACGAGAATAGAAAGAAATCCTTCCTTCTGTACTGTATCTTCACGTGCGAACTCAACAACCATATTGCTCAAGGAACCCCTTGGGTGTGGTTTGATTTGATACCTTGCACGGGTCATTGGCAGTTCTGGAACATTGAGAAGTCTTGCGTCATAGTACGCGCCTCCTTTCAAGACATTCCCGCTGTGCTTGCTGGCCATGTCTGCCTCAGTTTTAGCATCCCACGTACTGAAGTGACATGGAACAGATCCCTTCTGTGTCTCTGAGGCAGCACAAGTGTCTCTGACGGACAAGAAGACTGATCCGCTGGCAACAACACTCTTCACGATACCCCAAAGAAGTGATGCTTGCAATTGAGAATTTCCAACAACATCGGCTCCGACTGACACTCCTCCCCGAGAAGAAAAGGACATACTCTGGGACCTGATTTGTGACATGACTTGAACAGCGCCAATAGCTTCTGTACACAATCTTGCCTCATGAAGGGTTCCCTTGGAGCAGTGCTCTTGGAATGCAAACTGATTGTGACATCCAAAAGTGCTTGACGCTGATAAACCGCTGGTTTGAACTTGCCATTGAAGTCTATACTGAACGGAGTCTGGCATAAATCGCACAGCCTTCTTTTGGTCAGACGCGTTGGCCTTCAAGCTCTTTGCAATCAGTCCATTTATGCAAAGATCGAAGTTGTGAGAGGTACCTGAGACCCTGTAGTGTGTTTCTTTCTGTGTGGCCGTGCTAGAAGCAGAATCATAGACTGACAAGGCATGGTAGCTATAGTCACGCATGCATCCGCTGCCATGCAAAGCATGGAAGCCAGCGGGAACAAAAGTCGACGATTCTCCATCATTTTGACCAGCGGAGGATACTACGGAGCACATTCCTCTTGCTGCGCCAACCTGGAGTGAGGCATCGAGCACAGCGGGACATAACTTGAAACCCCTATCTTCAGTAGGGAGAACGTTTTCAACATTACCCACTGCAATGTCAAACTGGGGTTGATGGACCTCATTGGATCCAAGCCAAACACTTGACAGCAATGCAAAAGAAGGACCATATTGGAGGCCATGAGCAGCAAAGAAGGGATAAAGATAAGCTCCGTTCACAAGGGTACGGCTCTTTGATCTGACTACTTCTCTTGAGAAGCCTGTCCTCTCAATGTCACCATTCACCCTTTTGTCTTTCGCCTGTTGCATCTGCACTTTTCCATGGACATGCAATCTCTTTTGTGATCTGCCTGTGTTCTCCGATGAGAGTGTTAGGCCACCTGTATCCAATTGCAACTCAGCAGTACAATACAAACTATTGACCATGTTCTCACCAAGATCCTCCAGAGAAAGAGGCGAAGCAATCACAGAGTCGCACATAGAATATTCACATGCAAGGCCAGAATCTCTCAAAGCAGAGGCGATCGAACTGTAACCAAGTTCCATGAAGGCGGCGCCTGGCAACAACGCTTGTCCAGAGATGACATGATCCCACAGATAAGCCATTGCCGGATGATACATCTTGCAAGTAAAAATGCATGAATTTGGAAGGACACGTGCTGGTGCGCAACTCACCATCAAATCAAAGTCAACAGTGTACCAACAACGCTCACGTTGCCACAGCATGACCAAACCTGGACGAGATACAGTATCAATATTTCCAACAGATCCACTGCAATGAGATAACAGTGCATGGGCATTGGTGCCCTGGAAAGCGAAGCCGCTCACACCTCCAACACTTGCATCTCCACATGCCAATGAGCTTGATTGACGACTCAGATCAACAGCAAGACTATTGTTCTTGTCAGAGCCACTACCAAGCATACTCAGTATGTGATGATTCAGATGTCTCAAGTGACTGATGGCACTAGCTGATTTGTGCATCAGATTGCCTGCGAGCTGAACCATACCAGCCATACCAGCTGCTGCTTCACTATGCCCCATATTGCTCTTCACTCCAGACATGTGGACAGGGAAGTCCCGTTTGGTGGCCTCGGAGAGTAACACAGCAGATGCCGCACCGACCTCAATGGGGTCACCAAGAGGAGTACCTGTACCGTGCATCTGCAAGACCTGTACATTCCAGGCATCAAGGTCTGCCGAGTGCAAGCTCATACGCATCACTTGCTGTTGAGAGGGTCCGTGCGGTGCGGTCAAAGCACTGGATCGCCCATCTTGGTTCACAGCAGTGCCACGTAGCATCACCGTATCTTGTTTGGAACCATCTTCAAGAGGACCGAGAACGCAAGCGATGCAAGCTTCAGCACGCACGTAACCGTCTGCTGATGCATCCAAGGTCTTGCAACGCCCATCAGGCGCAAGCATGCCTGCTCTCTGAATAGAACCAAATGTGTCTCTACTGATTTGAAGGTCAACACCGCACACAAGACCCTTCGAGAGTTGACCTAGAACAAGGCCCATGTAGGACATGTGTGCTGCGACAAGAGAGGATGAACAAGCCGTATCAACAGCTGCACAAGCTCCTTGCAAACCATATGTGAAGGACAGTCGCCCTGCAGAAACACTCAAAGAACCTGACGTAACCGCATGAACCTCAGACTTATGGCCATAACCAGCATAGATATTGCTGTATTCAACATGCTGAGTACCCACCATCACACCCATCCTCTGTTTCTGATGCATCCAACTCGAGGAAGAATCGGATTCCATGCTGTGCAGAGCTTCATACGATACCTCGAGAAGAAGACGTTGGTGAGGATCCATCCAACACGCCTCAGAGCGAGATACGCCAAAACATGGTATATCGAAGAGCTCTATGCCGTCAAGGAAACCACCAAAACGGATTGGCACAATGGGCGCACCATCCTTGTAATCCTCATCAGCGTCCCAGCGCATGTGTGGAACCCTCCAAATACTGTCCCCAGCATTGGAAGTCTGGCAAAGATTGTGTTCAGGAGTGGGTAACCGTGCCGCAAGACTCAACATATGAACACTCACAGATCCTTCAGAGACTGTCCGAATGCCTGTCGATATTGCAGCAGAAGCCAAAGGCACCTGCTTCGGACCAAGCAAGGTCTCTGCGTATTCAATGATAGCATGAACGCTTGGATAGTCAAAGATCAGCATCCCAGGCAAATCAATACCAAGGCTCTGCTCAAGAGATGAACGCAACTCCATCGCACCAAGGGAATCAAGACCTGCAGCCATCAATGGATCGTCTGGGCTCACCTCATGACCCACGACAGCATGCACAGCATCCTTGACCTTCTGCTGTAATACGTCCGCATCCAAAGTCATGCCGGATGCAGCGCTGGCAGATGTGTTGGACATTCTTGTGGCATCGATAGAAGAACCGTGACCATGAGATGCAGTGTCATGCATATTTGAGAATAGTGGAGGAACATGTGTCATGCGAGAGAGGAATCTATCCCACATGAAGCGCTGAACAGCAACTTGGGCGTGAGATGACCACATCGCATTGTCCAAGCAACCACCACCACCACAAACACGACCTGCAATACTCTGCAAGGCGAACAATCCTTCATACGGAGACAACATGTAAAGACCCATCTGCTCCATGCGCTTGGCATGCTTGGCTGCCATGCCACCAGATGCCCAAGGACCCCACTGGACACTCACAGCACTCACGCCTGCATTCTGCCACATGTGAGCTTGGGCATCCAATACAGCATTGGCTGCAGCGTAATTCGTTTGTCCAGCTGATCCAAGCAAAGCAGCAACAGAAGAGAAGAGAACTTGAGCACCCATGGCTTCCATTGCAAATGTCTTCGCCAGCTGATGCAAGCCCACAACCTTGGGAGCAAATACTTGCTTCACAGATTGTGCTGTCTGGTTGCCGAGCACAGAATCAGCAAGGACTCCGCCAGCATGCATCACACCTTGTACGCCAAGACCTCCAAGCAAGTGACAATCTTCAGCACAGGACACATCGCAATGCAGTATTTGCACCTCCGCACCGCAACTGTGACCACACAAACCCTTGCTCATGGACTTGATGTGACCAGTGCGACCCAACATCAACACGCAATCGATTCCGTGTTGAGTGAGATGCTGTCCTGTCAGCAGTCCAAGAGCACCAGTGCCTCCCGTCACAACCCATGATCCTGCCACGGAAGACAGTGACTGAGAAGAATGAGGGAAACATGGAACCATAGCTGCAGTCTCCACCATGCTCTGATCCACATATACACACCAGCCTCCGCCATTGTGAATCTCACTTAGAGGCAAACAAGACTCATCAACCTTATTGCTTGTGTCATGAGATCCAAAGTGCAGTGAAGTGGATTGTACGCCACTCAGAGCACAAGCTCGTAGAATGCCGTATATCATAGCATTTCCCTGGTCCCCGACAAAAGGTGCAGGAACACCACAAGAGGTGGATGTGGTTGATTTGGAAACCAACTTGAGGTCGCAAGAGCTCATTTGGTTGTATTTGTCCTGAAGGACAGCAATTGTACTCAGGGATAATGCCACAAGGGACGCAGGGTGATCGAGCAAGCACGATTTCTGCTCAACAAAAGAGTCAGCGTCTCCTCCGCTCCATACGTGGCATGAAGATGCACTCATGTCATCCAAGACTTGCGCAGAAGAGATCACAGGGCACACAGATTGCCATGACAACGTGTACTGCACTTGCTCGGAGAGGTCCGCGGAGCTTCTCATACGGCTCAGCGGCACCGACAAGTCTTTCCTATGTAGAGTACCATTCAACTCCACCGCACCGAATCTTGACATCTCCGTACGACTGGACTTGCCACGGTTGGCCAAGCATAGCCAATCCCCGGCACTGGAATACGAAGATGTTCCCATCCTCATAGCATCTGCGCCACAAGCAAGTCCACTGAGATGACTCCATTCACCAAGTCCCAAACACATTGCGAGATGAACAGGGTTCACCACGTATCCGTCTTCTGAGGAAACCATCTCGTTGATGTTTGGCAACATGTATCCCAAATAGGTTGCGGAAGGACTGGCATTGCTGAGATCAGTATCAAAGACCCTCGTGTGCTTTTGCACATCGTCTTCACTGTGATGATTTGTTGAGGGTGCCCACTGAGTTGTGCCTGCTAGACACGTTTTAGACTGAGAGGAACCTCCGCAGACTACACTAATCTCATTCTTCCTCTGCACTAGGACGTTCACAGTTTGCGACGTTGAATCATCCAGTACAATTGGTGCGGGCATGGTGAGATTGCGCATCACATATGAATCGGTCTTTTCATTCTTGCCGCCAGATCTTAGAACGTCAATCGTACCGGCACACATCTCAATCAGGGATCCCATACCTGCGATGGGTCTGCCGTTGAATAAGTGTTGCCAAATGAAAGCATGCTGTACTCTATTCAGCATACCCTCGAGGCTAATATCTCCACCCTGCGCAAAGGCAACACGTGACAAGAGTTTTGGGAGTTTGCACACATACCAACAACGCTCACGTTGCCACAGCATGACCAAACCTGGACGAGATACAGTATCAATATTTCCAACAGATCCACTGCAATGAGATAACAGTGCATGGGCATTGGTGCCCTGGAAAGCGAAGCCGCTCACACCTCCAACACTTGCATCTCCACATGCCAATGAGCTTGATTGACGACTCAGATCAACAGCAAGACTATTGTTCTTGTCAGAGCCACTACCAAGCATACTCAGTATGTGATGATTCAGATGTCTCAAGTGACTGATGGCACTAGCTGATTTGTGCATCAGATTGCCTGCGAGCTGAACCATACCAGCCATACCAGCTGCTGCTTCACTATGCCCCATATTGCTCTTCACTCCAGACATGTGGACAGGGAAGTCCCGTTTGGTGGCCTCGGAGAGTAACACAGCAGATGCCGCACCGACCTCAATGGGGTCACCAAGAGGAGTACCTGTACCGTGCATCTGCAAGACCTGTACATTCCAGGCATCAAGGTCTGCCGAGTGCAAGCTCATACGCATCACTTGCTGTTGAGAGGGTCCGTGCGGTGCGGTCAAAGCACTGGATCGCCCATCTTGGTTCACAGCAGTGCCACGTAGCATCACCGTATCTTGTTTGGAACCATCTTCAAGAGGACCGAGAACGCAAGCGATGCAAGCTTCAGCACGCACGTAACCGTCTGCTGATGCATCCAAGGTCTTGCAACGCCCATCAGGCGCAAGCATGCCTGCTCTCTGGACAGAACCAAATGTGTCTCGCATGACCATCACTTCACAACCACACGCCAGTCCCTTCGAGACGTCGCCAAGAACAAGGCCCATGTAGGACATGTGTGCTGCGACAAGAGAGGATGAACAAGCCGTATCAACAGCTGCACAAGCTCCTTGCAAACCATATGTGAAGGACAGTCGCCCTGCAGAAACACTCAAAGAACCTGACGTAACCGCATGAGCCTCAGACTTATGGCCATAACCAGCATAGATATTGCTGTACTCCGCATGAGAGATTCCTAAAAACACATTGGTTTTGCTCCCATAAACCTTTCCAACTAAACTCAGACATTCATACGATACCTCGAGAAGAAGACGTTGGTGAGGATCCATCCAACACGCCTCAGAGCGAGATACGCCAAAACATGGTATATCGAAGAGCTCTATGCCGTCAAGGAAACCACCAAAACGGATTGGCACAATGGGCGCACCATCCTTGTAATCCTCATCAGCGTCCCAGCGCATGTGTGGAACCCTCCAAATACTGTCCCCAGCATTGGAAGTCTGGCAAAGATTGTGTTCAGGAGTGGGTAACCGTGCCGCAAGACTCAACATATGAACACTCACAGATCCTTCAGAGACTGTCCGAATGCCTGTCGATATTGCAGCAGAAGCCAAAGGCACCTGCTTCGGACCAAGCAAGGTCTCTGCGTATTCAATGATAGCATGAACGCTTGGATAGTCAAAGATCAGCATCCCAGGCAAATCAATACCAAGGCTTTGCTCAAGAGATGAACGCAACTCCATCGCACCAAGGGAATCAAGACCTGCAGCCATCAATGGATCGTCTGGGCTCACCTCATGACCCACGACAGCATGCACAGCATCCTTGACCTTCTGCTGTAATACGTCCGCATCCAAAGTCATGCCGGATGCAGCGCTGGCAGATGTGTTGGACATTCTTGTGGCATCGATAGAAGAACCGTGACCATGAGATGCAGTGTCATGCATATTTGAGAATAGTGGAGGAACATGTGTCATGCGAGAGAGGAATCTATCCCACATGAAGCGCTGAACAGCAACTTGGGCGTGAGATGACCACATCGCATTGTCCAAGCAACCACCACCACCACAAACACGACCTGCAATACTCTGCAAGGCGAACAATCCTTCATACGGAGACAACATGTAAAGACCCATCTGCTCCATGCGCTTGGCATGCTTGACTGCCATGCCACCAGATGCCCAAGGACCCCACTGGACACTCACAGCACTCACGCCTGCATTCTGCCACATGTGAGCTTGGGCATCCAATACAGCATTGGCTGCAGCGTAATTCGTTTGTCCAGCTGATCCAAGCAAAGCAGCAACAGAAGAGAAGAGAACTTGAGCACCCATGGCTTCCATTGCAAATGTCTTCGCCAGCTGATGCAAGCCCACAACCTTGGGAGCAAATACTTGCTTCACAGATTGTGCTGTCTGGTTGCTGAGCACAGAATCAGCAAGGACTCCGCCAGCATGCATCACACCTTGTACGCCAAGACCTCCAAGCAAGTGACAATCTTCAGCACAGGACACATCGCAATGCAGTATTTGCACCTCCGCACCGCAACTGTGACCACACAAACCCTTGCTCATGGACTTGATGTGACCAGTGCGACCCAACATCAACACGCAATCGATTCCGCGTTGAGTGAGATGCTGTCCTGTCAGCAGTCCAAGAGCACCAGTGCCTCCCGTCACAACCCAGTGAGAACTTGATGTGTCAAGGATAGGAGCAAAGGACTCATTGGAGACGATGACTTTACCAATGTGAGCAGCTCTTGACATTTGCCGCAAAGCTGAAGACACGTGATTCATTCCATGAACGGTTGATGCTAAAGGCCTCGCAGTGCCAAGAGCCAAAGCATGAGACAAATCGGTCATGACCTTCCGCACATGTGAAGGTGGTAAGAAATCCAACGCCACCAAGTTGTACGTAAGATCTGGTCTCTCCATCTTCATGGATCTTGTACTCCAAATGTCTCGCTTGCCAAGCTCCACAAATCTACCTCCGGTGCGAACACAACTTAACGAAGAGGCAATCATTCCAGAGGAAGTCAGAGAATTGATGATCAGGTCAACACCCGAGTGGAATGCTGCACTAAATGCAGTCGACCGAGTGCTGCAAACACTCTGTACTCCAAGCGACCTGACATAACCTCTTTTAGCAACATTGCCTGCCGTGCTCCAAACATTTGCACCCAAGGCATTGCTCACGTTAATTGCTGCGGTTCCAATACCGCCAGAACCTGCGTGAACCAAGATTGTATCACTGACACTAGCACCACAGGCCTGCTTCAAAGCAAGCCATACTGTCATGTAAACAGATGGAGTTGAAGCAGCAAGCTCAAAAGATACACCCTTACTAAGGAGGGAGACTACAGAGAATGGAACATCCACTGTTGTTGCAAAGGAACCTGATGCCAGGGCAAGGACAGCATCACCGACGAGTAGCTCTGTACCGTCGTTGGTCGAAGTACAGCATGAATGTACCACACCGGAGCAGTCTGCTCCTGGCGGTCCAGGATCGCCAGGGTATGCACCGAGCACATTCAACACATCACGGAAATTGATTCCAACGCTGTGAACGAGAATAGAAAGAAATCCTTCCTTCTGTACTGTATCTTCACGTGCGAACTCAACAACCATATTGCTCAAGGAACCCCTTGGGTGTGGTTTGATTTGATACCTTGCACGGGTCATTGGCAGTTCTGGAACATTGAGAAGTCTTGCGTCATAGTACGCGCCTCCTTTCAAGACATTCCCGCTGTGCTTGCTGGCCATGTCTGCCTCAGTTTTAGCATCCCACGTACTGAAGTGACATGGAACAGATCCCTTCTGTGTCTCTGAGGCAGCACAAGTGTCTCTGACGGACAAGAAGACTGATCCGCTGGCAACAACACTCTTCACGATACCCCAAAGAAGTGATGCTTGCAATTGAGAATTTCCAACAACATCGGCTCCGACTGACACTCCTCCCCGAGAAGAAAAGGACATACTCTGGGACCTGATTTGTGACATGACTTGAACAGCGCCAATAGCTTCTGTACACAATCTTGCCTCATGAAGGGTTCCCTTGGAGCAGTGCTCTTGGAATGCAAACTGATTGTGACATCCAAAAGTGCTTGACGCTGATAAACCGCTGGTTTGAACTTGCCATTGAAGTCTATACTGAACGGAGTCTGGCATAAATCGCACAGCCTTCTTTTGGTCAGACGCGTTGGCCTTCAAGCTCTTTGCAATCAGTCCATTTATGCAAAGATCGAAGTTGTGAGAGGTACCTGAGACCCTGTAGTGTGTTTCTTTCTGTGTGGCCGTGCTAGAAGCAGAATCATAGACTGACAAGGCATGGTAGCTATAGCCACGCATGCATCCGCTGCCATGCAAAGCATGGAAGCCAGCGGGAACAAAAGTCGACGATTCTCCATCATTTTGACCAGCGGAGGATACTACGGAGCACATTCCTCTGCTGCGCCAACCTGGAGTGAGGCATCGAGCACAGCGGGACATAACTTGAAACCCCTATCTTCAGTAGGGAGAACGTTTTCAACATTACCCACTGCAATGTCAAACTGGGGTTGATGGACCTCATTGGATCCAAGCCAAACACTTGACAGCAATGCAAAAGAAGGACCATATTGGAGGCCATGAGCAGCAAAGAAGGGATAAAGATAAGCTCCGTTCACAAGGGTACGGCTCTTTGATCTGACTACTTCTCTTGAGAAGCCTGTCCTCTCAATGTCACCATTCACCCTTTTGTCTTTCGCCTGTTGCATCTGCACTTTTCCATGGACATGCAATCTCTTTTGTGATCTGCCTGTGTTCTCCGATGAGATTGTTAGGCCACCTGTATCCAATTGCAACTCAGCAGTACAATACAAACTATTGACCATGTTCTCACCAAGATCCTCCAGAGAAAGAGGCGAAGCAATCACAGAGTCGCACATAGAATATTCACATGCAAGGCCAGAATCTCTCAAAGCAGAGGCGATCGAACTGTAACCAAGTTCCATGAAGGCGGCGCCTGGCAACAACGCTTGTCCAGAGATGACATGATCCCACAGATAAGCCATTGCCGGATGATACATCTTGCAAGTAAAAATGCATGAATTTGGAAGGACACGTGCTGGTGCGCAACTCACCATCAAATCAAAGTCAACAGTGTACCAACAACGCTCACGTTGCCACAGCATGACCAAACCTGGACGAGATACAGTATCAATATTTCCAACAGATCCACTGCAATGAGATAACAGTGCATGGGCATTGGTGCCCTGGAAAGCGAAGCCGCTCACACCTCCAACACTTGCATCTCCACATGCCAATGAGCTTGATTGACGACTCAGATCAACAGCAAGACTATTGTTCTTGTCAGAGCCACTACCAAGCATACTCAGTATGTGATGATTCAGATGTCTCAAGTGACTGATGGCACTAGCTGATTTGTGCATCAGATTGCCTGCGAGCTGAACCATACCAGCCATACCAGCTGCTGCTTCACTATGCCCCATATTGCTCTTCACTCCAGACATGTGGACAGGGAAGTCCCGTTTGGTGGCCTCGGAGAGTAACACAGCAGATGCCGCACCGACCTCAATGGGGTCACCAAGAGGAGTACCTGTACCGTGCATCTGCAAGACCTGTACATTCCAGGCATCAAGGTCTGCCGAGTGCAAGCTCATACGCATCACTTGCTGTTGAGAGGGTCCGTGCGGTGCGGTCAAAGCACTGGATCGCCCATCTTGGTTCACAGCAGTGCCACGTAGCATCACCGTATCTTGTTTGGAACCATCTTCAAGAGGACCGAGAACGCAAGCGATGCAAGCTTCAGCACGCACGTAACCGTCTGCTGATGCATCCAAGGTCTTGCAACGCCCATCAGGCGCAAGCATGCCTGCTCTCTGAATAGAACCAAATGTGTCTCTACTGATTTGAAGGTCAACACCGCACACAAGACCCTTCGAGAGTTGACCTAGAACAAGGCCCATGTAGGACATGTGTGCTGCGACAAGAGAGGATGAACAAGCCGTATCAACAGCTGCACAAGCTCCTTGCAAACCATATGTGAAGGACAGTCGCCCTGCAGAAACACTCAAAGAACCTGACGTAACCGCATGAACCTCAGACTTATGGCCATAACCAGCATAGATATTGCTGTATTCAACATGCTGAGTACCCACCATCACACCCATCCTCTGTTTCTGATGCATCCAACTCGAGGAAGAATCGGATTCCATGCTGTGCAGAGCTTCATACGATACCTCGAGAAGAAGACGTTGGTGAGGATCCATCCAACACGCCTCAGAGCGAGATACGCCAAAACATGGTATATCGAAGAGCTCTATGCCGTCAAGGAAACCACCAAAACGGATTGGCACAATGGGCGCACCATCCTTGTAATCCTCATCAGCGTCCCAGCGCATGTGTGGAACCCTCCAAATACTGTCCCCAGCATTGGAAGTCTGGCAAAGATTGTGTTCAGGAGTGGGTAACCGTGCCGCAAGACTCAACATATGAACACTCACAGATCCTTCAGAGACTGTCCGAATGCCTGTCGATATTGCAGCAGAAGCCAAAGGCACCTGCTTCGGACCAAGCAAGGTCTCTGCGTATTCAATGATAGCATGAACGCTTGGATAGTCAAAGATCAGCATCCCAGGCAAATCAATACCAAGGCTTTGCTCAAGAGATGAACGCAACTCCATCGCACCAAGGGAATCAAGACCTGCAGCCATCAATGGATCGTCTGGGCTCACCTCATGACCCACGACAGCATGCACAGCATCCTTGACCTTCTGCTGTAATACGTCCGCATCCAAAGTCATGCCGGATGCAGCGCTGGCAGATGTGTTGGACATTCTTGTGGCATCGATAGAAGAACCGTGACCATGAGATGCAGTGTCATGCATATTTGAGAATAGTGGAGGAACATGTGTCATGCGAGAGAGGAATCTATCCCACATGAAGCGTTGAACAGCAACTTGGGCGTGAGATGACCACATCGCATTGTCCAAGCAACCACCACCACCACAAACACGATCTGCAATACTCTGCAAGGCGAACAATCCTTCATACGGAGACAACATGTAAAGACCCATCTGCTCCATGCGCTTGGCATGCTTGACTGCCATGCCACCAGATGCCCAAGGACCCCACTGGACACTCACAGCACTCACGCCTGCATTCTGCCACATGTGAGCTTGGGCATCCAATACAGCATTGGCTGCAGCGTAATTCGTTTGTCCAGCTGATCCAAGCAAAGCAGCAACAGAAGAGAAGAGAACTTGAGCACCCATGGCTTCCATTGCAAATGTCTTCGCCAGCTGATGCAAGCCCACAACCTTGGGAGCAAATACTTGCTTCACAGATTGTGCTGTCTGGTTGCTGAGCACAGAATCAGCAAGGACTCCGCCAGCATGCATCACACCTTGTACGCCAAGACCTCCAAGCAAGTGACAATCTTCAGCACAGGACACATCGCAATGCAGTATTTGCACCTCCGCACCGCAACTGTGACCACACAAACCCTTGCTCATGGACTTGATGTGACCAGTGCGACCCAACATCAACACGCAATCGATTCCGTGTTGAGTGAGATGCTGTCCTGTCAGCAGTCCAAGAGCACCAGTGCCTCCCGTCACAACCCATGATCCTGCCACGGAAGACAGTGACTGAGAAGAATGAGGGAAACATGGAACCATAGCTGCAGTCTCCACCATGCTCTGATCCACATATACACACCAGCCTCCGCCATTGTGAATCTCACTTAGAGGCAAACAAGACTCATCAACCTTATTGCTTGTGTCATGAGATCCAAAGTGCAGTGAAGTGGATTGTACGCCACTCAGAGCACAAGCTCGTAGAATGCCGTATATCATAGCATTTCCCTGGTCCCCGACAAAAGGTGCAGGAACACCACAAGAGGTGGATGTGGTTGATTTGGAAACCAACTTGAGGTCGCAAGAGCTCATTTGGTTGTATTTGTCCTGAAGGACAGCAATTGTACTCAGGGATAATGCCACAAGGGACGCAGGGTGATCGAGCAAGCACGATTTCTGCTCAACAAAAGAGTCAGCGTCTCCTCCGCTCCATACGTGGCATGAAGATGCACTCATGTCATCCAAGACTTGCGCAGAAGAGATCACAGGGCACACAGATTGCCATGACAACGTGTACTGCACTTGCTCGGAGAGGTCCGCGGAGCTTCTCATACGGCTCAGCGGCACCGACAAGTCTTTCCTATGTAGAGTACCATTCAACTCCACCGCACCGAATCTTGACATCTCCGTACGACTGGACTTGCCACGGTTGGCCAAGCATAGCCAATCCCCGGCACTGGAATACGAAGATGTTCCCATCCTCATAGCATCTGCGCCACAAGCAAGTCCACTGAGATGACTCCATTCACCAAGTCCCAAACACATTGCGAGATGAACAGGGTTCACCACGTATCCGTCTTCTGAGGAAACCATCTCGTTGATGTTTGGCAACATGTATCCCAAATAGGTTGCGGAAGGACTGGCATTGCTGAGATCAGTATCAAAGACCCTCGTGTGCTTTTGCACATCGTCTTCACTGTGATGATTTGTTGAGGGTGCCCACTGAGTTGTGCCTGCTAGACACGTTTTAGACTGAGAGGAACCTCCGCAGACTACACTAATCTCATTCTTCCTCTGCACTAGGACGTTCACAGTTTGCGACGTTGAATCATCCAGTACAATTGGTGCGGGCATGGTGAGATTGCGCATCACATATGAATCGGTCTTTTCATTCTTGCCGCCAGATCTTAGAACGTCAATCGTACCGGCACACATCTCAATCAGGGATCCCATACCTGCAATGGGTCTGCCGTTGAATAAGTGTTGCCAAATGAAAGCATGCTGTACTCTATTCAGCATACCCTCGAGGCTAATATCTCCACCCTGCGCAAAGGCAACACGTGACAAGAGTTTTGGGAGTTTGCACACATACCAACAACGCTCACGTTGCCACAGCATGACCAAACCTGGACGAGATACAGTATCAATATTTCCAACAGATCCACTGCAATGAGATAACAGTGCATGGGCATTGGTGCCCTGGAAAGCGAAGCCGCTCACACCTCCAACACTTGCATCTCCACATGCCAATGAGCTTGATTGACGACTCAGATCAACAGCAAGACTATTGTTCTTGTCAGAGCCACTACCAAGCATACTCAGTATGTGATGATTCAGATGTCTCAAGTGACTGATGGCACTAGCTGATTTGTGCATCAGATTGCCTGCGAGCTGAACCATACCAGCCATACCAGCTGCTGCTTCACTATGCCCCATATTGCTCTTCACTCCAGACATGTGGACAGGGAAGTCCCGTTTGGTGGCCTCGGAGAGTAACACAGCAGATGCCGCACCGACCTCAATGGGGTCACCAAGAGGAGTACCTGTACCGTGCATCTGCAAGACCTGTACATTCCAGGCATCAAGGTCTGCCGAGTGCAAGCTCATACGCATCACTTGCTGTTGAGAGGGTCCGTGCGGTGCGGTCAAAGCACTGGATCGCCCATCTTGGTTCACAGCAGTGCCACGTAGCATCACCGTATCTTGTTTGGAACCATCTTCAAGAGGACCGAGAACGCAAGCGATGCAAGCTTCAGCACGCACGTAACCGTCTGCTGATGCATCCAAGGTCTTGCAACGCCCATCAGGCGCAAGCATGCCTGCGATTTGAATAGAAAAGAAAGTGTTTCTGTACATGTGTATCTCAGCACCGCACACAAGACCCTTCGAGAGTTGACCTAGAACAAGGCCCATGTAGGACATGTGTGCTGCGACAAGAGAGGATGAACAAGCCGTATCAACAGCTGCACAAGCTCCTTGCAAACCATATGTGAAGGACAGTCGCCCTGCAGAAACACCCAAAGAACCTGACGTAACCGCATGAACCTCAGACTTATGGCCATAACCAGCATAGATATTGCTGTATTCAACATGCTGAGTACCCACCATCACACCCATCCTCTGTTTCTGATGCATCCAACTCGAGGAAGAATCGGATTCCATGCTGTGCAGAGCTTCATACGATACCTCGAGAAGAAGACGTTGGTGAGGATCCATCCAACACGCCTCAGAGCGAGATACGCCAAAACATGGTATATCGAAGAGCTCTATGCCGTCAAGGAAACCACCAAAACGGATTGGCACAATGGGCGCACCATCCTTGTAATCCTCATCAGCGTCCCAGCGCATGTGTGGAACCCTCCAAATACTGTCCCCAGCATTGGAAGTCTGGCAAAGATTGTGTTCAGGAGTGGGTAACCGTGCCGCAAGACTCAACATATGAACACTCACAGATCCTTCAGAGACTGTCCGAATGCCTGTCGATATTGCAGCAGAAGCCAAAGGCACCTGCTTCGGACCAAGCAAGGTCTCTGCGTATTCAATGATAGCATGAACGCTTGGATAGTCAAAGATCAGCATCCCAGGCAAATCAATACCAAGGCTCTGCTCAAGAGATGAACGCAATTCCATCGCACCAAGGGAATCAAGACCTGCAGCCATCAATGGTTCATCGGGATTCGTATCATGACCCACGACAGCATGCACAGCATCCTTGACCTTCTGCTGTAATACGTCCGCATCCATGCCAGAGGTTCCAGAGCTTTGTCTTGGCTCAATAAAACTCTCTGCGTATTCAATGATAGCATGAACGCTTGGATAGTCAAAGATCAGCATCCCAGGCAAATCAATACCAAGGCTTTGCTCAAGAGATGAACGCAACTCCATCGCACCAAGGGAATCAAGACCTGCAGCCATCAATGGATCGTCTGGGCTCACCTCATGACCCACGACAGCATGCACAGCATCCTTGACCTTCTGCTGTAATACGTCCGCATCCAAAGTCATGCCGGATGCAGCGCTGGCAGATGTGTTGGACATTCTTGTGGCATCGATAGAAGAACCGTGACCATGAGATGCAGTGTCATGCATATTTGAGAATAGTGGAGGAACATGTGTCATGCGAGAGAGGAATCTATCCCACATGAAGCGCTGAACAGCAACTTGGGCGTGAGATGACCACATCGCATTGTCCAAGCAACCACCACCACCACAAACACGACCTGCAATACTCTCCAAGGCGAACAATCCTTCATACGGAGACAACATGTAAAGACCCATCTGCTCCATGCGCTTGGCATGCTTGACTGCCATGCCACCAGATGCCCAAGGACCCCACTGGACACTCACAGCACTCACGCCTGCATTCTGCCACATGTGAGCTTGGGCATCCAATACAGCATTGGCTGCAGCGTAATTCGTTTGTCCAGCTGATCCAAGCAAAGCAGCAACAGAAGAGAAGAGAACTTGAGCACCCATGGCTTCCATTGCAAATGTCTTCGCCAGCTGATGCAAGCCCACAACCTTGGGAGCAAATACTTGCTTCACAGATTGTGCTGTCTGGTTGCTGAGCACAGAATCAGCAAGGACTCCGCCAGCATGCATCACACCTTGTACGCCAAGACCTCCAAGCAAGTGACAATCTTCAGCACAGGACACATCGCAATGCAGTATTTGCACCTCCGCACCGCAACTGTGACCACACAAACCCTTGCTCATGGACTTGATGTGACCAGTGCGACCCAACATCAACACGCAATCGATTCCGTGTTGAGTGAGATGCTGTCCTGTCAGCAGTCCAAGAGCACCAGTGCCTCCCGTCACAACCCATGATCCTGCCACGGAAGACAGTGACTGAGAAGAATGAGGGAAACATGGAACCATAGCTGCAGTCTCCACCATGCTCTGATCCACATATACACACCAGCCTCCGCCATTGTGAATCTCACTTAGAGGCAAACAAGACTCATCAACCTTATTGCTTGTGTCATGAGATCCAAAGTGCAGTGAAGTGGATTGTACGCCACTCAGAGCACAAGCTCGTAGAATGCCGTATATCATAGCATTTCCCTGGTCCCCGACAAAAGGTGCAGGAACACCACAAGAGGTGGATGTGGTTGATTTGGAAACCAACTTGAGGTCGCAAGAGCTCATTTGGTTGTATTTGTCCTGAAGGACAGCAATTGTACTCAGGGATAATGCCACAAGGGACGCAGGGTGATCGAGCAAGCACGATTTCTGCTCAACAAAAGAGTCAGCGTCTCCTCCGCTCCATACGTGGCATGAAGATGCACTCATGTCATCCAAGACTTGCGCAGAAGAGATCACAGGGCACACAGATTGCCATGACAACGTGTACTGCACTTGCTCGGAGAGGTCCGCGGAGCTTCTCATACGGCTCAGCGGCACCGACAAGTCTTTCCTATGTAGAGTACCATTCAACTCCACCGCACCGAATCTTGACATCTCCGTACGACTGGACTTGCCACGGTTGGCCAAGCATAGCCAATCCCCGGCACTGGAATACGAAGATGTTCCCATCCTCATAGCATCTGCGCCACAAGCAAGTCCACTGAGATGACTCCATTCACCAAGTCCCAAACACATTGCGAGATGAACAGGGTTCACCACGTATCCGTCTTCTGAGGAAACCATCTCGTTGATGTTTGGCAACATGTATCCCAAATAGGTTGCGGAAGGACTGGCATTGCTGAGATCAGTATCAAAGACCCTCATGTGCTTTTGCACATCGTCTTCACTGTGATGATTTGTTGAGGGTGCCCACTGAGTTGTGCCTGCTAGACACGTTTTAGACTGAGAGGAACCTCCGCAGACTACACTAATCTCATTCTTCCTCTGCACTAGGACGTTCACAGTTTGCGACGTTGAATCATCCAGTACAATTGGTGCGGGCATGGTGAGATTGCGCATCACATATGAATCGGTCTTTTCATTCTTGCCGCCAGATCTTAGAACGTCAATCGTACCGGCACACATCTCAATCAGGGATCCCATACCTGCGATGGGTCTGCCGTTGAATAAGTGTTGCCAAATGAAAGCATGCTGTACTCTATTCAGCATACCCTCGAGGCTAATATCTCCACCCTGCGCAAAGGCAACACGTGACAAGAGTTTTGGGAGTTTGCACACATACCAACAACGCTCACGTTGCCACAGCATGACCAAACCTGGACGAGATACAGTATCAATATTTCCAACAGATCCACTGCAATGAGATAACAGTGCATGGGCATTGGTGCCCTGGAACGCAAATGCCCCAACTTCGCCGATGCACACATCTCCACATGCCAATGAGCTTGATTGACGACTCAGATCAACAGCGCCACCAACCATGCTCAGTATGTGATGATTCAGATGTCTCAAGTGACTGATGGCACTAGCTGATTTGTGCATCAGATTGCCTGCGAGCTGAACCATACCAGCCATACCAGCTGCTGCTTCACTATGCCCCATATTGCTCTTCACTCCAGACATGTGGACAGGGAAGTCCCGTTTGGTGGCCTCGGAGAGTAACACAGCAGATGCTGCACCGACCTCAATGGGGTCACCAAGAGGAGTACCTGTACCGTGCATCTGCAAGACCTGTACATTCCAGGCATCAAGGTCTGCCGAGTGCAAGCTCATACGCATCACTTGCTGTTGAGAGGGTCCGTGCGGTGCGGTCAAAGCACTGGATCGCCCATCTTGGTTCACAGCAGTGCCACGTAGCATCACCGTATCTTGTTTGGAACCATCTTCAAGAGGACCAAGAACGCAAGCGATGCAAGCTTCAGCACGCACGTAACCGTCTGCTGATGCATCTAAGGTCTTGCAACGCCCATCAGGCGCAAGCATGCCTGCTCTCTGAATAGAACCAAATGTGTCTCTACTGATTTGAAGGTCAACACCGCACACAAGACCCTTCGAGAGTTGACCTAGAACAAGGCCCATGTAGGACATGTGTGCTGCGACAAGAGAGGATGAACAAGCCGTATCAACAGCTGCACAAGCTCCTTGCAAACCATATGTGAAGGACAGTCGCCCTGCAGAAACACTCAAAGAACCTGACGTAACCGCATGAACCTCAGACTTATGGCCATAACCAGCATAGATATTGCTGTACTCTATTTTTTGTGTACCCACCATCACACCCATCCTCTGTTTCTGATGCATCCAACTCGAGGAAGAATCGGATTCCATGCTGTGCAGAGCTTCATACGATACCTCGAGAAGAAGACGTTGGTGAGGATCCATCCAACACGCCTCAGAGCGAGATACGCCAAAACATGGTATATCGAAGAGCTCTATGCCGTCAAGGAAACCACCAAAACGGATTGGCACAATGGGCGCACCATCCTTGTAATCCTCATCAGCGTCCCAGCGCATGTGTGGAACCCTCCAAATACTGTCCCCAGCATTGGAAGTCTGGCAAAGATTGTGTTCAGGAGTGGGTAACCGTGCCGCAAGACTCAACATATGAACACTCACAGATCCTTCAGAGACTGTCCGAATGCCTGTCGATATTGCAGCAGAAGCCAAAGGCACCTGCTTCGGACCAAGCAAGGTCTCTGCGTATTCAATGATAGCATGAACGCTTGGATAGTCAAAGATCAGCATCCCAGGCAAATCAATACCAAGGCTTTGCTCAAGAGATGAACGCAACTCCATCGCACCAAGGGAATCAAGACCTGCAGCCATCAATGGATCGTCTGGGCTCACCTCATGACCCACGACAGCATGCACAGCTTCCTTGACCTTCTGCTGTAATACGTCCGCATCCAAAGTCATGCCGGATGCAGCGCTGGCAGATGTGTTGGACATTCTTGTGGCATCGATAGAAGAACCGTGACCATGAGATGCAGTGTCATGCATATTTGAGAATAGTGGAGGAACATGTGTCATGCGAGAGAGGAATCTATCCCACATGAAGCGCTGAACAGCAACTTGGGCGTGAGATGACCACATCGCATTGTCCAAGCAACCACCACCACCACAAACACGACCTGCAATACTCTGCAAGGCGAACAATCCTTCATACGGAGACAACATGTAAAGACCCATCTGCTCCATGCGCTTGGCATGCTTGACTGCCATGCCACCAGATGCCCAAGGACCCCACTGGACACTCACAGCACTCACGCCTGCATTCTGCCACATGTGAGCTTGGGCATCCAATACAGCATTGGCTGCAGCGTAATTCGTTTGTCCAGCTGATCCAAGCAAAGCAGCAACAGAAGAGAAGAGAACTTGAGCACCCATGGCTTCCATTGCAAATGTCTTCGCCAGCTGATGCAAGCCCACAACCTTGGGAGCAAATACTTGCTTCACAGATTGTGCTGTCTGGTTGCTGAGCACAGAATCAGCAAGGACTCCGCCAGCATGCATCACACCTTGTACGCCAAGACCTCCAAGCAAGTGACAATCTTCAGCACAGGACACATCGCAATGCAGTATTTGCACCTCCGCACCGCAACTGTGACCACACAAACCCTTGCTCATGGACTTGATGTGACCAGTGCGACCCAACATCAACACGCAATCGATTCCGTGTTGAGTGAGATGCTGTCCTGTCAGCAGTCCAAGAGCACCAGTGCCTCCCGTCACAACCCATGATCCTGCCACGGAAGACAGTGACTGAGAAGAATGAGGGAAACATGGAACCATAGCTGCAGTCTCCACCATGCTCTGATCCACATATACACACCAGCCTCCGCCATTGTGAATCTCACTTAGAGGCAAACAAGACTCATCAACCTTATTGCTTGTGTCATGAGATCCAAAGTGCAGTGAAGTGGATTGTACGCCACTCAGAGCACAAGCTCGTAGAATGCCGTATATCATAGCATTTCCCTGGTCCCCGACAAAAGGTGCAGGAACACCACAAGAGGTGGATGTGGTTGATTTGGAAACCAACTTGAGGTCGCAAGAGCTCATTTGGTTGTATTTGTCCTGAAGGACAGCAATTGTACTCAGGGATAATGCCACAAGGGACGCAGGGTGATCGAGCAAGCACGATTTCTGCTCAACAAAAGAGTCAGCGTCTCCTCCGCTCCATACGTGGCATGAAGATGCACTCATGTCATCCAAGACTTGCGCAGAAGAGATCACAGGGCACACAGATTGCCATGACAACGTGTACTGCACTTGCTCGGAGAGGTCCGCGGAGCTTCTCATACGGCTCAGCGGCACCGACAAGTCTTTCCTATGTAGAGTACCATTCAACTCCACCGCACCGAATCTTGACATCTCCGTACGACTGGACTTGCCACGGTTGGCCAAGCATAGCCAATCCCCGGCACTGGAATACGAAGATGTTCCCATCCTCATAGCATCTGCGCCACAAGCAAGTCCACTGAGATGACTCCATTCACCAAGTCCCAAACACATTGCGAGATGAACAGGGTTCACCACGTATCCGTCTTCTGAGGAAACCATCTCGTTGATGTTTGGCAACATGTATCCCAAATAGGTTGCGGAAGGACTGGCATTGCTGAGATCAGTATCAAAGACCCTCGTGTGCTTTTGCACATCGTCTTCACTGTGATGATTTGTTGAGGGTGCCCACTGAGTTGTGCCTGCTAGACACGTTTTAGACTGAGAGGAACCTCCGCAGACTACACTAATCTCATTCTTCCTCTGCACTAGGACGTTCACAGTTTGCGACGTTGAATCATCCAGTACAATTGGTGCGGGCATGGTGAGATTGCGCATCACATATGAATCGGTCTTTTCATTCTTGCCGCCAGATCTTAGAACGTCAATCGTACCGGCACACATCTCAATCAGGGATCCCATACCTGCAATGGGTCTGCCGTTGAATAAGTGTTGCCAAATGAAAGCATGCTGTACTCTATTCAGCATACCCTCGAGGCTAATATCTCCACCCTGCGCAAAGGCAACACGTGACAAGAGTTTTGGGAGTTTGCACACATACCAACAACGCTCACGTTGCCACAGCATGACCAAACCTGGACGAGATACAGTATCAATATTTCCAACAGATCCACTGCAATGGGATAACAGTGCATGGGCATTGGTGCCCTGGAAAGCGAAGCCGCTCACACCTCCAACACTTGCATCTCCACATGCCAATGAGCTTGATTGACGACTCAGATCAACAGCAAGACTATTGTTCTTGTCAGAGCCACTACCAAGCATACTCAGTATGTGATGATTCAGATGTCTCAAGTGACTGATGGCACTAGCTGATTTGTGCATCAGATTGCCTGCGAGCTGAACCATACCAGCCATACCAGCTGCTGCTTCACTATGCCCCATATTGCTCTTCACTCCAGACATGTGGACAGGGAAGTCCCGTTTGGTGGCCTCGGAGAGTAACACAGCAGATGCCGCACCGACCTCAATGGGGTCACCAAGAGGAGTACCTGTACCGTGCATCTGCAAGACCTGTACATTCCAGGCATCAAGGTCTGCCGAGTGCAAGCTCATACGCATCACTTGCTGTTGAGAGGGTCCGTGCGGTGCGGTCAAAGCACTGGATCGCCCATCTTGGTTCACAGCAGTGCCACGTAGCATCACCGTATCTTGTTTGGAACCATCTTCAAGAGGACCAAGAACGCAAGCGATGCAAGCTTCAGCACGCACGTAACCGTCTGCTGATGCATCCAAGGTCTTGCAACGCCCATCAGGCGCAAGCATGCCTGCTCTCTGGACAGAACCAAATGTGTCTCGCATGACCATCACTTCACAACCACACGCCAGTCCCTTCGAGACGTCGCCAAGAACAAGGCCCATGTAGGACATGTGTGCTGCGACAAGAGAGGATGAACAAGCCGTATCAACAGCTGCACAAGCTCCTTGCAAACCATATGTGAAGGACAGTCGCCCTGCAGAAACACTCAAAGAACCTGACGTAACCGCATGAGCCTCAGACTTATGGCCATAACCAGCATAGATATTGCTGTACTCCGCATGAGAGATTCCTAAAAACACATTGGTTTTGCTCCCATAAACCTTTCCAACTAAACTCAGACATTCATACGATACCTCGAGAAGAAGACGTTGGTGAGGATCCATCCAACACGCCTCAGAGCGAGATACGCCAAAACATGGTATATCGAAGAGCTCTATGCCGTCAAGGAAACCACCAAAACGGATTGGCACAATGGGCGCACCATCCTTGTAATCCTCATCAGCGTCCCAGCGCATGTGTGGAACCCTCCAAATACTGTCCCCAGCATTGGAAGTCTGGCAAAGATTGTGTTCAGGAGTGGGTAACCGTGCCGCAAGACTCAACATATGAACACTCACAGATCCTTCAGAGACTGTCCGAATGCCTGTCGATATTGCAGCAGAAGCCAAAGGCACCTGCTTCGGACCAAGCAAGGTCTCTGCGTATTCAATGATAGCATGAACGCTTGGATAGTCAAAGATCAGCATCCCAGGCAAATCAATACCAAGGCTCTGCTCAAGAGATGAACGCAACTCCATCGCACCAAGGGAATCAAGACCTGCAGCCATCAATGGATCGTCTGGGCTCACCTCATGACCCACGACAGCATGCACAGCTTCCTTGACCTTCTGCTGTAATACGTCCGCATCCAAAGTCATGCCGGATGCAGCGCTGGCAGATGTGTTGGACATTCTTGTGGCATCGATAGAAGAACCGTGACCATGAGATGCAGTGTCATGCATATTTGAGAATAGTGGAGGAACATGTGTCATGCGAGAGAGGAATCTATCCCACATGAAGCGCTGAACAGCAACTTGGGCGTGAGATGACCACATCGCATTGTCCAAGCAACCACCACCACCACAAACACGACCTGCAATACTCTGCAAGGCGAACAATCCTTCATACGGAGACAACATGTAAAGACCCATCTGCTCCATGCGCTTGGCATGCTTGACTGCCATGCCACCAGATGCCCAAGGACCCCACTGGACACTCACAGCACTCACGCCTGCATTCTGCCACATGTGAGCTTGGGCATCCAATACAGCATTGGCTGCAGCGTAATTGGTTTGTCCAGCTGATCCAAGCAAAGCAGCAACAGAAGAGAAGAGAACTTGAGCACCCATGGCTTCCATTGCAAATGTCTTCGCCAGCTGATGCAAGCCCACAACCTTGGGAGCAAATACTTGCTTCACAGATTGTGCTGTCTGGTTGCTGAGCACAGAATCAGCAAGGACTCCGCCAGCATGCATCACACCTTGTACGCCAAGACCTCCAAGCAAGTGACAATCTTCAGCACAGGACACATCGCAATGCAGTATTTGCACCTCCGCACCGCAACTGTGACCACACAAACCCTTGCTCATGGACTTGATGTGACCAGTGCGACCCAACATCAACACGCAATCGATTCCGCGTTGAGTGAGATGCTGTCCTGTCAGCAGTCCAAGAGCACCAGTGCCTCCCGTCACAACCCAGTGAGAACTTGATGTGTCAAGGATAGGAGCAAAGGACTCATTGGAGACGATGACTTTACCAATGTGAGCAGCTCTTGACATTTGCCGCAAAGCTGAAGACACGTGATTCATTCCATGAACGGTTGATGCTAAAGGCCTCGCAGTGCCAAGAGCCAAAGCATGAGACAAATCGGTCATGACCTTCCGCACATGTGAAGGTGGTAAGAAATCCAACGCCACCAAGTTGTACGTAAGATCTGGTCTCTCCATCTTCATGGATCTTGTACTCCAAATGTCTCGCTTGCCAAGCTCCACAAATCTACCTCCGGTGCGAACACAACTTAACGAAGAGGCAATCATTCCAGAGGAAGTCAGAGAATTGATGATCAGGTCAACACCCGAGTGGAATGCTGCACTAAATGCAGTCGACCGAGTGCTGCAAACACTCTGTACTCCAAGCGACCTGACATAACCTCTTTTAGCAACATTGCCTGCCGTGCTCCAAACATTTGCACCCAAGGCATTGCTCACGTTAATTGCTGCGGTTCCAATACCGCCAGAACCTGCGTGAACCAAGATTGTATCACTGACACTAGCACCACAGGCCTGCTTCAAAGCAAGCCATACTGTCATGTAAACAGATGGAGTTGAAGCAGCAAGCTCAAAAGATACACCCTTACTAAGGAGGGAGACTACAGAGAATGGAACATCCACTGTTGTTGCAAAGGAACCTGATGCCAGGGCAAGGACAGCATCACCGACGAGTAGCTCTGTACCGTCGTTGGTCGAAGTACAGCATGAATGTACCACACCGGAGCAGTCTGCTCCTGGCGGTCCAGGATCGCCAGGGTATGCACCGAGCACATTCAACACATCACGGAAATTGATTCCAACGCTGTGAACGAGAATAGAAAGAAATCCTTCCTTCTGTACTGTATCTTCACGTGCGAACTCAACAACCATATTGCTCAAGGAACCCCTTGGGTGTGGTTTGATTTGATACCTTGCACGGGTCATTGGCAGTTCTGGAACATTGAGAAGTCTTGCGTCATAGTACGCGCCTCCTTTCAAGACATTCCCGCTGTGCTTGCTGGCCATGTCTGCCTCAGTTTTAGCATCCCACGTACTGAAGTGACATGGAACAGATCCCTTCTGTGTCTCTGAGGCAGCACAAGTGTCTCTGACGGACAAGAAGACTGATCCGCTGGCAACAACACTCTTCACGATACCCCAAAGAAGTGATGCTTGCAATTGAGAATTTCCAACAACATCGGCTCCGACTGACACTCCTCCCCGAGAAGAAAAGGACATACTCTGGGACCTGATTTGTGACATGACTTGAACAGCGCCAATAGCTTCTGTACACAATCTTGCCTCATGAAGGGTTCCCTTGGAGCAGTGCTCTTGGAATGCAAACTGATTGTGACATCCAAAAGTGCTTGACGCTGATAAACCGCTGGTTTGAACTTGCCATTGAAGTCTATACTGAACGGAGTCTGGCATAAATCGCACAGCCTTCTTTTGGTCAGACGCGTTGGCCTTCAAGCTCTTTGCAATCAGTCCATTTATGCAAAGATCGAAGTTGTGAGAGGTACCTGAGACCCTGTAGTGTGTTTCTTTCTGTGTGGCCGTGCTAGAAGCAGAATCATAGACTGACAAGGCATGGTAGCTATAGCCACGCATGCATCCGCTGCCATGCAAAGCATGGAAGCCAGCGGGAACAAAAGTCGACGATTCTCCATCATTTTGACCAGCGGAGGATACTACGGAGCACATTCCTCTTGCTGCGCCAACCTGGAGTGAGGCATCGAGCACAGCGGGACATAACTTGAAACCCCTATCTTCAGTAGGGAGAACGTTTTCAACATTACCCACTGCAATGTCAAACTGGGGTTGATGGACCTCATTGGATCCAAGCCAAACACTTGACAGCAATGCAAAAGAAGGACCATATTGGAGGCCATGAGCAGCAAAGAAGGGATAAAGATAAGCTCCGTTCACAAGGGTACGGCTCTTTGATCTGACTACTTCTCTTGAGAAGCCTGTCCTCTCAATGTCACCATTCACCATTTTGTCTTTCGCCTGTTGCATCTGCACTTTTCCATGGACATGCAATCTCTTTTGTGATCTGCCTGTGTTCTCCGATGAGAGTGTTAGGCCACCTGTATCCAATTGCAACTCAGCAGTACAATACAAACTATTGACCATGTTCTCACCAAGATCCTCCAGAGAAAGAGGCGAAGCAATCACAGAGTCGCACATAGAATATTCACATGCAAGGCCAGAATCTCTCAAAGCAGAGGCGATCGAACTGTAACCAAGTTCCATGAAGGCGGCGCCTGGCAACAACGCTTGTCCAGAGATGACATGATCCCACAGATAAGCCATTGCCGGATGATACATCTTGCAAGTAAAAATGCATGAATTTGGAAGGACACGTGCTGGTGCGCAACTCACCATCAAATCAAAGTCAACAGTGTACCAACAACGCTCACGTTGCCACAGCATGACCAAACCTGGACGAGATACAGTATCAATATTTCCAACAGATCCACTGCAATGAGATAACAGTGCATGGGCATTGGTGCCCTGGAAAGCGAAGCCGCTCACACCTCCAACACTTGCATCTCCACATGCCAATGAGCTTGATTGACGACTCAGATCAACAGCAAGACTATTGTTCTTGTCAGAGCCACTACCAAGCATACTCAGTATGTGATGATTCAGATGTCTCAAGTGACTGATGGCACTAGCTGATTTGTGCATCAGATTGCCTGCGAGCTGAACCATACCAGCCATACCAGCTGCTGCTTCACTATGCCCCATATTGCTCTTCACTCCAGACATGTGGACAGGGAAGTCCCGTTTGGTGGCCTCGGAGAGTAACACAGCAGATGCCGCACCGACCTCAATGGGGTCACCAAGAGGAGTACCTGTACCGTGCATCTGCAAGACCTGTACATTCCAGGCATCAAGGTCTGCCGAGTGCAAGCTCATACGCATCACTTGCTGTTGAGAGGGTCCGTGCGGTGCGGTCAAAGCACTGGATCGCCCATCTTGGTTCACAGCAGTGCCACGTAGCATCACCGTATCTTGTTTGGAACCATCTTCAAGAGGACCAAGAACGCAAGCGATGCAAGCTTCAGCACGCACGTAACCGTCTGCTGATGCATCTAAGGTCTTGCAACGCCCATCAGGCGCAAGCATGCCTGCTCTCTGAATAGAACCAAATGTGTCTCTACTGATTTGAAGGTCAACACCGCACACAAGACCCTTCGAGAGTTGACCTAGAACAAGGCCCATGTAGGACATGTGTGCTGCGACAAGAGAGGATGAACAAGCCGTATCAACAGCTGCACAAGCTCCTTGCAAACCATATGTGAAGGACAGTCGCCCTGCAGAAACACTCAAAGAACCTGACGTAACCGCATGAACCTCAGACTTATGGCCATAACCAGCATAGATATTGCTGTATTCAACATGCTGAGTACCCACCATCACACCCATCCTCTGTTTCTGATGCATCCAACTCGAGGAAGAATCGGATTCCATGCTGTGCAGAGCTTCATACGATACCTCGAGAAGAAGACGTTGGTGAGGATCCATCCAACACGCCTCAGAGCGAGATACGCCAAAACATGGTATATCGAAGAGCCCTATGCCGTCAAGGAAACCACCAAAACGGATTGGCACAATGGGCGCACCATCCTTGTAATCCTCATCAGCGTCCCAGCGCATGTGTGGAACCCTCCAAATACTGTCCCCAGCATTGGAAGTCTGGCAAAGATTGTGTTCAGGAGTGGGTAACCGTGCCGCAAGACTCAACATATGAACACTCACAGATCCTTCAGAGACTGTCCGAATGCCTGTCGATATTGCAGCAGAAGCCAAAGGCACCTGCTTCGGACCAAGCAAGGTCTCTGCGTATTCAATGATAGCATGAACGCTTGGATAGTCAAAGATCAGCATCCCAGGCAAATCAATACCAAGGCTCTGCTCAAGAGATGAACGCAACTCCATCGCACCAAGGGAATCAAGACCTGCAGCCATCAATGGATCGTCTGGGCTCACCTCATGACCCACGACAGCATGCACAGCTTCCTTGACCTTCTGCTGTAATACGTCCGCATCCAAAGTCATGCCGGATGCAGCGCTGGCAGATGTGTTGGACATTCTTGTGGCATCGATAGAAGAACCGTGACCATGAGATGCAGTGTCATGCATATTTGAGAATAGTGGAGGAACATGTGTCATGCGAGAGAGGAATCTATCCCACATGAAGCGCTGAACAGCAACTTGGGCGTGAGATGACCACATCGCATTGTCCAAGCAACCACCACCACCACAAACACGACCTGCAATACTCTCCAAGGCGAACAATCCTTCATACGGAGACAACATGTAAAGACCCATCTGCTCCATGCGCTTGGCATGCTTGACTGCCATGCCACCAGATGCCCAAGGACCCCACTGGACACTCACAGCACTCACGCCTGCATTCTGCCACATGTGAGCTTGGGCATCCAATACAGCATTGGCTGCAGCGTAATTGGTTTGTCCAGCTGATCCAAGCAAAGCAGCAACAGAAGAGAAGAGAACTTGAGCACCCATGGCTTCCATTGCAAATGTCTTCGCCAGCTGATGCAAGCCCACAACCTTGGGAGCAAATACTTGCTTCACAGATTGTGCTGTCTGGTTGCTGAGCACAGAATCAGCAAGGACTCCGCCAGCATGCATCACACCTTGTACGCCAAGACCTCCAAGCAAGTGACAATCTTCAGCACAGGACACATCGCAATGCAGTATTTGCACCTCCGCACCGCAACTGTGACCACACAAACCCTTGCTCATGGACTTGATGTGACCAGTGCGACCCAACATCAACACGCAATCGATTCCGTGTTGAGTGAGATGCTGTCCTGTCAGCAGTCCAAGAGCACCAGTGCCTCCCGTCACAACCCATGATCCTGCCACGGAAGACAGTGACTGAGAAGAATGAGGGAAACATGGAACCATAGCTGCAGTCTCCACCATGCTCTGATCCACATATACACACCAGCCTCCGCCATTGTGAATCTCACTTAGAGGCAAACAAGACTCATCAACCTTATTGCTTGTGTCATGAGATCCAAAGTGCAGTGAAGTGGATTGTACACCATTCAGAGCACAAGCTCGTAGAATGCCGTATATCATAGCATTTCCCTGGTCCCCGACAAAAGGTGCAGGAACACCACAAGAGGTGGATGTGGTTGATTTGGAAACCAACTTGAGGTCGCAAGAGCTCATTTGGTTGTATTTGTCCTGAAGGACAGCAATTGTACTCAGGGATAATGCCACAAGGGACGCAGGGTGATCGAGCAAGCACGATTTCTGCTCAACAAAAGAGTCAGCGTCTCCTCCGCTCCATACGTGGCATGAAGATGCACTCATGTCATCCAAGACTTGCGCAGAAGAGATCACAGGGCACACAGATTGCCATGACAACGTGTACTGCACTTGCTCGGAGAGGTCCGCGGAGCTTCTCATACGGCTCAGCGGCACCGACAAGTCTTTCCTATGTAGAGTACCATTCAACTCCACCGCACCGAATCTTGACATCTCCGTACGACTGGACTTGCCACGGTTGGCCAAGCATAGCCAATCCCCGGCACTGGAATACGAAGATGTTCCCATCCTCATAGCATCTGCGCCACAAGCAAGTCCACTGAGATGACTCCATTCACCAAGTCCCAAACACATTGCGAGATGAACAGGGTTCACCACGTATCCGTCTTCTGAGGAAACCATCTCGTTGATGTTTGGCAACATGTATCCCAAATAGGTTGCGGAAGGACTGGCATTGCTGAGATCAGTATCAAAGACCCTCGTGTGCTTTTGCACATCGTCTTCACTGTGATGATTTGTTGAGGGTGCCCACTGAGTTGTGCCTGCTAGACACGTTTTAGACTGAGAGGAACCTCCGCAGACTACACTAATCTCATTCTTCCTCTGCACTAGGACGTTCACAGTTTGCGACGTTGAATCATCCAGTACAATTGGTGCGGGCATGGTGAGATTGCGCATCACATATGAATCGGTCTTTTCATTCTTGCCGCCAGATCTTAGAACGTCAATCGTACCGGCACACATCTCAATCAGGGATCCCATACCTGCGATGGGTCTGCCGTTGAATAAGTGTTGCCAAATGAAAGCATGCTGTACTCTATTCAGCATACCCTCGAGGCTAATATCTCCACCCTGCGCAAAGGCAACACGTGACAAGAGTTTTGGGAGTTTGCACACATACCAACAACGCTCACGTTGCCACAGCATGACCAAACCTGGACGAGATACAGTATCAATATTTCCAACAGATCCACTGCAATGAGATAACAGTGCATGGGCATTGGTGCCCTGGAAAGCGAAGCCGCTCACACCTCCAACACTTGCATCTCCACATGCCAATGAGCTTGATTGACGACTCAGATCAACAGCAAGACTATTGTTCTTGTCAGAGCCACTACCAAGCATACTCAGTATGTGATGATTCAGATGTCTCAAGTGACTGATGGCACTAGCTGATTTGTGCATCAGATTGCCTGCGAGCTGAACCATACCAGCCATACCAGCTGCTGCTTCACTATGCCCCATATTGCTCTTCACTCCAGACATGTGGACAGGGAAGTCCCGTTTGGTGGCCTCGGAGAGTAACACAGCAGATGCCGCACCGACCTCAATGGGGTCACCAAGAGGAGTACCTGTACCGTGCATCTGCAAGACCTGTACATTCCAGGCATCAAGGTCTGCCGAGTGCAAGCACATACGCATCACTTGCTGTTGAGAGGGTCCGTGCGGTGCGGTCAAAGCACTGGATCGCCCATCTTGGTTCACAGCAGTGCCACGTAGCATCACCGTATCTTGTTTGGAACCATCTTCAAGAGGACCGAGAACGCAAGCGATGCAAGCTTCAGCACGCACGTAACCGTCTGCTGATGCATCCAAGGTCTTGCAACGCCCATCAGGCGCAAGCATGCCTGCTCTCTGGACAGAACCAAATGTGTCTCGCATGACCATCACTTCACAACCACACGCCAGTCCCTTCGAGACGTCGCCAAGAACAAGGCCCATGTAGGACATGTGTGCTGCGACAAGAGAGGATGAACAAGCCGTATCAACAGCTGCACAAGCTCCTTGCAAACCATATGTGAAGGACAGTCGCCCTGCAGAAACACTCAAAGAACCTGACGTAACCGCATGAGCCTCAGACTTATGGCCATAACCAGCATAGATATTGCTGTACTCCGCATGAGAGATTCCTAAAAACACATTGGTTTTGCTCCCATAAACCTTTCCAACTAAACTCAGACATTCATACGATACCTCGAGAAGAAGACGTTGGTGAGGATCCATCCAACACGCCTCAGAGCGAGATACGCCAAAACATGGTATATCGAAGAGCTCTATGCCGTCAAGGAAACCACCAAAACGGATTGGCACAATGGGCGCACCATCCTTGTAATCCTCATCAGCGTCCCAGCGCATGTGTGGAACCCTCCAAATACTGTCCCCAGCATTGGAAGTCTGGCAAAGATTGTGTTCAGGAGTGGGTAACCGTGCCGCAAGACTCAACATATGAACACTCACAGATCCTTCAGAGACTGTCCGAATGCCTGTCGATATTGCAGCAGAAGCCAAAGGCACCTGCTTCGGACCAAGCAAGGTCTCTGCGTATTCAATGATAGCATGAACGCTTGGATAGTCAAAGATCAGCATCCCAGGCAAATCAATACCAAGGCTCTGCTCAAGAGATGAACGCAACTCCATCGCACCAAGGGAATCAAGACCTGCAGCCATCAATGGATCGTCTGGGCTCACCTCATGACCCACGACAGCATGCACAGCTTCCTTGACCTTCTGCTGTAATACGTCCGCATCCAAAGTCATGCCGGATGCAGCGCTGGCAGATGTGTTGGACATTCTTGTGGCATCGATAGAAGAACCGTGACCATGAGATGCAGTGTCATGCATATTTGAGAATAGTGGAGGAACATGTGTCATGCGAGAGAGGAATCTATCCCACATGAAGCGCTGAACAGCAACTTGGGCGTGAGATGACCACATCGCATTGTCCAAGCAACCACCACCACCACAAACACGACCTGCAATACTCTCCAAGGCGAACAATCCTTCATACGGAGACAACATGTAAAGACCCATCTGCTCCATGCGCTTGGCATGCTTGACTGCCATGCCACCAGATGCCCAAGGACCCCACTGGACACTCACAGCACTCACGCCTGCATTCTGCCACATGTGAGCTTGGGCATCCAATACAGCATTGGCTGCAGCGTAATTGGTTTGTCCAGCTGATCCAAGCAAAGCAGCAACAGAAGAGAAGAGAACTTGAGCACCCATGGCTTCCATTGCAAATGTCTTCGCCAGCTGATGCAAGCCCACAACCTTGGGAGCAAATACTTGCTTCACAGATTGTGCTGTCTGGTTGCTGAGCACAGAATCAGCAAGGACTCCGCCAGCATGCATCACACCTTGTACGCCAAGACCTCCAAGCAAGTGACAATCTTCAGCACAGGACACATCGCAATGCAGTATTTGCACCTCCGCACCGCAACTGTGACCACACAAACCCTTGCTCATGGACTTGATGTGACCAGTGCGACCCAACATCAACACGCAATCGATTCCGCGTTGAGTGAGATGCTGTCCTGTCAGCAGTCCAAGAGCACCAGTGCCTCCCGTCACAACCCAGTGAGAACTTGATGTGTCAAGGATAGGAGCAAAGGACTCATTGGAGACGATGACTTTACCAATGTGAGCAGCTCTTGACATTTGCCGCAAAGCTGAAGACACGTGATTCATTCCATGAACGGTTGATGCTAAAGGCCTCGCAGTGCCAAGAGCCAAAGCATGAGACAAATCGGTCATGACCTTCCGCACATGTGAAGGTGGTAAGAAATCCAACGCCACCAAGTTGTACGTAAGATCTGGTCTCTCCATCTTCATGGATCTTGTACTCCAAATGTCTCGCTTGCCAAGCTCCACAAATCTACCTCCGGTGCGAACACAACTTAACGAAGAGGCAATCATTCCAGAGGAAGTCAGAGAATTGATGATCAGGTCAACACCCGAGTGGAATGCTGCACTAAATGCAGTCGACCGAGTGCTGCAAACACTCTGTACTCCAAGCGACCTGACATAACCTCTTTTAGCAACATTGCCTGCCGTGCTCCAAACATTTGCACCCAAGGCATTGCTCACGTTAATTGCTGCGGTTCCAATACCGCCAGAACCTGCGTGAACCAAGATTGTATCACTGACACTAGCACCACAGGCCTGCTTCAAAGCAAGCCATACTGTCATGTAAACAGATGGAGTTGAAGCAGCAAGCTCAAAAGATACACCCTTACTAAGGAGGGAGACTACAGAGAATGGAACATCCACTGTTGTTGCAAAGGAACCTGATGCCAGGGCAAGGACAGCATCACCGACGAGTAGCTCTGTACCGTCGTTGGTCGAAGTACAGCATGAATGTACCACACCGGAGCAGTCTGCTCCTGGCGGTCCAGGATCGCCAGGGTATGCACCGAGCACATTCAACACATCACGGAAATTGATTCCAACGCTGTGAACGAGAATAGAAAGAAATCCTTCCTTCTGTACTGTATCTTCACGTGCGAACTCAACAACCATATTGCTCAAGGAACCCCTTGGGTGTGGTTTGATTTGATACCTTGCACGGGTCATTGGCAGTTCTGGAACATTGAGAAGTCTTGCGTCATAGTACGCGCCTCCTTTCAAGACATTCCCGCTGTGCTTGCTGGCCATGTCTGCCTCAGTTTTAGCATCCCACGTACTGAAGTGACATGGAACAGATCCCTTCTGTGTCTCTGAGGCAGCACAAGTGTCTCTGACGGACAAGAAGACTGATCCGCTGGCAACAACACTCTTCACGATACCCCAAAGAAGTGATGCTTGCAATTGAGAATTTCCAACAACATCGGCTCCGACTGACACTCCTCCCCGAGAAGAAAAGGACATACTCTGGGACCTGATTTGTGACATGACTTGAACAGCGCCAATAGCTTCTGTACACAATCTTGCCTCATGAAGGGTTCCCTTGGAGCAGTGCTCTTGGAATGCAAACTGATTGTGACATCCAAAAGTGCTTGACGCTGATAAACCGCTGGTTTGAACTTGCCATTGAAGTCTATACTGAACGGAGTCTGGCATAAATCGCACAGCCTTCTTTTGGTCAGACGCGTTGGCCTTCAAGCTCTTTGCAATCAGTCCATTTATGCAAAGATCGAAGTTGTGAGAGGTACCTGAGACCCTGTAGTGTGTTTCTTTCTGTGTGGCCGTGCTAGAAGCAGAATCATAGACTGACAAGGCATGGTAGCTATAGTCACGCATGCATCCGCTGCCATGCAAAGCATGGAAGCCAGCGGGAACAAAAGTCGACGATTCTCCATCATTTTGACCAGCGGAGGATACTACGGAGCACATTCCTCTTGCTGCGCCAACCTGGAGTGAGGCATCGAGCACAGCGGGACATAACTTGAAACCCCTATCTTCAGTAGGGAGAACGTTTTCAACATTACCCACTGCAATGTCAAACTGGGGTTGATGGACCTCATTGGATCCAAGCCAAACACTTGACAGCAATGCAAAAGAAGGACCATATTGGAGGCCATGAGCAGCAAAGAAGGGATAAAGATAAGCTCCGTTCACAAGGGTACGGCTCTTTGATCTGACTACTTCTCTTGAGAAGCCTGTCCTCTCAATGTCACCATTCACCCTTTTGTCTTTCGCCTGTTGCATCTGCACTTTTCCATGGACATGCAATCTCTTTTGTGATCTGCCTGTGTTCTCCGATGAGAGTGTTAGGCCACCTGTATCCAATTGCAACTCAGCAGTACAATACAAACTATTGACCATGTTCTCACCAAGATCCTCCAGAGAAAGAGGCGAAGCAATCACAGAGTCGCACATAGAATATTCACATGCAAGGCCAGAATCTCTCAAAGCAGAGGCGATCGAACTGTAACCAAGTTCCATGAAGGCGGCGCCTGGCAACAACGCTTGTCCAGAGATGACATGATCCCACAGATAAGCCATTGCCGGATGATACATCTTGCAAGTAAAAATGCATGAATTTGGAAGGACACGTGCTGGTGCGCAACTCACCATCAAATCAAAGTCAACAGTGTACCAACAACGCTCACGTTGCCACAGCATGACCAAACCTGGACGAGATACAGTATCAATATTTCCAACAGATCCACTGCAATGAGATAACAGTGCATGGGCATTGGTGCCCTGGAAAGCGAAGCCGCTCACACCTCCAACACTTGCATCTCCACATGCCAATGAGCTTGATTGACGACTCAGATCAACAGCAAGACTATTGTTCTTGTCAGAGCCACTACCAAGCATACTCAGTATGTGATGATTCAGATGTCTCAAGTGACTGATGGCACTAGCTGATTTGTGCATCAGATTGCCTGCGAGCTGAACCATACCAGCCATACCAGCTGCTGCTTCACTATGCCCCATATTGCTCTTCACTCCAGACATGTGGACAGGGAAGTCCCGTTTGGTGGCCTCGGAGAGTAACACAGCAGATGCTGCACCGACCTCAATGGGGTCACCAAGAGGAGTACCTGTACCGTGCATCTGCAAGACCTGTACATTCCAGGCATCAAGGTCTGCCGAGTGCAAGCTCATACGCATCACTTGCTGTTGAGAGGGTCCGTGCGGTGCGGTCAAAGCACTGGATCGCCCATCTTGGTTCACAGCAGTGCCACGTAGCATCACCGTATCTTGTTTGGAACCATCTTCAAGAGGACCGAGAACGCAAGCGATGCAAGCTTCAGCACGCACGTAACCGTCTGCTGATGCATCCAAGGTCTTGCAACGCCCATCAGGCGCAAGCATGCCTGCTCTCTGGATAGAATGAAACGTCGACCTCATGATAAGGATTTCATTACCGCACACAAGACCCTTCGAGAGTTGACCTAGAACAAGGCCCATGTAGGACATGTGTGCTGCGACAAGAGAGGATGAACAAGCCGTATCAACAGCTGCACAAGCTCCTTGCAAACCATATGTGAAGGACAGTCGCCCTGCAGAAACACATAAAGAACCTGACGTAACCGCATTGCCGTCGTTCTTATGACCCAAACTTCCATAAACATAGGAATATTCAAGATGCTGAGTACCCACCATCACACCCATCCTCTGTTTCTGATGCATCCAACTCGAGGAAGAATCGGATTCCATGCTGTGCAGAGCTTCATACGATACCTCGAGAAGAAGACGTTGGTGAGGATCCATCCAACACGCCTCAGAGCGAGATACGCCAAAACATGGTATATCGAAGAGCCCTATGCCGTCAAGGAAACCACCAAAACGGATTGGCACAATGGGCGCACCATCCTTGTAATCCTCATCAGCGTCCCAGCGCATGTGTGGAACCCTCCAAATACTGTCCCCAGCATTGGAAGTCTGGCAAAGATTGTGTTCAGGAGTGGGTAACCGTGCCGCAAGACTCAACATATGAACACTCACAGATCCTTCAGAGACTGTCCGAATGCCTGTCGATATTGCAGCAGAAGCCAAAGGCACCTGCTTCGGACCAAGCAAGGTCTCTGCGTATTCAATGATAGCATGAACGCTTGGATAGTCAAAGATCAGCATCCCAGGCAAATCAATACCAAGGCTCTGCTCAAGAGATGAACGCAATTCCATCGCACCAAGGGAATCAAGACCTGCAGCCATCAATGGTTCATCGGGATTCGTATCATGACCCACGACAGCATGCACAGCTTCCTTGACCTTCTGCTGTAATACGTCCGCATCCATGCCAGAGGTTCCAGAGCTTTGTCTTGGCTCAATAAAACTCTCTGCGTATTCAATGATAGCATGAACGCTTGGATAGTCAAAGATCAGCATCCCAGGCAAATCAATACCAAGGCTCTGCTCAAGAGATGAACGCAACTCCATCGCACCAAGGGAATCAAGACCTGCAGCCATCAATGGATCGTCTGGGCTCACCTCATGACCCACGACA
Organism: Chloropicon primus; assembly: GCA_023205875.1. Lineage (NCBI taxonomy): Eukaryota > Viridiplantae > Chlorophyta > Chloropicophyceae > Chloropicales > Chloropicaceae > Chloropicon > Chloropicon primus. The sequence continues at coordinate 1,382,270 of CP060756.1, forward strand.
GCATGCACAGCATCCTTGACCTTCTGCTGTAATACGTCCGCATCCAAAGTCATGCCGGATGCAGCGCTGGCAGATGTGTTGGACATTCTTGTGGCATCGATAGAAGAACCGTGACCATGAGATGCAGTGTCATGCATATTTGAGAATAGTGGAGGAACATGTGTCATGCGAGAGAGGAATCTATCCCACATGAAGCGCTGAACAGCAACTTGGGCGTGAGATGACCACATCGCATTGTCCAAGCAACCACCACCACCACAAACACGACCTGCAATACTCTGCAAGGCGAACAATCCTTCATACGGAGACAACATGTAAAGACCCATCTGCTCCATGCGCTTGGCATGCTTGACTGCCATGCCACCAGATGCCCAAGGACCCCACTGGACACTCACAGCACTCACGCCTGCATTCTGCCACATGTGAGCTTGGGCATCCAATACAGCATTGGCTGCAGCGTAATTGGTTTGTCCAGCTGATCCAAGCAAAGCAGCAACAGAAGAGAAGAGAACTTGAGCACCCATGGCTTCCATTGCAAATGTCTTCGCCAGCTGATGCAAGCCCACAACCTTGGGAGCAAATACTTGCTTCACAGATTGTGCTGTCTGGTTGCTGAGCACAGAATCAGCAAGGACTCCGCCAGCATGCATCACACCTTGTACGCCAAGACCTCCAAGCAAGTGACAATCTTCAGCACAGGACACATCGCAATGCAGTATTTGCACCTCCGCACCGCAACTGTGACCACACAAACCCTTGCTCATGGACTTGATGTGACCAGTGCGACCCAACATCAACACGCAATCGATTCCGTGTTGAGTGAGATGCTGTCCTGTCAGCAGTCCAAGAGCACCAGTGCCTCCCGTCACAACCCATGATCCTGCCACGGAAGACAGTGACTGAGAAGAATGAGGGAAACATGGAACCATAGCTGCAGTCTCCACCATGCTCTGATCCACATATACACACCAGCCTCCGCCATTGTGAATCTCACTTAGAGGCAAACAAGACTCATCAACCTTATTGCTTGTGTCATGAGATCCAAAGTGCAGTGAAGTGGATTGTACACCATTCAGAGCACAAGCTCGTAGAATGCCGTATATCATAGCATTTCCCTGGTCCCCGACAAAAGGTGCAGGAACACCACAAGAGGTGGATGTGGTCGATTTGGAAACCAACTTGAGGTCGCAAGAGCTCATTTGGTTGTATTTGTCCTGAAGGACAGCAATTGTACTCAGGGATAATGCCACAAGGGACGCAGGGTGATCGAGCAAGCACGATTTCTGCTCAACAAAAGAGTCAGCGTCTCCTCCGCTCCATACGTGGCATGAAGATGCACTCATGTCATCCAAGACTTGCGCAGAAGAGATCACAGGGCACACAGATTGCCATGACAACGTGTACTGCACTTGCTCGGAGAGGTCCGCGGAGCTTCTCATACGGCTCAGCGGCACCGACAAGTCTTTCCTATGTAGAGTACCATTCAACTCCACCGCACCGAATCTTGACATCTCCGTACGACTGGACTTGCCACGGTTGGCCAAGCATAGCCAATCCCCGGCACTGGAATACGAAGATGTTCCCATCCTCATAGCATCTGCGCCACAAGCAAGTCCACTGAGATGACTCCATTCACCAAGTCCCAAACACATTGCGAGATGAACAGGGTTCACCACGTATCCGTCTTCTGAGGAAACCATCTCGTTGATGTTTGGCAACATGTATCCCAAATAGGTTGCGGAAGGACTGGCATTGCTGAGATCAGTATCAAAGACCCTCGTGTGCTTTTGCACATCGTCTTCACTGTGATGATTTGTTGAGGGTGCCCACTGAGTTGTGCCTGCTAGACACGTTTTAGACTGAGAGGAACCTCCGCAGACTACACTAATCTCATTCTTCCTCTGCACTAGGACGTTCACAGTTTGCGACGTTGAATCATCCAGTACAATTGGTGCGGGCATGGTGAGATTGCGCATCACATATGAATCGGTCTTTTCATTCTTGCCGCCAGATCTTAGAACGTCAATCGTACCGGCACACATCTCAATCAGGGATCCCATACCTGCGATGGGTCTGCCGTTGAATAAGTGTTGCCAAATGAAAGCATGCTGTACTCTATTCAGCATACCCTCGAGGCTAATATCTCCACCCTGCGCAAAGGCAACACGTGACAAGAGTTTTGGGAGTTTGCACACATACCAACAACGCTCACGTTGCCACAGCATGACCAAACCTGGACGAGATACAGTATCAATATTTCCAACAGATCCACTGCAATGGGATAACAGTGCATGGGCATTGGTGCCCTGGAACGCAAATGCCCCAACTTCACCGATGCACACATCTCCACATGCCAATGAGCTTGATTGACGACTCAGATCAACAGCGCCACCAACCATGCTCAGTATGTGATGATTCAGATGTCTCAAGTGACTGATGGCACTAGCTGATTTGTGCATCAGATTGCCTGCGAGCTGAACCATACCAGCCATACCAGCAGCACATTCAGTATGTCCAATGTTGCTCTTCACTCCAGACATGTGGACAGGGAAGTCCCGTTTGGTGGCCTCGGAGAGTAACACAGCAGATGCTGCACCGACCTCAATGGGGTCACCAAGAGGAGTACCTGTACCGTGCATCTGCAAGACCTGTACATTCCAGGCATCAAGGTCTGCCGAGTGCAAGCTCATACGCATCACTTGCTGTTGAGAGGGTCCGTGCGGTGCGGTCAAAGCACTGGATCGCCCATCTTGGTTCACAGCAGTGCCACGTAGCATCACCGTATCTTGTTTGGAACCATCTTCAAGAGGACCAAGAACGCAAGCGATGCAAGCTTCAGCACGCACGTAACCGTCTGCTGATGCATCCAAGGTCTTGCAACGCCCATCAGGCGCAAGCATGCCTGCTCTTTGGATGCATTCAAACGTCTTGCGTCTTACGTGGATGTCAATTCCACACACAAGACCAGAAGATAGTTCTCCTGCACGCAAACCCATAAACGACACGTGCATAGCAACTAAAGATGCTGAGCAAGCCGTATCAACAGCTGCACAAGCTCCTTGCAAACCATATGTGAAGGACAGTCGCCCTGCAGAAACGCTAAGAGATGCTGAAGTAACTGCATACGATTCCATCTTCAAGCCCTGATATGACATTTCATTGGAAAACTCAATGTGTTGAATGCCAACCATCACACCCATCCTCTGTTTCTGATGCATCCAACTCGAGGAAGAATCGGATTCCATGCTGTGCAGAGCTTCATACGATACCTCGAGAAGAAGACGTTGGTGAGGATCCATCCAACACGCCTCAGAGCGAGATACGCCAAAACATGGTATATCGAAGAGCTCTATGCCGTCAAGGAAACCACCAAAACGGATTGGCACAATGGGCGCACCATCCTTGTAATCCTCATCAGCGTCCCAGCGCATGTGTGGAACCCTCCAAATACTGTCCCCAGCATTGGAAGTCTGGCAAAGATTGTGTTCAGGAGTGGGTAACCGTGCCGCAAGACTCAACATATGAACACTCACAGATCCTTCAGAGACTGTCCGAATGCCTGTCGATATTGCAGCAGAAGCCAAAGGCACCTGCTTCGGACCAAGCAAGGTCTCTGCGTATTCAATGATAGCATGAACGCTTGGATAGTCAAAGATCAGCATCCCAGGCAAATCAATACCAAGGCTCTGCTCAAGAGATGAACGCAATTCCATCGCACCAAGGGAATCAAGACCTGCAGCCATCAATGGTTCATCGGGATTCGTATCATGACCCACGACAGCATGCACAGCTTCCTTGACCTTCTGCTGTAATACGTCCGCATCCATGCCAGAGGTTCCAGAGCTTTGTCTTGGCTCAATAAAACTCTCTGCGTATTCAATGATAGCATGAACGCTTGGATAGTCAAAGATCAGCATCCCAGGCAAATCAATACCAAGGCTCTGCTCAAGAGATGAACGCAACTCCATCGCACCAAGGGAATCAAGACCTGCAGCCATCAATGGATCGTCTGGGCTCACCTCATGACCCACGACAGCATGCACAGCATCCTTGACCTTCTGCTGTAATACGTCCGCATCCAAAGTCATGCCGGATGCAGCGCTGGCAGATGTGTTGGACATTCTTGTGGCATCGATAGAAGAACCGTGACCATGAGATGCAGTGTCATGCATATTTGAGAATAGTGGAGGAACATGTGTCATGCGAGAGAGGAATCTATCCCACATGAAGCGCTGAACAGCAACTTGGGCGTGAGATGACCACATCGCATTGTCCAAGCAACCACCACCACCACAAACACGACCTGCAATACTCTCCAAGGCGAACAATCCTTCATACGGAGACAACATGTAAAGACCCAACTGCTCCATGCGCTTGGCATGCTTGACTGCCATGCCACCAGATGCCCAAGGACCCCACTGGACACTCACAGCACTCACGCCTGCATTCTGCCACATGTGAGCTTGGGCATCCAATACAGCATTGGCTGCAGCGTAATTGGTTTGTCCAGCTGATCCAAGCAAAGCAGCAACAGAAGAGAAGAGAACTTGAGCACCCATGGCTTCCATTGCAAATGTCTTCGCCAGCTGATGCAAGCCCACAACCTTGGGAGCAAATACTTGCTTCACAGATTGTGCTGTCTGGTTGCTGAGCACAGAATCAGCAAGGACTCCGCCAGCATGCATCACACCTTGTACGCCAAGACCTCCAAGCAAGTGACAATCTTCAGCACAGGACACATCGCAATGCAGTATTTGCACCTCCGCACCGCAACTGTGACCACACAAACCCTTGCTCATGGACTTGATGTGACCAGTGCGACCCAACATCAACACGCAATCGATTCCATGTTGAGTGAGATGCTGTCCTGTCAGCAGTCCAAGAGCACCAGTGCCTCCCGTCACAACCCATGATCCTGCCACGGAAGACAGTGACTGAGAAGAATGAGGGAAACATGGAACCATAGCTGCAGTCTCCACCATGCTCTGATCCACATATACACACCAGCCTCCGCCATTGTGAATCTCACTTAGAGGCAAACAAGACTCATCAACCTTATTGCTTGTGTCATGAGATCCAAAGTGCAGTGAGAGTGGATTGTACACCATTCAGAGCACAAGCTCGTAGAATGCCGTATATCATAGCATTTCCCTGGTCCCCGACAAAAGGTGCAGGAACACCACAAGAGGTGGATGTGGTCGATTTGGAAACCAACTTGAGGTCGCAAGAGCTCATTTGGTTGTATTTGTCCTGAAGGACAGCAATTGTACTCAGGGATAATGCCACAAGGGACGCAGGGTGATCGAGCAAGCACGATTTCTGCTCAACAAAAGAGTCAGCGTCTCCTCCGCTCCATACGTGGCATGAAGATGCACTCATGTCATCCAAGACTTGCGCAGAAGAGATCACAGGGCACACAGATTGCCATGACAACGTGTACTGCACTTGCTCGGAGAGGTCCGCGGAGCTTCTCATACGGCTCAGCGGCACCGACAAGTCTTTCCTATGTAGAGTACCATTCAACTCCACCGCACCGAATCTTGACATCTCCGTACGACTGGACTTGCCACGGTTGGCCAAGCATAGCCAATCCCCGGCACTGGAATACGAAGATGTTCCCATCCTCATAGCATCTGCGCCACAAGCAAGTCCACTGAGATGACTCCATTCACCAAGTCCCAAACACATTGCGAGATGAACAGGGTTCACCACGTATCCGTCTTCTGAGGAAACCATCTCGTTGATGTTTGGCAACATGTATCCCAAATAGGTTGCGGAAGGACTGGCATTGCTGAGATCAGTATCAAAGACCCTCGTGTGCTTTTGCACATCGTCTTCACTGTGATGATTTGTTGAGGGTGCCCACTGAGTTGTGCCTGCTAGACACGTTTTAGACTGAGAGGAACCTCCGCAGACTACACTAATCTCATTCTTCCTCTGCACTAGGACGTTCACAGTTTGCGACGTTGAATCATCCAGTACAATTGGTGCGGGCATGGTGAGATTGCGCATCACATATGAATCGGTCTTTTCATTCTTGCCGCCAGATCTTAGAACGTCAATCGTACCGGCACACATCTCAATCAGGGATCCCATACCTGCGATGGGTCTGCCGTTGAATAAGTGTTGCCAAATGAAAGCATGCTGTACTCTATTCAGCATACCCTCGAGGCTAATATCTCCACCCTGCGCAAAGGCAACACGTGACAAGAGTTTTGGGAGTTTGCACACATACCAACAACGCTCACGTTGCCACAGCATGACCAAACCTGGACGAGATACAGTATCAATATTTCCAACAGATCCACTGCAATGGGATAACAGTGCATGGGCATTGGTGCCCTGGAACGCAAATGCCCCAACTTCGCCGATGCACACATCTCCACATGCCAATGAGCTTGATTGACGACTCAGATCAACAGCGCCACCAACCATGCTCAGTATGTGATGATTCAGATGTCTCAAGTGACTGATGGCACTAGCTGATTTGTGCATCAGATTGCCTGCGAGCTGAACCATACCAGCCATACCAGCAGCACATTCAGTATGTCCAATGTTGCTCTTCACTCCAGACATGTGGACAGGGAAGTCCCGTTTGGTGGCCTCGGAGAGTAACACAGCAGATGCCGCACCGACCTCAATGGGGTCACCAAGAGGAGTACCTGTACCGTGCATCTGCAAGACCTGTACATTCCAGGCATCAAGGTCTGCCGAGTGCAAGCTCATACGCATCACTTGCTGTTGAGAGGGTCCGTGCGGTGCGGTCAAAGCACTGGATCGCCCATCTTGGTTCACAGCAGTGCCACGTAGCATCACCGTATCTTGTTTGGAACCATCTTCAAGAGGACCAAGAACGCAAGCGATGCAAGCTTCAGCACGCACGTAACCGTCTGCTGATGCATCCAAGGTCTTGCAACGCCCATCAGGCGCAAGCATGCCTGCTCTTTGTATGATAGAAAATATGTTTTGACACACGTGCAAGTCAATTCCACAAACAAGACCAGAAGATAGCTCTCCTGCACGCAAACCCATAAACGACAAGTGCATCGCAACTAAAGATGCTGAGCAAGCCGTATCAACAGCTGCACAAGCTCCTTGCAAACCATATGTGAAGGACAGTCGCCCTGCAGAAACACTCAAAGACCCCGCCGTGACTGAATACGTTTCCATTTTCAAGGAATGCAATCCCATTAAATCCCGGTATTCGAGATGCTGAGTACCCACCATCACACCCATCCTCTGTTTCTGATGCATCCAACTCGAGGAAGAATCGGATTCCATGCTGTGCAGAGCTTCATACGATACCTCGAGAAGAAGACGTTGGTGAGGATCCATCCAACACGCCTCAGAGCGAGATACGCCAAAACATGGTATATCGAAGAGCTCTATGCCGTCAAGGAAACCACCAAAACGGATTGGCACAATGGGCGCACCATCCTTGTAATCCTCATCAGCGTCCCAGCGCATGTGTGGAACCCTCCAAACACTGTCCCCAGCATTGGAAGTCTGGCAAAGATTGTGTTCAGGAGTGGGTAACCGTGCCGCAAGACTCAACATATGAACACTCACAGATCCTTCAGAGACTGTCCGAATGCCTGTCGATATTGCAGCAGAAGCCAAAGGCACCTGCTTCGGACCAAGCAAGGTCTCTGCGTATTCAATGATAGCATGAACGCTTGGATAGTCAAAGATCAGCATCCCAGGCAAATCAATACCAAGGCTCTGCTCAAGAGATGAACGCAATTCCATCGCACCAAGGGAATCAAGACCTGCAGCCATCAATGGATCGTCTGGGCTCACCTCATGACCCACGACAGCATGCACAGCATCCTTGACCTTCTGCTGTAATACGTCCGCATCCAAAGTCATGCCGGATGCAGCGCTGGCAGATGTGTTGGACATTCTTGTGGCATCGATAGAAGAACCGTGACCATGAGATGCAGTGTCATGCATATTTGAGAATAGTGGAGGAACATGTGTCATGCGAGAGAGGAATCTATCCCACATGAAGCGCTGAACAGCAACTTGGGCGTGAGATGACCACATCGCATTGTCCAAGCAACCACCACCACCACAAACACGACCTGCAATACTCTCCAAGGCGAACAATCCTTCATACGGAGACAACATGTAAAGACCCAACTGCTCCATGCGCTTGGCATGCTTGACTGCCATGCCACCAGATGCCCAAGGACCCCACTGGACACTCACAGCACTCACGCCTGCATTCTGCCACATGTGAGCTTGGGCATCCAATACAGCATTGGCTGCAGCGTAATTGGTTTGTCCAGCTGATCCAAGCAAAGCAGCAACAGAAGAGAAGAGAACTTGAGCACCCATGGCTTCCATTGCAAATGTCTTCGCCAGCTGATGCAAGCCCACAACCTTGGGAGCAAATACTTGCTTCACAGATTGTGCTGTCTGGTTGCTGAGCACAGAATCAGCAAGGACTCCGCCAGCATGCATCACACCTTGTACGCCAAGACCTCCAAGCAAGTGACAATCTTCAGCAAAAGACACGTTTGTTGATATCTGGATGATATTTTCATATTTTCTGATCTTTGTAATCCTTTTGGTTCTTCCCAAGAGATACGTGAAGGCTTTGCATTTTTTTTGTAGCAGGTCTTTGATGATATTTCCTAGTGCGCCTGTCCCACCGGTGATCATTGTTGTGCCCTTCATATGTTGGTTGCTGAATGTTGATATTTGTACTGGGCACAATCTAGGTGTGTACGATATGCTTGCTTTCAGAAGCCTCGCATATTTGTCTTGAACTATTTGTCGCTCATGAGTAAACGATGAATGCCTTGTTCCGTACTCATTGTGAATGTCATACATGGTGATCATAGCTACTTTTCCAATGGTATTTTCATACACTCTGCACAGTGCTGTTAAAACGGAAGCCATGACCCCTTGCAACCCATCGCTTGACGCTGGTCCTAAGACTGGCGGTGCGGAGGATGTGGATGTGAATGTCGATGCGATAGAGTCCTTCATTTGCATTCGCTGCAATAAACTTATGCTTGATAGTGCATAAGTCGTGATTGATTCGCTTTTGGCGACGTCCATAACTTTCCGACGCGAGGATACCTCTATTTCTTCATCGGTTGAGTTAGCGATCCACATCGAGCTGTAGACAAATTTGTCTTCTTGTATATTGTCTTTCCGAAGCACCTGCAATTTATAGGAGCTCCCATATTGGACATCGTTCACTTCAGCGAGTACTTCAGCTGTTGATGAGCAGACTTGTACAGACTTTGTACAGCGGTACCCAGCCTTTCCAAAGCAACCATTTGCTGAATCATTCCTTTCACTCAGTAGGCCTTCTTTGATCATTATCATTTTCATGGTCACTGGATTGAGATCTCGATGGTTATTGCAAACCTTGTGAGCTTGTTCGAGTGCTACAAATATATTCGCACTAGCAAGAGTGACCTTGCTGTGCAAGATCGTTTCCGTGCTTTCCTCGGAATCTAAAGGTTCATTCCTTTTTCCAAGTGTGGCCCTCGATTCAGAGCTAGGAAGAGCACTTGAAATGAGACTATCTGCAACCATCCTCTGGCTAGATTCATTGCTGAAGATTGAGCACTGACTGTTTGATGACACCTGGATTTTCAGGCACATAGATGGCATCTTTCTCGACAGCAAAAGAGACGAGTGGAGGCAACTGTTGGTGATGCACATTTGGTTTCTGTATAATTCATACAAACAAGACCACGCCAGGTTTTGGATGAAGAATAAAGAAAAGGCCTCTTTTCGACCATCTGAAAGAACATTGAAGGAATCAGTGTCATTGATTTTCAGATTGAAGTCAAAGACTGCATCATGAAAAGTATGATGAACAAAGCAGAAGTTTGATGACAACGACACTCCACCAATAGCCCACAGAAAGGTGGGCTCTGAATTCACATTCACTTTGTGAACAAAGTCCTTGCCAGAACCGCATGAAAATTGGACGTGAGCATTGGTGCCTTGAAAGGCAAAAGCGCTTACGCCACAGCTGCCCGTTGCATCGTCATTTGGAGTCGGTTGTGCTTGTTGACTTCGAGGAGCACTCAGGTTCCGCGATGTCGTAGTAGAATCCAGCAGGTGTGATACGTGGGGATTCAGCGATATCAAGTGGCATATTTCTGCATTTTCAGACTTCAGGCCAGCTGTTAGTGAGGTAAGCAACGCAGAAAGCCCAGCCGCTGGCTCACTATGACCATGTTGAGACTTGCCAGCTTGCAGCTCCAAGGGTCTACCAGATTGATCGTCGAAATTATCCGAAACTGCGAGGATAGCGCCCACTTCAATTGGATCCCCTAACGATGTTCCAGTTCCATGCATTTGCAGTCTTTGCAAGAATACAGGTGACCTGCTCTCTGTGAAAGCTCTTGATACAACACTTTGTTGAGCAGGACCATTGGGGGCAGTCAGGGTGCTTGATCGCCCATCTTGGTTTACGGCACTGGACAAAATAACAATGGAGTAAGACCCATACCGCGGATCGCATGAGAGATATGCACTCGCACACTCTTCACTTCTTACGTAGCCATCAGCAGATTCATCCAGAACTTTGCACCTTCCATCCATACTGAGCATTCCCGCACTATGGCATGCTTGACTCCAAGTTCTCGCTATCAACAGATTTACCCCGGAGATTCCGGCGCTCCGTACGTCATCATTTTTCATTGCATTTGTTGCTAAGTGTACCACAACAAGAGAGGAAGAGCACGCTGTATCGATAGAAAGACATTGCCCTGTATAACCAAAGGAATAAGACAACCTTCCTGACACTACACTCAAATGGCTTGATGTAGCAGAGAAAGTTGACGTCCCGAGCTTCGAATTTCTCAATCTGATGGCCCAAAGCAGTATCGAGTAGTCCAACTGAGATACGCCTACGAACACCGCTGTCTCTTTCGGTATCGACATGGCGTGATGGCAGTTACTCCATGATTGCAATAACTGCCTCTGTTGTGGATCCATTTCTACTGCCTCAGATTCAGATATTCTGAACAATTGTGGGTCAAACGATTCCACTTCAGCGAGAAAGAAACCAAAATGAGGCAAAACATCTATGCTATTGTCCCACATGCGGTCCCATCTCCCCGTTGGAACTCTGGAAATCAAGTCCTTCGTACAGCTGGTCCCCACGACCTGCTTCTGTGAATCCTTTGTCGAGAAGCTTCCAACGAGATAACAAACTTGCGAAGGCATCGAGTCGTGCCTGTTCCCAAGATAAACTTGTTGGGGTACACTTTCAGCTGTCAGCTTACTTGAAAGCCGTTCCACTGTAGAGCTGACTGCGCCAACAAGGCCTTCCACGTCTGGGTAGTCGAAAACAAGAGTGCTTGGCAGATCTATGCCAAGCACTGTGTTCAATTTCGACACAAAAGAAACAGCTTGTGATGAATTCAGACCGCTGAGGCCATCATCCACTTCCAAACCAGCTTCCTCCTCCAGAGAATCGGCAATGAGTCGCCTTATAGAGGTTCTGCTAGTCCCGCTTTTATTTGGAATAGAGCTGCTTATCTTTTCCTCCAAAAAGGCACTCACGTCGCTGATTGTTGGATAGTCAAACACAAGAGTAGATGGAACGGCGAGACCAAAGGCCTCCTCAACCTCAACTGCAAATTCAACAGCTTGACTTGATGTCATGCCATATTCCATGAGTTGCTGCTCAACATCTACATTTTGTTCGAGCAACTTACCCGCAATCTCTGCTACTCTGCCCTGAAGACTTGACCGCATCTCTTCTATGTTCTCGCCGTTCGTCGTCAGCTGTTGAGAGAATTCCTGGTTCAAGCTTGCCAGTCCGTCTAGCATGCTTTCAAAGGAGTTCTGATCAAACACAAAGATACTGTTCGCGTTCACCTCAGCGACATGCATGATGAGGACCTCCAAATCTACTGGCAAGGACCTGTCTGAGGTCACATTCAAGGCATCCAACGATGGTACGACAACCAAGTACAACTGAAAGTGAGGGAAACGATCCACCATGCTCAGAACAGTGTCACTCATGTCTCTGTCTGTGCAGATCACAATCCTCGCCATGGATAATTGGCTCAAGTCGAGCGCATCAAGGACTCTTCTCAGACAATCCGACTCGCTGGCAATAACAACGGCGCACGACTCCCCTGATTCTACGAGGTGGCTGGAAAGCGTTTGTCGATACCCACACACCTCCCAAATAGAACTTCTCATAACAGGTTTGTGGCTATGCTGCTCCATGGTGGGACCAAACATATCTCGCAAGCGATTCTTCATGATCTTTCCTGAGCTCGTAGTAGGCATTTGAAGCAAGAAGTAATATTTCGTCGGAACCTTGTAGGCCGACATCCTTTCCCTGCAGTATGATCTGATCTCTGAGGTTCGATTGCCCGTCGTCTCTTCATCTTTGAGCACGATTGCAGCATTCACGAGCTCGCCCATGATGTCGTCTTTGGTGCCAAACACAGCAGCCTGCTTTACGGAAGGATGAGCGTGAAGGACATTTTCAACCTCGACGCAGTACACGTTCTCGCCACCGCACAGTATCATATCTTTGATCCTGTCCGCAATCGTGATGTAACCCAACGAACTCACATGGGCCACATCCCCAGTCCTGAACCATTCACCGTGAAAGTGTTTCGATTTCGAGTCCTGAAGCCGAAAGTACCCATCAAACACCGTCGGGCCCTTCACGACGATCTCCCCCAGGGACCGGTCATCCCAAATGACTTCACTGCCGTCTTCTTGCAGGACTTTCAATTCGATGGAGATGAAGGGACGACCCGAGGTACATATCAGCTGCACCTGATTCTCCAACGACAACTTCCTTCTGTCTTTTGGAAGCAAAGACATCGAAATTTTGCCGCAACACTCTGTCATCCCGTACGACACAAAGAACTCGCACCCGAATATCGATATGGTCTTCTTCACGTTCGAATTCGACTGCGGAGATCCTCCGCACGACATTATCCTCAAAGAAGTGTAGTCTCTCCCCCAACAAGTGGGATGGTGTATCAACATCGTCAACATCGTCGATGCAAGGTTTGTGCAACTGACGCGTTCTCTCTCCAGCATGTCCAAGACCCCCAGCGCCGTGAACCGCGGGAAGACTACGTGACTGCCTCCAACGTGCGTGATAGCATAGATGGCGAATGCGTCAACAAGGTGGAACATGGGAGAAATATGCCCCCAGACATCCGTGGTCTGCAGGCCCATCTCCTCGATCGTTGAAAGCGCGTGCAGGCAAATTTGGTCGTGCCGCAATATCACGCCCTTCGGCTTCCCCGTGGTTCCGCTCGTGTAATACCACTGGTACTCGAAGTCCTCCTTCCAGTGGTGCCTGATTTCGGACATCCTGTCCGTGCCCGAGTCAATGCAAGACTCGTAGGTAATCCCCTCGCAAGAAAACTCGGCCTCCACAATCCCACCGACGCGCGAGTCCAACCACACGAGGAACTTGGGCATGCCCAGCTGGCTGGCGCCGGCGGCGTCATCCACCTCGCTCAGAGCATCCTCAAGGGTTGGCGCGAGGATCGGGTGAGCGAAGATGGCGTCCACCCTCGAGTCCTCGAGAATGAAACGCAATTCGCCAGGTTTGAGGTTCACGTTGAGATTGATCACCGTGGCCTGAAGGGCGGCGGCCGCAAAGTGCACCTCGATGATGTCATGGCAGTTGGTGCTGAAGATGGCGATCCTCGAGTGCCTGGCCACGCCTCGAGAGAACATGAAGCCCGCCGCGTCTCTTGCCCGCTGGTACATCTCCTGGTACGTGAACAGCCTTGCGGTCTGCTCTCCGGATTCGGAGACCTTGACGTCCACGCTGCCGATCTTCCCCCCCCGGACCCTCGCGGCCTCTGACAGCCAATGCCAAACTCCGCAGTCCTCGAGCACGTCCGCAACGCCGCCATCGGGGACGGCCAGGTCCGTCGTGGACTCGAGTCCCTCCCCGTGCTCCTCCCTGCTCTTGTCGACGCCGCCCGCAAAGTCGTCCGCCAGCTCCTCCGGAGCGACCTTCCCCGTCCACTTCCTCATCGAGGCCATCGTAGTCGGGGTCTCCGGCCTCCCTCACTCCCTGCCGCACGACCAACGGAGTCTCTGGCGCGCTTCAATCCAGCGGAGAACTGGATCGCGAGCAGCTCCCCGGTCCCCTGGTCGCCGCCAGCCAATCAATCTCCCAACCGATTCCGATGCGAGCGCCGGCACGTCGACTCCCTCCGGACGGCTCACGCAACCCCTCTGCACTCGTCACTCGACACTGCGAGGCTCCTCCTCGCCTCCGTCACACTCTCACAACAACAACGACGACGCTCTCACAGCAACGCACACACAAAGGAACACACGCACGCACGCACCCAATGAATGAATACACCGCACGCTCTCTCAATCTCTCAATCCCGCGAGAATCGTTCGGGTCTCCCGCTCCGTCGCGTCTCTTTCGTATTCGTTCGCTCGCTTGTTCGCGCTCTCTCTCTCTCTGCCTCGTCTCTATCGTTCGTTTTCGCGCTTCGCTCCTCCGCTCGCCGGCCGCTCCGCTCTCTCAGCCGTTACTTAAATCCCCATTTTTGCGCGCGAAGCGTTTCGTTTCGATTTTGGTCAAATTTGGTTGAGGCCAGCAGAAGAGATTGGAGATGCCGGGGGGGAGAGGAGAACCCAACAAAGACTGCAGTGAGGATGGAATACACATTAAAATTAGAGCAAAGATCTTTCTCCACGCTCTTTGTTCTCTCTCTCTCTCTCTCTCTCTTTTCTTCACTGCTTGCAAAGGTCTTCCAAAACACCCATGGTCACGCTCTTTGGTCGCTCGATGGGGAGCCCCAAGGCCCTGTCCCAAACGCCCTGGCTCAGGACTCCCAAGCAACGCGACACTCCGAAGAGCACGGTGTAGAAGTTGGCCTCCTTGATTCCGTAGTGCTGCAGCAGGGCGCCGCTGTGGGCGTCCACGTTTGGCCACGGGTTCTTCACCTTTCCGGTCTGCTTCAGGACCTCTGGCACCACCTCGTACAGGAGGGAGACGAGCTTGAAGGTCTCGTCGTCGGGGAGGTGCTTGAGGGCGAACTCCCTCTGGCACGTGTACCTCGGGTCCGTGAGCCTCAGCACGGCGTGGCCGTACCCGGGGACGACCTTGCCGTTCTTCAGGGTGTCCCACACAAAGTCCGTGAGGTCCTCCTTGGTGGGGTCCGCCCCCAGCTCGTTCTTCACGTTGTTGATCCAGAGGAGGACCTCCTGGTTGGCTAGGCCGTGGAGTGGGCCGGCTAGGCCCGTCATCCCCGCGGCGAAGGACAGGTAGGGGTCCGAGAGGGCGCTGCCCACGAGGTGCGTGGTGTGAGCGCTAACGTTGCCTCCCTCGTGGTCGCTGTGAATCGTTTGGTACAGCCTCATGAGCTCCATGGCCCCGGTGGAGCTGTAGCCCATCATGTGGGAAAGGTTAGCGGCCCAGTCCAAGCTCGGATCGGCCTCTATGATCTGGTTGTTGTGGTACGTCCTTCGGTAAATCAGGGAAGCCACCGCGGGCAGCTTGGCGATCAGGTCCATGCTGTCCTCAAAGTAAGGCTTCCAGTACTCGGACTTGTGGATGCCCCTGGTGTACGCCGCGGCGAACTCGCTGTTGGTCTGAAGGGCAAGAATTGCTTGAGTGAACTGAGTCATGGGGTGGGTGTCCGCCGGCATGGCGTTCAAGACCTTGGCGACGTGGGGAGGCAGGGCGCTCCTCTTCCTCAAGTCCACCGACAGCTGGTCCACCTGCTCCTTGGTCGGGATCTCCCCCGTCATGAGAAGCCAGAGCATCCCCTCCGGGAGAGGCTCCCCGCCCTCCACGGCCGCAGGCAGGGCCTTCTGACACTCCGGGATCGTGTAACCCCTGAAACGAATCCCGTCCTCCGGGTCGAGCAAAGAAGTCTCCCAGAGCATACCCTGCACACAGAGAGGGAGAGAGAGAAAGAGAGAGAGAGGCGAGTGGAGGGAGTGAAGCAGACGAAAGCCCCCCAGTCAGTCAAAGCCATCCTTCAAGCTTGAATTTTTCCCCCACACACCTCCCGGTGGTGGACATGGACACGGCGAACCACATCCCACACCGAGCCCCGGGCTCCCCGCTCGCGGTGACTTACCGTGATCCCACGCATGCCGCCTATGCACATTCCAACGGTGACGTCTCCAATGACTTTGTCCCCGTGCGCCTTCTTGATTGCCTTGAGCCTCTCCTGTTGGGCTGGAATCTTCTCCGCGACCACGGACCTCAGGTCGGTGGACGAGAGCCTCTGTTGCTGGCTCTGCCACGAGGAGGCCGACCCGAGCAGCCCCAGGCGGGGCAACCGGTACGCCAGCGCCGAGTTGCACGCGCTCCCATGCTTCGCCGCCGCGAGTGTAAACAACAACGCCATACTTTGCCAGCCCCTCCTCCCTCTCTCGCTTAGCTTTTGCTTTTTTTTTTAGGGCTTGACCTGGAATGACCTGGAGGACGGGGAATCTCGGAGGGAGAGGAGAGGAGGGAGAGGAGAGGAGCGTAACGGTGACTCGGATGGAGAGACAGAAACAAAACATTTTCAGGACTGACTAAATGCCTTTATTTGAAATACGTGCGAGCATCAAGAAGTTTGGGGTAGGGGTTCGGCCTCCTCCACGCTGCTGGGGGCGTAGTACTCAACACGAGAGTCGTAGTAACTCAGGAGATCGATCTCGGAGTCTTGGAGCTCCAGCAGCTGCTTGAACTTGTCGAGCTCGATCGAGGCGTTCTCGGAGGAGCCCAGGCACTTTGCGATCTCGTCCACCATTTCCAAGGAGCACTCCGCGTCAGACTCGCACACGAACTCGGCCAACTCCTCCAGAGTGAAGACGTCGCAACTGGAGGAGAGCTGGGAGTACATGTCCCTAACCCAGTCGTTCCACGAGTCCTGGCGCTGAATCTTGGGCCAGTCCACCAGGAACGGCGCGAGGTCCTTGACCTTGAGGGTCTCGTGGGACAGCGAGTCGATCACCTCGCAGATCTGCGTCCACTCGTCCGCCTCGAGGTCGTAGCCGCCCGACGAGAGCATCCAGACCAAATCGTCGACCCGCACCTCTCCCGAGTTGTTGTAATCCAGCGAGTTCAGGAAGTTCTTCACGCTCTCCATCTCCTCGTCCTCCCTGTCCAGGAGGTTCATGTACTTGAGTATCTTCTGCAGCAGGACCTGCTTCAGCTTTCCGTAAAGGCCGAACCTCTGGAGCCTCGCCACCAGACTCTCCTCCAGGACGTCTTGGCCTCCCTCCAGCTCGGCCCCGGGCGCGCTCCCCCCGGAGTTCGCCCCTTTGCCGGCCCCCCCCCTCACCCACGGGTGGCTGAGGGCGTCCTTGGCCGAAATCCTCCTGCCGGAGTCCTTCTCCAGCAGCAGGGAGACGAACTCCTTGGCGGACTCCGAGATCTGGGGCCACGGCTCCCTCTCAAAGTCGGGCTGGTCGTACAGCACCGACCGCCACACCTCCTTCGGGACTTTTTGGTTCCCCTCCTCGTCCGAGAAGGGGTACCTCCCCGAGAGGAGGAGGTAGGCCATCACCCCGATGCTCCACACGTCGCAAGAGTGCCCGTAGTCCTGCCGGATCACCTCGGGGGAAAGGAAAGACACCGTGCCGCACCTCTCCAGCAGCCTCTCCTCCTCCGTGCAGAAGGCCGCCAGGCCAAAGTCGGTCAGCTTCAGGTGCCCCTGCTCGGTCCACAGGAAGTTCTCCGGCTTGATGTCCCTGAACACGATGTCGTGAAGGTTGCACTGGATCACGCTCCGGAGGGCGGACCGGAGGACCGCCGCGACCCGCTCCTCGGTGTACCTCGAGGGGGACAGGAAGGAGCTCGTGAGCAGGGTGCCTCCGAGGCACAGCTCCAGAACCAGGTGGACCCTGTCCGCCTCCTCGAAGGCCTCGTACGCGTACGCGATGTCGAGGCTCTTCCCCAGGCTCAGGTGGGCCCGGAACTCCGCCTGCACCTTCGTCTTGTACAGAGCGAGCCTCCCCGTGAAGTGCTTCGGCTTCTTCCGAATCGTCTTCACCGCCACCCGCTTTCCAGTGGCCTTGCACACCGCCTCGTGGACCACGCCGTAGCCCCCCGAGCCCAATACCTTGCCCACCTCGTAGTGGTCCTCCAGCTTGCGGCCGAAGGACGGGCCGGATGTCGCGGACTTCGAGGACTTCTCCAGCGCCGAGGTGCACGCGCTCCCATGCTTCGCCGCCCCACCGGCCTTGGTCGCGTCCCCCAGCCACCTGGATTCCAGCAAGAACTCCTCCATGGGGTCCCTCGGCGTCCTTCCCCTCTGCTCGTACCTCCCCGGGTCGTACTTCCGATAGGCTGCTCCCAATCCCCCTAAATCCCTCCGTCGCAGCCTTCTAGTTTCTCCCTCCCGACGACGACGACGGCTGAGGCGGCTGAGAGAGAGAGAGAGATCAATCCGCTCGCCCTCCCTCCCGGCGCCGTGGCGCCAGCAGCAGTGTTCCGCCCTCGTCGTCCCCATCCCCATCCCCATCATCTTCGTCAAGCAGTCAGCAGAGCGATCGATCGAAGACTCCCCCTGACGGTGACGATGATGACTCACGCTGACGCACCGAGAGGATCGATAAGATCATATCTTCTTTTTTTTGCCAGAAGAGGCGGGAGGGCGGGAGGGAAGGATGATGTGGTGGGACGAGAGGGGGGTGAGGGGGGTGGAGGGGAGGAGGGGGAGGGTGGCGGTGGTGGACTTGGATTGCGAGTACACGAGGAGGGCGGTGGTGGAGGCGTTCGAGGGGCTGGAGGAGGGAGGGTGGGTGGTCAGGGTGACGGAGCCTCGAGAGGGGGAGGAGGGGGAGGAGGGGGAGGAGGAGGTCACCCCCGTGAGGGGGGCGCACGTGTACTGGGGGGAGTACGAGAGGATAGACTGGGACTCTGTCGGGGCGGGGGACGTCGTGGCCAACTGCTACTGCATCAGGAAGGGGCTCATCAGGAAGGCCCAGCTGGCCTTGGGGGTGTCCAAGTGGCGGTCGAAGAGGCCGGGGAGCCTCCTCGCCCGCTGCGTCCCGGAGACCCACGTCTTCGAGCTGTACGACATCGAGTACTTCGACGAGGTCCTGATCGCGGACGTTCCGGAGCTCAGGGACATCAAGCCCGAGGACGTGTGGATTCTCAAGCCGAACATCACCAACCAGGCCTTGGGCGTGACGGTCTTCAACGACTTGGACACCCTGAGGTCGGTGCTTTCCAGCGACGAGGCGTGGAACCTGAGGGAGTGGGTGGTTCAGAGGTACGTGGACCGCCCCCTCCTGGTGGGGGGGAAGAAGTTCCACGTCAGGGTGTACGTCCTGGCGGTTGGGGCGGCGCCGATGACGGTCTACGTGCACGACGACATGCTGGCCCTCTTCGCGGCGGAGACATACCGCCACGCTGGCGGCTCGGGGTCGGTGCGGGAGCTGTCCGACCTGGGGGCCCACCTGACGAACACGTGCAGGGTCGCGAGCGACGGCTCGATGACGGAGGGCGAGGAGAGCGGGTTCGTCAAGCTCTTCGACGAGATTCGGGACGAGATTCGGGTCGAGGGCGCGAAGGAGGGGATCAGGAAGGTCGTGGGCGAGTGCTTCGAGGCGGTTTCCTCGGACCTGTCGTTCATGCCCCTGCCCAACTGCTTCGAGCTCTTCGGCTTTGACTTCATGCTCGACGAGGACTGGGGGCTGTGGCTGCTGGAGGCGAACGCCGAGCCCGACTTCAAGCAGACGGGGGGCAGACTGAATCGGATCATCGGGGACGCGATCAAGGGGGTTTACGACAAGGCGGTGGCGCCCTTGACGGGGGCGGCGAGGGGCACGGGAAATTACGACGGGACCAAGTGGCGCAAGGTCTACGAGAAGATGGTTGTGTCGGGGAGCGAGGCCGTGGGCTTCCAGGTGGTCTGAGAGCAGAGAGAGAGAGAGAAGAGAGGTCTGAGAGAGAGCATCTAGTAGCAGCGGTGCTTATTATTATTTTTCCAAGTAATTTACCTAACCTTAAGCTACGACGACGGCGATGCCACGCCGCTCGCCTCCTCCTCGAGCCTGTGGATGAGCCTGGACGCGAACTTGGCCTGGGTCGCGGCGTCCACGGCGTGGAAGCTCGGCACGTGCACGAACAGGGAGTACAGGCAGTCCCTCTTCTGGAACAGGCTCAGGGACGCAAAGTACGTGTAGTTGCAGACGTACCTCCCCGCGTCGTGGGAGACCTCGCAGTCGAAGCCGTCCCCCCGCAGCCGCTCCGCCACGCTCTCCACGTCGAGCCTCGTGTGGAGGCAGGCCCCCTTGTCGTACGAGGTGCTCGGCGGCACGACCGGCTCCCCCCTGGGCTGGAAGCCGTCCTCGTCCGGCAGCCGGAAGTCCGCCTCGTTGAACGCCCTCCTCTCGAGCTTGAACCCGCCCGCGCACACGTCCACCCCGAAGTGCACTACCACGAACACCCTCCTCCTCCCACCGGCGGCGTCGTCGTCCTTGAGGACCGTGTCGTGGACCACCCGAAGGTGGTCCTCCACCGTCCTCGCGGACACCTTGAGGACCTCGCACGACGCCAGCTTCCCCGCCGCCTCCTCGTCCTCCCTCAGCCCGTTCACGAGGACCTCCGTCGGGTTCGCGGGAACCCCGGGAAACTTGCCGAAGCCCGTCACCACGAAGCGAACGTCGGAGGGGGGGGAGGAAGCAGCAGCAGCAGCCATGTTTTTGTTGATTGCCGCTACGATCAGGATAGGACACGATTCGCACGCGACGTCGACCAAGCC
Organism: Chloropicon primus; assembly: GCA_023205875.1. Lineage (NCBI taxonomy): Eukaryota > Viridiplantae > Chlorophyta > Chloropicophyceae > Chloropicales > Chloropicaceae > Chloropicon > Chloropicon primus. The sequence continues at coordinate 1,402,975 of CP060756.1, forward strand.
CCGGATAGGGATTCGACGCCCTCGTCGCCCTCGGCGCCCTCGTCGTCCTCGTCGTCCTCGTCGTCCTCGTCGTCTGGTGGGGGACCGGTGTTGGCTCGGCCTGCAATTCGTGTCGGAAATCGTGTTGGGGTACAAATCGCGAAATGCTCGAAAAAATCAACAGCCGATCTCCGTCGCGGGAGATTGTGACCCGAGTGGGGGCCAGCAGTTCGGCTCGAATGTCCTGAGAGGTTCAGACGCCTGGCACCGTGCGGCGAGGGCTCGCCCACTGTAAGTGAGGAGTTCGTGCACGTCCCCGGGAGTAGTCCGGGGGGCGGGCAACGATGAAAGCGAGATGGAACGCGACAGGCCGGCCACGGAGCATCGAACAGTTTCCGCTCTCCACGGTACATGGATCGTGAGCCCGAGGCGGTGACTCCAGAAGGAGCGCGTGGGCCCCCCAGTGCAGACGAGCCGAGCCCAAATCTTGCTCCGTGAGACAATGGTTCGGTGAGAGACGTTAGTTATACAAGGGTCACAACGAGATCGTAACGGCGGAGGACGGCGAGGAGGACGGCGAGGTGTGTGACCTGGCGGAGCTGGAGAGAGAAAGAGAGCCGCCGTAACGCCAGAGCCGCGAACGAGGCGGCCGACGAGTGGGGACGAGAAGACCACGACCAGAGAGAAAGCGATGAGTTACCTCCTGGAATACTACAGCCGCTGGTTGCCGACGAAGAAGAGGAGACTGACGAATACTGGGACGTCATGTGAAGAAGGGGCTGGTGGCGCCACCCCGGCCGCGGTTCTCCAGGGGGGTGGCGCCCAAGGATGGCGGGTGGCGCCCAAGGATTGTGGTGCCCAATGTCTCTGTCTTCACCCACTTGCAGGGCAGCGGGCAGCCGTGCGGCGCGGTGGCACTCGGAACAAGCCTGGACACCAACGCTTGCACAGTGGCCCTGGCGATCTCCGCGGGACCTCATAGGGAGCGGGAGATGGCCGCCATCGAGGAGAACGTGGATCCGACGACGCTTCTCAATGCGGATGGACTTCTTGCCTCTCTTCGCTTCGCAGACGACGAATCAGCTGGCCCGCGGCCCACCCTTGCACGCGAGGGTACACGGGCGGAGCGAACTCGCCAGCCTGAGGAGCTGACCCTGGTCCGCGTGGTCCGAGGCCGTGGCGGAGTCCACCTGGAGCGCGTTGAGGGCTTGAAAGAACTGACCCACTGCATCGTCTTCCTCCGCGAGTCCCTTGCGCAGGAGGGGCTTGGGAACAAGCTCGCTGGTCAGGCGGCCACGATCTCAAGCGCGTTGCTCGGCAAAGATCTTCCTAAACAGGTGAAAGCATTTCGTTTCGTGGAGCTTGGGACCGCCAGCCGCTCGCGATGCCTCAAGGACCGCAAAGTTCTTACGAAAGCTCTTGCCCTTGCGAAGGAGAAGGGCGAGCCTTGCGCGCTTCTTGTAGCTGCCTTGTCGCGATTGTCGAGACGGTCACAAGCTGACGAGGACCTCGACTACCTTGCTGAGCGCGCAGGGCAGGCCTCTATACTGGCGTGTATCCCGACGTCCCATGCAGCAGCTTTGATTGGGGAGGAAAAGAAAGAGGAGCTCAAAAAGTACATGAGCAAGGCTGCAAGCACCTCGGACGGGCACGCCGTGTACTCGGCGTCGCACTGCATGCTCAAGTCCGGCGCCACCCGTTGTTCTGTAGCATCGGGCCAACACACTTCTGAGGAACTTTGTCTCCTCGTCGAACACGTCGAGCACGTCCTGAGGCACAAGCTGGAGAATCTGGAGAAGCCGGGGGAGCAGAAGCACGGGAAACCCCTTCTCCTCGTAGGTATTGCCCGTACGTCGCCTGGAACTGACGTCGCCAAGTCTACTTCGATATATGTCCAACGGTGCCTACTCCTCCACGTCCTCCTCAAGGTGCGCGACAACCTTCAGAAGGATGTTGCGCTAAGCGGGAAGCTGCCGGTGATTGAAATCACAATTGGGACCTTTGCAGAGAAGTGTGGAGGCTCGACCTCGGAGGAGGCTGCCGTCCAAGAATGGGTGAAGAAGGTCTGCGACGAGGGCAAATACGCAGGAGGCGTTCTACTCTGCACCCGTGCAGATCGGCTTACAAGGGAGCTTGCGACGCTCGGGACGCTCTTGGAAAGGTGCTGTAAGGCGAACATAGCAACGGTTGCGTGCTTGACAGAAGTGGATGCCGTCGTCACCGAGGAGAGACACGTTCAAGAGGCCGTAGCCCAGGTTCTCGCTGGAGATGAGGAGTATCTTCTTGGAAAGCGCTTTGTGGAGCAACGGGCGAGTGATCTCGTCCGCGCATGGAAGAACCAACCCACAGTTCGTGTGCTCGTCGCTGCTTGTTCCATCACGGAAGCGAACTACGACATCATTCTTCGCGAGGAGCACATGGTGTTCCTGGAGACCTACAGGCAATACTGCCACGTTCACTCCGTGAGGGACGAGTTGTTTGAAAACCGTGATGGACACGGCTTGGATGAAGACGCATTGAGCAGAGTCTTTGAGTACTTTGCGGATGCACTAAAGGGAGAACATGTCGATGTCGTGTTTGAGAATGAATGTTTCCCAAACACGGCGATCTCTGTGACTCAAAAAGATTTCTTCAAATGCTCCTGCGCTGATAAATGCTCTCGCAAGTCGTCCAGGACAACAGGCACCGCGAACACCGCTCCAGCACATACTCGATGCCTTTGTGCTTGTGACATGTGCAAGAGGACTCGTCCTTGCATTCTCTGGTGGACAGCGACGCCGAGGACGGCGGGGAGAGGGAGAGAGAGCTTCGCAAATTTGATGCCGCTGCATGTCCCTGTGAACGTTGCAGCAGCAGCCCCTTGAGCACTGGTACGACAAGGAAGACACAGGCCAAGACCAACACGAAAGGGAAGAGGAAGGCCAAAGCAAGGAAGCCGATGAAGGAGTTTCCTCGACTTCCTACTACAGACGGTACTCAAACCCTGCGCTGCATCTGCTGTGATTATCTTGGCCACGCTGAGTGCCCCTTGGTCAAAACAGGAGCTCTGACCCCGGTTCCTGGGGAGGAACGTGATCGAGCTGGGCACAATCCCAAGTTCCTCCTCTCGGACTGGTGCTGGTACTGCCATCGTTTCATATTCAAAAGCGGCTTTAACCAGTGGTGTTCGTTCGGATGCTTCTTGAAAGCCACGAAGTTCGTGGACAAGAAGGAGCTTTGGGACATGAGCAAGGAAATTGGCATGACACAACTGAAGAACACGATTGGCTTCTGGTTTTGTGTTCCGTGTACAAAGAAACCTGAGTCCGAGAAAGCCTTGATCGAGAAGATCCCCTCGATCCCCTTGATCCCAACCAACGGTTCAAAGGGCTTGAGGTGCTTGTCCTGCAGTCATAACGATTGCAAAATCGGCAAGGGGTACAAGGAGAACGCAGAAGGAGGCGGCGTGAACGTTGGCTCCGGCCGGCAGAAGTCCGAGAACAGAAAGGCCAAAGAGGTAGTGACCCCGCATCCAATGCTCGTCAACATGATGCTACAGGACTCCTAAGCCGATCCTAAAGACTATCCTAATCCTAATCCCCAAAAAGCAATCCTAAAGCTGAAATATTCTATCCTCCTCCACCACACTATGTATGTCTCCGTTGACCGCCGGCACATCGTTCGTTCGTTCGTTCGTTCCATCCTAAAAACGTCGTTCAGGTGACCTTCCTTCCACGATCATGGAACTTCGCATCAACAAACGAAACTCGGGGAGAGACAAGATTCAGTGAGGGACTTGCAGAGTGTCTCCGCTGGACGCATCTCGCAATTCCAGCAGCAGCAGCAGCAGCAAGAAGAGGTGGCACCTGGCATCGATCGATCGATCGAGGAGCCCAGGTGGAGGGAGAACGAAGACCAACAGGAACAGGAACAGGCTTGTGACTTGTGGGGTGGCGTTGCGAACAACGGACGATCGGGCGGGAAGGGCGGGAGGGGGAGAGGGGGAGAGGGGGAGAGGGAGAGGGGTCACACCTTCACGCCGGTGGAGAGGCAAGGCGCGACCTTGGCACGCAGCATGTGATAAAGTCTTGCTGAGCTGGGTGTGGCCTCTCTCTCTCTCGATCTGCTGGGACTACGAAAGACGTTTCTTTTCCAGGGAGGGGAATTATGGGTCCTTCGATTGTACGATAGTCTCGTTTTTCAGATTAGATTAAGCTCTCGTCCGTCGATATTCCGGGCGTGTGAACAAAGATCCGATTCGCGTGAGACCGTCGCACCCATCCCTGCACTCCTGCTGCGATACCATGCCACCAGCCTTGCCATACTCGCAGTTCATGTCCGTGACAAACTCATAGGTGCAAGGTGTGCGGCGGATGCACCGTTCCCCAAGCCAAAGGTGAAGACGGAGGCTCGAGAGCAAGGCATCTCGCTCTGAGGCGTGTTGGATGGATCCTCACCAACGTCTTCTTCTCGAGGTATCGTATGAAGCTCTGCACAGCATGGAATCCGATTCTTCCTCGAGTTGGATGCATCAGAAACAGAGGATGGGTGTGATGGTGGGCATGTACACTCACTCAGCATGTTGAATACAGCAATATCTATGCTGGTTATGGCCATAAGTCTGAGGCTCATGCGGTTACGTCAGGTTCTTTGGGTGTTTCTGCAGGGCGACTGTCCTTCACATATGGTTTGCAAGGAGCTTGTGCAGCTGTTGATACGGCTTGTTCATCCTCTCTTGTCGCAGCACACATGTCCTACATGGGCCTTGTTCTTGGCGACGTCTCGAAGGGACTATATACACAATATGCACCGTGGCGTTCTCGGTCCTCTTGAAGATGGTTCCAAACAAGATACGGTGATGCTACGTGGCACTGCTGTGAACCAAGATGGGCGATCCAGTGCTTTGACCGCACCGCACGGACCCTCTCAACAGCAAGTGATGCGTATGAGCTTGCACTCGGCAGACCTTGATGCCTGGAGTGTACAGGTCTTGCAGATGCACGGTACAGGTACTCCTCTTGGTGACCCCATTGAGGTCGGTGCAGCATCTGCTGTGTTACTCTCCGAGGCCACCAAACGGGACTTCCCTGTCCACATGTCTGGAGTGAAGAGCAATATGGGGCATAGTGAAGCAGCAGCTGGTATGGCTGGTATGGTTCAGCTCGCAGGCAATCTGATGCATAAATCAGCTAGTGCCATCAGTCACTTGAGACATCTGAATCATCACATACTGTCAGTATGTGATGATTGCTGCAAACACTTCGTCTCTAACCTTCACTGCGGGTAATATCGGCGCGAGGTCTTCGTTCTCCAATGACATGATGTCGTCCATGTCCATGTCTCCACGCATGCCGCCGCTCTGCTTTGCTTTGCTCTGCTTTGCTCTGCTCTGCTCCGTTCGTTCCTCCCGCTCCTCCGTAACCGCCCACCAGAGAACAACGTCTCTCAACAAACCTGGTACCCAGACACCTTGGTGCAATCGGATCGGAGAGGGCGGACGAAAACCCACACGAAGAAGAACAACGCGATCGACGCTTGTTGTCGCCTCGACGACAAGTAAGATGGGGATGGAGGCGAGGAGGAGAGCGACGGGACCTCGTCGTCCTCTTCGTCCTCGTGGCGGTCGTCCAACGACGAGGACGATGACGACGAGGAGGTCGTCCTCGTCCCCCTCCCCCTCCGATCCAACCAACGCACCACCAACGTCGTCGTCGTCGTCGTCGTACGAGGAGCTCCGCCTGCGGGTGGATCGGGTGACGAGGGAGGCCCTCGAGCTGACGCGGGTGCTCCAGGGGTACGACGACGCCACCTCCTCCACCACCTCCACCTCCACCTCCACCTCCACCTCCACCTCCAATGATAATGCTGCTCAGAATGTTGATCTCACCTCCACCGAGGCCGAGCACCTCCGGCAGCTCCTCGTCCTCGTGGCGGAGGTGGTGGGCCTGCCCCAGGACGCCCTGGACTTGCTGTGCGCGGCGGGGTACATCAGGCAGGACGAGTGGGCGGACCTGTGGCCCAGGATGAAGGAGAGGCAGAGGCTGGCCAAGGCCCGCAGGGAGGAGGCCTTCCGCGAGGCCAAGGCCCTGGTGCTGTCGGGGGAGAGGGAGAGGGAGGACAGCCTGGGCTACGAGGGCCAGGACCCCGAGGAGTTCCTGGCGAACGTCAGGGAATTCTACGAGGAGGTGAAGTGGCACTACGACAAGGGGACCTTCCGGGACCTCCACCTGGCGGACACCCTGAGGGACCGGTCCACCAAGCCCAAGACCCTGGAGGACCTGAAGCGGTCGGTGACCTACACCATCCCGGCCCCGACCAGGCCCGCGGAGGAACAGAGGCACTACCGGAGGGCCGAGAGACTGCTGTACGAGATCGAGGACGCGTACGCGGGGGGGGACCACCTCGGCCGAGTCTTCGAGGCCCTGGCCCGGGGGGACTTCCTGGAGCCCGGGCTGAGGTACGAGGACCCCGTCGTCGCCGCGAGCCTGGAGGGCATGGAGGCTGTGGGCCGGGTGTACCGGAGACTGGGGGAGGTCCCCCTCGCCGCGGAGGTGGAGTTCGCGTGGCTGGAGACCGACATCGACGGCAGGGGCAACCGGGAGGGGAGGGACCCGAGGGTCGTCCACATCGACTACCGAGCGGTGGCGGAAGGCGCGGGCGCGAACCTCGAGGCGCGGGCGGAGGCGGACTACGTCATCAGCCCCCGAGGGAGGGTGAGCGAGATCAGGGTGGGCTGGATCGACCAGCCGGGGGCGGAATTCCTGGCACTGTACTCGGAGGCCCTGGCCGGCCTGGGCGACGACGACGACGACGACGACGCGTAGTCACCGCAAGCGCGCAAGGAAACGAAAAGAAACGTCGAAAAAATATTTAAATAACACCTCTCTCTGTGTGTGTCGTGTGTGTGTGTGTGTGTCTAATTCTAATCCGCATGATGATCATCATCGTCAGTTTATGTTACAAAAGGAGGCGACCGTGGACATGAAGTCCTCGAACTGCAGCCGCTTGTCTCGCGTGCAGTCGGTCAGGAGCTTGTCCAGGAGCTCCACCCCCAGCGCCGAGGCGGTGGGAATCGCAGCGTCCACGCACAGCTGCCTAAGCTGCTCCGGGTAAATGTTGTTCCCACTGTCGCTCAAGCCCGTGAAGGCGTTCTTGAGCTTGGCCAGGCTGACGTCCCCGAGGGTGCCGCAGTTCTTCTGGGCCGCCCTGGACGACTTTGGGGACTCCACCGAGGCCCTCGTCCGCCTGACGTCGGACCACTTGTCGAACAGGATCTTGTTTGGCGTGGCCAGCTCGATCTGCGGCAGCTGCATGGTCTCGGGTATCTTGATGGTCAGCTTGCCGCTGTCGCGACCCTCCGGCTCGAAGGAATTCTCCAGCTCGAAGATCGCCTTCAGCTTGGGGTTGCTGTCCAGAATCTCGTTCAGGATGCCCTCCGGCAGGTTGCTGAGGGCGTCGACCAACTCGTAGGACTTTGCAGGCTTCACCTCCCCACACCTGACTTGGTCCTTCACCCACTCTCCGACGTACTTGTAACCCGAGTCGGTCCAGAAGATCGTTCCTAGACCCTCCCTGGAGTCCTCCGACCAGAAGCCCTTGAAAACGTTGCAGCGCTTTCCCTTCACCACCAAGACGCCCTTTCCTTGCTTCTTTCCATTGTACCACTCTCCGTAGTGCACGTCCCCATTGGCGTAAGTGTACTGCCCGAGGCCGTGACACCTGTCCAGCACGAAGTCCCCTTTGTATACCTCGCCACTCCTGTAGTACAGCGTCCCCTTTCCGTGCCTCTTCCCTTGGAACCAATCCCCTTCGTATTGAAGACGCCAGCTGGGGTCCGCCTTCTTCGCGCCCTTGCCCGAGGTCGTGCTCGGCCTAGCGATCCAGTACGTCCCCCAGCTATGGGGCTTGTTCGCAAGCAAGTTGCCCACGTACTTGTTGCCGCTTTTGAATATTATCTGCTTCTCTTCCCCCTCGCCAGTGATTTGCATCCAGGTGCCGCTGGAGCCTCCTCCCCTGCTTCCTCTCCCCCTGCTCAAGCCTCTGCTGGACCGGCTGCTCCTGCTCGCGGTGCTGCGAGTGGCGGGTCGCAGAGAGTGCGTCGCTGGACGTTTGGACAAAATTGGGTTCGGGGGACTGCAAGCTCTCCTGAGAACCGTCGAGGACGGACCCGTGATCTCGGGATACTTGCAAGAAGGTGGCGAGAACAGCTTCCAAGAGTGCGTGAAAGGCTGCTGGTTGAAAGGCAGGGGCGGCTTCCCCCCGCCAAGACTCGTTGTTGGCCGGCCTTCGAACACGGAGTCCTGCCAAAGACGAAAGGAAACAGAATTGAAAAGGTTCAGTCTTCGATGATCCTCTCTCAATTGGCCTTTGAAAAAAAAAAAAAAAAAAGTGTCCCAAGGCAGAACAATTTCGCTACAAGTGCGCTCCTCTCTTTACGAAGGACGAGTCCCTTGCTCCCTCGGGAAGGAACGCCGAGTCAGTGGCCCTCCGAACTCACCTTTTCTTGGCTTTGATTCCTGACATCGTACGAGGTGTTGGGTCTCGGTCCGGCCCTGGTGCTCCCTCTCGCTATCGCAGCCATCTTGGTCTGCCTCACTTCTACACGACTTCAAGTCCCTTCCAGTCGTGTTCCGTTTCTCATGCAGTCTCAATCCTATGTTTTGTGGTCTCAGTACTGCCAAGGCGCCCCCTTGCGTACTTCGCGCCCATACCCAGGACGAGTAAGAGCCCCTCGTGTGTGTGTGTCAAGCCCGCCTTGGGTTGGGTTATATCGAGTCCGCCAGACGACGACGCTTTCAGGTCTCAGGTCTCAGGTGGTCTCAGGTCTCCCTCTCCTAAATGCCAACAAAGAGAAGAGAGGGAGAGAGAGAAGCGGAGCCACAATAACATACACAATGAACAATGGGTTGTACGACACGACACGACACGACGGGAAAGAATAAGGAACGAACAAGGGAAATGCAAATGCACCAAAAAAAAAAGAAAAAGGAAGACTCTGTTGAGACAATATCAATACCATCCCAATACCCAATCAACAAAAACATGAGAAAGAGAAAAAGAGGGGGTTGACAACGAAAGACATTTGACGTCTTCTGTTGTGCTGGTGGTAGGAGGAGGGGTATTGGAGGGGGGATAGTGAGGGGGGTCTTTCTGTAGGGGCGCCGTGCAGAAACCATGTTGAACGACAAAAGGATATAATCATTATGCGACCCCAAACACTCCAGGGTGGTGTGTGGTGTGTACAGGCAGTTCCCATGCCATGATTGACTTCTCTTGGAACTCTCGGTTCGCGGGAAAAATATCTTAAGAGATTTCCATCCTCCTCTCTCTCTCTCTCTCTCTCTCTCTGGAGACACGCCCCTCTAACGCCTTGGCCTTGGGCGGGAGGGAAGGCAAAGAAAAAAAATCATGGTGGATTACAATATTGTGTGCGTATAGTGATCGGACACAAAGACTCTATTTTTTACATTTACAGTTGTCGCAAGAACCTTGGCACTGGTGCTTGGTGAAGGTCTCGCCAAAGTAGGACAGGATGAGTTTCCTGCGGCAGTCGAACTGGTTCTCGCAGTATTCCTGGCGACGAGACACGACAGGAGGGTCAGTGTTTGCAACTACTGCTTGAAAAAGGGAGGGGATCCGCAACCTTACCTTCATCTGGTCCACCAGGTCGACCTGAATCTGTTTGCTCTTCTTCTTCGCCTTGCCAGACCATATCAAGCTCTTGACCCTTCCCACGTCCCGCCTGCTGTACAACAAGAGGGCTTCCGAGGGCTTCCCGTCCCTCCCCGCTCTTCCGGACTCCTGGTAGTACCCCTCCACGGACTTGGGCATCGTCTGGTGGACCACGAACCTCACATGGGCGTTATCGACCCCCATCCCGAAAGCCACGGTGGCGCAGATCACCGGCACCTTGCCCGCCTTCCAAGCGAGCTGAATCACGTTCCTCTGCTTCGGAGTCATCCCCGCGTGGTAGTGCCCAACGTTCAGGCCGTGCTCCTCCCTCAAGTACGCTGCGGTCTCCTCCGTCTCGTCCCTCGAGAGGCAGTAGATGATCCCCGAGCAGTCGAGCCAGCGCGTTTTGATGTACTCGGCGATGAAATTGACGTACTGGGGGATCCCGTCCTTGTCGTTCTTCATGTTCTTCGGCAAGACTCTCCAAAAGATGTTCGGCCTGTTGAAGCTCACTTTGAAGAACTTGGTCTTCTTCTTGTCCATTCCCAGCGTCTTCATGATGTCCTTGCAAACGTCCTCCGTGGCCGTCGCGGTCAGGGCCATCGCCGGAAGCCCAGGAAAGAGATTCTTCTTCACCGACCCGATGTTCTTGTAGTCGACCCTGAAGTCGTGCCCCCACTGGCTTATGCAGTGCGCCTCGTCCACGATCAGACGAGAGAGCAGCCCCGCGTCAAAGAGAGCTCGAAGGACGGACTGGAGGTGCTGGGACTTGACGAACTGCTCCGGCGTCAGGTACAGCAGCTTGCACGTCGGGAGGCTCTTTTTGAGCTCCCTGAAGACCATCTTTTTCTCCTTCTCCGTCTGGCTCGAGCTCAAGTACGTCGCCGGGAAGTCCATGTCGATCAGGGCCTTGACCTGGTCGTTGATCAGGGAGAGCAGGGGAGAGATGACGATGGCCAAGCCGCGGTCGACGGCCGCGGGGAGCTGGTAGCACAGGCTCTTGCCTCCCCCCGTCGGCATCAGCACGAACACGTCGTGCTTCTGCAAGGCGAGAGCGCAGATCTTCTTCTGCTCGTGACGGAAGCCCTTGTTCCCGAAGATCTTCATGTTCGCGAGGTCGAGCCGGTCCAGATCCTGCCACCGGCCGTACCCACCGTCCGCGCACACGGTCTCGTCCGTGACCGCGAACGAGGTCGACGTCCTCTCGAAACCTCCCCTCAAGGAGGCCCCACGCTGGCCAGCGGGCCGCTTCCTCTTGGAGCCCCCCGCGATCCCCGCGTCGGCGTCGTGCCTCTCCAAGCCGAAGAGCCCGGGTATCGCCACAGGCGCCCCGGAGAGGTCCTCGAGCTTGCCCCCGTCGCTCCTCCCCTCGACGTACTGGACGAGCCTCTCCCTCCTCGTCGTGTGGTTGCTCTTGTTGTTGTCGTTGTTGTTGTTGTTGCGTGCGTACGCCGAGGCCGCCTCGCTCTTGGACGCTTCGAAGGCATGCTGCAGGGACCGCCCGCCCGGATTCAGTTGGACGTCCCTCAACGCCGTCCTCTTCTTCTGCATCTGTTGCTGCTGCTGCAAAAAGTCCAGAAAGGCGTTCACCAGGTTGTCATCCAGGACGATTTTCGCTTGCGCCCTCAAGTCGCTCCTCATCCACAGGAACTTCTCTATCCCCCTCCTGGTCGCTTGCCCTTCCAGTCCGAGCCTCCTCGCGAGGTCGCTAAGTTCGCGGACATGACCCTGCGGCGCGTTCATCCTCCGCTCCCTCTCTCTTCGATCGATCTGTCGATTTTCATGAGAGCGGGAAAAGCATCGCATCGCGATCGATCGAGGCGCTGGGGATGGAGGAGCGGCGTTACGAGTGATCGCAGGCGATCGGCGTGGGGGGGAAGAAGGGGGAGGACGAGGGGGCGTAGCCGAGGACGAGGGGAACGCTTTGGACGGGTCTCCGGCGAATTTCGGGTCGGGGATCGCGTGGGGGAGGGGGAGGAAGAGGACGGACCGAGGGGTAGGGGCCATGAGGTGCAACAAGTGCTCCGAGCCGTTCGGTCCGAGCGATCAGATGGCCCTGAGCAAGTGCGATCACGTTTTTTGCCTCAACTGCGCCAAGGAGATCGTCGACGCGGGCGAGGGCTGCGTGGTCTGCGGCCGAGCGCTCTCCAAGGCGTCCTTCAAGGTGGCCGTCTACCAGAGGGACCTCAGCGACGCTAGGTACATGCTTTGCGGGCAGAGCCCGGAGTTCATCCTCCAGAGCTGCGCCTCGGCGCTCCACTTCTTCCAGGAGCAGAGCAGGATCGAGGTGGCAAGGGCAGCGCAGGAGGAGATGGCCTCCTTCCAGCAGGCCGTGAAGGCCAAGCTCAGCGAGGTCCACAGCGCCTACAAGCGCTACAAGGCCAGGTGCAGCGAGTTCGCGGAGGACCAGGCCAGCATGCTGAGGGACAGGAGCGAGCTCCAGGAGAAGTACGCCCATAAGACCGCGCAATCGAGGAGGCTGCAAGAGATGTGCGAGAAGCTGCAGAACGAGAACGAGAGGCTGAAGAAGGTGAGAGGAGCCCCGTTCTTCGAAGGGAAGCGGCCTCAAGCAAGCGAAGACAGGCAGAGAATGGTTCCCGCGCCGCCGAGGAACAGGAACAGCTACCGGCCAGAGGTGTACCCGAAGGGCAGGGGCTCCTTCCTGAGTCATCAGCCCCATCAAGTGAGCGAGGAGTCCGAGGGCCGGAGGAACGGGCAGAGGATCGTCGCGGCGTCGTCCGCGATGCGGAAGAGGGGCAGCTACCAGCACCAGCAAGCGGAGACCCGCCCGAGGGTCAAGAGAGCGATATCTGGAGCGAGCTCCTTCCAAACGCTGCCGAGGGCGACGGTGTCCGCGGGGTTCAGGGCGAGCAAAAGGAGGATCTTCGAGATCACAAACGAGCGAAGAGGGGGCGATTGGGACAAGCAGTGGTCCATCAACCCGGGCGGGTCCCAAGGCCGGGTGATGGAAGAGGTCAACCACACGCACAAAGACCCCTTCGCGATCAACCAGAGCGCATTCAGCTATCTAAACTAGGTGACAAGACAACAACGAGTCCTCCTTTTAGTCTTCTTTATCTTCTTTATCTCTTTATTTCCATTTTCACCACCTCTTCTTCGTGTAGGAGTGCATGTCGTGGATTCCGCCCTCGTGCTGGGCTGCCCCCGAGCGCGTTTCCATCCTCAGGCTTCCGTCGCCGAGCATGCCGTGCGCCATCTTGACGTCCTTGGCTCCGAAATCCTGGAAGCCCTGCTTCACGGCCTGAGCGAAGAAAGGAATGAGATTCCTCACGGATCCCTTGTCCTTGACGGTTCCAGAGACGCCCTGGGCGATCTGAATCCTTTGCGACTCTCCCAAGTACCTGGTGCTGCTTCCCTTCTTCATGGCATCCAAAGAGCCCATTCCTCTGTAGAGCTTCACCCTCACGCCGTCCTCTGTCATCATGTACCTACCAGGGGCCTCCGCCGTGCCAGCGAACATGGATCCGCACATCACGGTGCTGGCGCCCAGGGCCAAGGCCTTGGTGATGTGCCCGCTGTTCTGGATTCCGCCATCAGCGATGACGGGGACGCCGTGCTCGGCCGCAAGCTTGCTGGTGTGGTACACAGCCGTGGCTTGGCCCCTTCCGACAGCGCAGACCTCCTGGGTGGTGCAGATGGACCCGCTTCCCATTCCCACGCGGAGGCCGTCAGCCCCGACGCCGATGAGCCTCTCCGCCTGCCTGGAGGTCACCACGTTGCCCGCAATGACCTGCAAGTCAGGGAAACTCTTCTTGATGTACTTTATCATCTCCATCTGGTACACCGAGTCGCCCTGGCTCGAGTCCAGGATCACGGCATCGACGCCCTCCTTCACGAGGGCCTCCAGCCTCACCTTGTCGTTCTCCCTGGTTCCCACGGCGCAACCGATGCAGAGCTTGCCCTCCTTGTTCACGGTGGCAGTACCCATGGGGGTAGGGTACTTGAAGAGCTGGTCCTTCAGCAGCCCGCGCTCGACCACGCCCACGAGGGCGCCGTCCTCGCCGACGACCGGCAGGCGCCCCTTCTTGCTCGACGCCAGCTTGGCCCTGACGGCCTCCTCGCCCTCCGTCGCGGAAACCGTGACGAGGTCTCCCGCTTTCGTCATGACCTCTCCGAGCTTCACCTCCGCCGTGCTCTTCCCCGCCAGCATGTCAACGTCGCTCGTCGTCACGAGGCCGAGGAGCTTCCCTCCAAGCTCCCCAGTCTCCGTCACCAGCACGGTGGGGTACTTTCCTGCAGAGAGGCCCAGGCCCTCGCACTCGTCCTCCACCTGCCCGAGCGTGGCGTCAGCGGAGAGCACCAGGGGCTCGAAGGCCGACCCGGTGCAAGGGACGTACCGCTTCGCCTGCCTCACCATCGCGGCCTGCTCCTCCACGGTGCAGTTGTAGTGGATGAACCCCATTCCCCCCTGGAGCGCCATGGCAGCCGCCATCTCGGCGCCAGTCACGGTGTCCATGGGCGAGCTCACCACCGGCACGCTCAGGCTGATCCCCTTGGTCAGCTGCGTCTTCAGGTTCACGTCATGCGCCGCGAAGTCGATGTGTCCGGGGTGGAAGATGATGTCATCGTACGTGTACGTGTACCCCTTGGTAAATATCGTGAGTCCCGTGAATCCTGTGCCGCAAGAGCCAAAGCCGAGTCGGGTCGTCCCAGTCCAGCGCAGACCGGGCACGCGCAAGCCGAGCGGAGCGGCCAAGAGATCACCGAGCGAGCGACACCGTCTGTCAGAGCTCCGATCACCCCAACCGTGTTCCAACCGTGTTTTCCACAACACGTTCTAGGGTTCGCTTTTTCGGATGGATTCCGGATCCAAGGGAGAGGCCCGAGGAGTGCGCGTGAAGAAAGAAAGTATCTCCTCGTGCGTGCGCTCTTTCTCCCACACTTGCGTTCTCTTCGTACTCACCGTCGACGTAATTGTTATCGTCCGCCATACTTTCGTGTCTTGTCCTCGTGTGTCTTGTCCTCGTCCTCGTGTGGTGTGTTTTGTGTTCCCCCCCGACCGACAGGTGCCCCCACGTTTTATGCCTTTTTCTCGCCCGACATTTCCATCCATCCCAGGAGGAGGGTTTCAAAAAAAGAAACGGAGCGCACGAGAGAGAGAGAGAGAGGGAGGAGCGCGAGCGAGCGGACGAGAGGAAGAAGAAGGGGAAGGGGAAGGGGACTGGACTGGACTGGACTGGGCTGGACAGAGGGGGTTGGGGTTGGGGTTGGTGTGGTGTGGTGTGAGACAAGGAAGAGGGCTTTGGGAAGAGGAAGAACGACCCGCCAGAGAGGAGCGTGCGTGTCTGTCGTAGATCAACAACGACAACAACAAACGAGGCAACGACGACGACGACGACAACATGTCTGCGATGGATCTGGAGAAGGAGATATTCGACAGCGTGGAGGAGATCGATGAGGAGATCTTGAGGATGACTGCGGACGAGATAAGCCGGAGGACGAGGCTGCTGGAGAACGAGATCAGGGTCTTGAAGGACGAGAGCACGAGGCTGTCGCTCGATCTCTCCAGTACCAAGGAGAAGGTGAAGGACAACAAGGAGAAGATCAAGTTCAACAAGCAGCTGCCGTACTTGGTCGGAAACATCGTGGAGATACTCGACGCGAACGCGGAGGACGAGGAGGAGGACGGGGCCAGCGCCGACCTGGACGCGAAGAGGACGGGGAAGAGCGTCGTGCTCAAGACGTCGACCAGGCAAACGATCTTCCTCCCAGTCGTCGGTCTGGTCGACCCGGAGACTCTGAAACCAGGCGATCTCATCGGGGTCAACAAGGACAGCTACCTCGTCCTCGACACCCTCCCGCCGGAGTACGACGCGAGGGTCAAGGTGCGTGTCGTGTCGTGTCGTGTCGTGTTTTTTCTTTCTTTCTTTCTTTTTTTGGTCCCGTCCTCTCCCCTCTCTGGAGGAGGAGGAAGGAAGGAAGACGAAGCTGCAACGAAGCCTCGTGCGTGCTTGCTCGTGCCCGTGTCGCGCCTTCGAGCCTGCCTCGCTGACTTCTCTCTCTCTCTTTCTCTTTTCCTTCTTCGCAGGTGATGGAGGTGGACGAGAAGCCCACGGAGGACTACTCGGACATCGGAGGCCTGGACAAGCAGATCCGCGAGCTGGTGGAGGCGATCGTCCTGCCCATGACGCACAAGAAGCACTTCGAGAACCTGGGGATCAAGCCGCCCAAGGGCGTGCTCTTGTACGGACCCCCCGGGACGGGGAAGACCCTGATCGCGAGGGCGTGCGCCGCGCAGACCAACGCCACCTTCCTCAAGCTCGCCGGGCCCCAGCTGGTGCAGATGTTCATCGGAGACGGCGCCAAGCTGGTGAGGGACGCCTTTGCCCTGGCCAAGGAGAAGTCCCCTTGTATCATATTTATTGATGAGATCGACGCGATCGGGACCAAGAGGTTCGACAGCGAGCTCAGCGGGGACAGGGAGGTGCAGAGGACCATGCTGGAGCTCCTGAACCAGCTGGACGGGTTCAGCTCCCACGACGAGATCAAGGTCATCGCCGCCACGAACAGGGCGGACATCCTGGACCCGGCCCTGATGAGGAGCGGGAGGCTCGACAGGAAGATCGAGTTCCCCCACCCCAACCAGGAGGCGAGGGCCAGGATCCTGCAGATCCACTCGAGGAAGATGAACGTCCACCCGGACGTCAACTTCGACGAGCTCGGGAGGAGCACCGAGGACTTCAACGGCGCCCAGCTCAAGGCCGTCTGCGTGGAGGCCGGCATGCTGGCCCTCAGGAGGGACGCCACCGAGGTCAACCACGAGGACTTCAACGAGGGGGTGATCCAGGTCAGGGCAAAGAAGAAGGCGAGCCTCAACTACTACGCGTGAGAAAAAGAGAGCGAGAGCGAGAGAAAGAGAGAAAGAGAGCATGTCTTCGTGTTGTGGGTGGGTGGGTGCGTTGCTGCGTCCTCCGTCCCCCCCACAAAAAAAGTCTTTTGCTTGCCTCCGGGAAAATGCTAACGCTTGAACTAATACCTTCACCTTTGTAACAAAACAAACAAACACAAGAAAAAGATCATCTTGGTGGAGGATTGCTTGGGAGGATTGCTCGAGACAAGAAAGGAAACCCTTGGAAAAGCGTCGGTCGTTCCCGATCTCTTGCTCCTCCCCTCCCGTGGGATTGGAATGCCCACAGCCACAGATTCTGTGAAAAATCCGAAACCAATAGAATCTCCGTGTTTCCGATTGCGATAAGACGGGAGGAGATCACGATAAGCCAAAGGCGCCCTTGCGCAGGGCCGAGGGACCGACGACGCAAGGAGCGGGAGAGGGAGAGGAGGGGGGGCGGGACAGGACAGGGAACCTTGCCTTGCCTTGCCTTGTTGCTGCCTTGTTGCTGCCTTGCCCACGAAGAAGATGAGGGTGACGACGACGAGGGGCCCAGGGGTGGCGAGGAGCCAGAGCGGAGTTTCCGTGGTCACGACCATGTCCGAAGGGGTCAAGGAAGGGATAGTTGTGGTGTGGCCGTACGCGGTGGTGCTGACGGCGGTGGCGGGGATGTACTACGGCCAGGTCATCTGGTTCATGGTGGAGCAGCTGGCGGCGAGCCCGACCGAGTCGGCCGCGGCGGCCCTCTTCGCGGTGTTCGTGGCCTTCCGGTCGGGGTTCCACGGCCTGCCTGCACGGGGGGAGGCCGGGGGCGCGGGGGGGAAGAGGCGGGGTTCGTTCGAGCTCGAGGCGCCCTCCCCCCCCGGGGACGCGTACGCGTACCTCACCGAGGCCGGGGGGAACCTCGCCGCCTCGCTGGACAACCTCAAGGACACCGCCGAGTTCGTCATGGACCAGATGCGGTACACGAACAGCTACATCAACCAGCAGTACGCGGAGTCGCTGCAGTACCTGCAGAGCCAGTACCTGTCGCAGCAAGTCGTCCTGGAGAAGCTGAACAGCCTGTCTCAGTACTATTGCAGCGAGCAGCAGCAGCAGGAGGAGGCGGGGGGGGAGGCCCAGGCGTTGTTGCTGGACGACGACCGCGAGGCGAGGTGGGGGGACGAGGCGAGGGAGAGGGAGGCCGTGGTTCGCCACAAGGGCCTCCACTCCTCGTTCGTGTCGTGCCTCAGCGACGTCCAGGGGGACGGCGGCCTGCCCGACTTCGAGGCCGTCTCGAGCCTCTTCCGGTCGGCGGGGGACCCGACGACGACGACGGCGACGACGACGGCGGCGGCGAGCCCTCCGACCTGGAGCAAGATACTGACCAAGGAGACGGAGACGATGGAGTACTCGGCGTGGAGTATGCCGCTGAGGCGCGGCTTCAACGTGTACAGGACGGAGACCGTCTTCAGGGACGCCACGGCGGGGGAGTTCATCCGGTTCATGACGGACGACGCGTTCCGGAGGAAGTGGGACGAGAACTCGACGGTGTGGGACGCGGAGAGGGGCGCTTGCGTGCGGGAAGGCCTCGCGGAGGGCAGGGACGAGACCCGAATCAGGGACCTGTACTGCAGGATGAAGATTCCCCCTCCGTTCCGGGCGAGGCAGTACTTTTTGCAGAGGAGCCTGTGGGCCAACTCCGAGACGGGGGACGGGGAGATCATCATCTCCACCAGGCCCCCGGCCGAGGCCGCCGGGGAGGCGGACAGGGGCATCGGGAACGTGACGGTGGACGACTACCTGTCCCTGTGCTCGGCCAGGACGCTGCCGGCCGCCGACGGCGAGGGGGGCTCGAGCGTCAAGGTCACCTTCATGTACTTTGAGGACACCAAGCTCCCCTCTCAGCTCGTGAACCAGATCGTCAAGTGCCGGATGGGCAAGACCCTGGCGAAGACGGAGGAGGCGATGAGGTCCTACATCAGGAGGGCGAGGTCCAGCAAGGCCGGGATCCCCATGCCGCCGGAGGAGGAGAGCGAGGAGGAGGGGGTGAGCGCGGAGGGCGCCCCGGGCAAGAGGGCCCTGGGGAGGATAGCCCCGATGTTCACGATGGTTTGCCTCATGCCCTACAGCGCGAGGTGGGTCGTGCCGGTCCTTCTGTCCGAGTACACCAAGTCCAAGCAGCAGTCGAGGTGCTGCAAGTAGTGAAGAGGCGAGAGAGGGAGGGGCGAGGTGGAGGTGTGCAGGGGCGCAGAGGAAGAGACTTAATTAGCCGAAATAAAATGAAAAATACACGTTTGTTTCAATTCGCACACGCCGAGGACGACGATGACGACGAGTTTTGGTATTTTGGTTTTGTCCTCCAAACTCCCCTCGTCGAGCTCTCGCTACCATCAAAACATACTACTACTACTACTACTACTGCTGGTTCATCTCCGTGAGAGCGGGAAGCAAGTCCGCGAGCTTGGAGGTGTAGAGGTCCGGGTGGATCGTGTTCTCCTCGCTGAGCAGGGTCTCCTCCCTCGTGACGCCGCTGAGGACGAGCATGGTCTTCAGCCCCCCGTTCTTGCCGAACTGGATGTCGGTGTCCAGCCTGTCCCCCACCATGCAAATCTCGCTCTTGTCGATCTTGAACTGCTCCGCGATGTCGTCCAGCATGAAGGTGGAGGGCTTTCCCACGGTCGTGGGCTCCCTGGCCGCGCTCCCCGCGATGGCCCCCACCATGGACCCGTTCCCGGCCCACTCCTGGGCGTCCGTCAGGTGCGTCACGGCGTCCCTGTTGGTGGCGATGAACTCGCACGACTCGTTCTCCCTGATGCAGAGGGTCGCGTACTGGATCTTGTAGTAGTTGATCTCGCGGTCGAACCCCACGATGACCGCGGAGACGTTCTCGTCGTGGGGCATCTTCACGCCCTTGCCCAGGGTGATCTTCGCCTCGGCGTCCTCGGGCCCCCCAAAGTGCGGGATGCCCGCCAGGGTGAGCTCCTCCATGATCCCGACCTCGCCCACCACGTAGACCTTCTTGGAGCCGTCCGTGGGGAAGTTCTTGCTCTTCAGGTACGCCGCCGCGGCGTACGAGCTGCTGTAGATCTCGTCCGCGGAGATCTCCAGGCCGAGGGAGAGGAACTTCTTCAGGTACCCCTCGCGGGACTTGGTGGAGTTGTTCGTGACGAAGATGAGCTTCTTGCCCGCCTCCCTGAGGCCCTCGATCGTCTCCGGAATGCCCTCGATGAGCTTGTCCCCGCGCCAGATCACCCCGTCGCAGTCGAAGATGAAGGCCTTGGCGCTGCTCAGCAGGTCCAGGGAGGAGGAGGGGGACAGCTTCGAGGTCGGCGCCTGGGACAGCGCGGTGGTGCTCATGGCGCTCGCCCTCGTCGTCGCCAGCAGCTTCTGCTCGTGCTGCTGCTTGGCGGACAACGACGAAGCAGAAGCACCTGGGTTGCTGCCGAACAAGGTGGAGGCGTTCGAGCGAGGGGAGGAGGCAGGGCTCTTCCGGACGGCCCCAGGGCCCTGGAAAGGTCTCGTCGTCGTCGTGGTTCTCAACAAGGCGGTGGTGGCCTTCATGTCGCGATGCCGATGCCGATGTCCAACTCAATCAGGAGGAGGAGGTCGTCCGTCGCCGTCGTCGCCCGTCGTCGTTCTCTTCTTTCTTCTTCTTCTTCCTCTGGCGAGCGAGGTTGGGTGCTGTTCTGGGCCGCTCGTTTCCATCCAAAAAACAACGTGGACAATCGTGGAGATCCAGATCCAGAGATGCGATCTACCTATATTTATGCGCAAAATTGTCTCCTGGGAGGAGAGTAGAGTTCGCGTGGTGTAGTCGGTTATCACGTTCGCCTCACAATGCTGAGAAGCTCGCGAAAGGTCCCCGGTTCGATTCCGGGCGTGAACACTTTTTTTTTTTTTTTACTCCTCCTGGACTCCGCTTCGATCGACGACCCTACAGAAACAGACCATGGTGGCGAGCGCGAGCGGGATAGGGCCCTCGGAGGGGCTCGTGGGGGCCCTGGCCTCGGCCTTGGCCTCCGAGGAGATCATGGTGGCGATCGTGGTCGCGGTGAACGACGAGGAGACCGAACTCGTCGCGCGGAAGGTGGTTCAACTCGACAAGCTGGACTCCTCCTCCGCGTCGTCGTCGGCCTTGGCCAAGCGGGTGTGCTCCGAGCTGGAACACGACCAGGCCGCGTACGTGCTCGCCAAGTACGCCTCCTCGGATGATTTGTACCTGCTCGTGACCCACATTCCCGAGGCGTGCGCGGTGCGCAAGAAGATGATCTACGCCTCGACCCAGGGGAAGCTCAAGCTGACGGTGGGCCTGGACAACATCGCGAGGGACGTCCGCACGGACTCCCTCGAGGAGCTCGAGGCGGAGCTGGTCCAGGGCACCGAGGACCCCCTCGAGGAGGAGGCCTCCTCGGCCCCCCCGCTGACCGAGGAGGAGGCGATGCTGCAACGCAAGAACTGCAGCGTGCACTCCAAGTCGAACGCGTCCTACTTCGAGGACAGGCGCGCACTCCAGCAGTCGACCGAGACCAAGACCACGACCTGCCTCGCGGTGGACCCCGCCGTCGCGTCCGGGGCCAAGGACCTCGGCGAGGGCGACGTGCTGCGGGTGGTGGTGAGCCCCGAATCGGAGACCCTGAAGCCGGACGGGTCCGACCTGCCGGAGTCCGCCGGCACGAGGACCTGCTTCCTGATCGCCAGGCGCCGTCACGCGGCGGCCTCCCCACCCCTGCTGCTCTTCCTCCTCTGCACGGGCGAGGCGACAATCAGGGAGAGGATGGTGTTCTCCATCGCGACCCAGTCGCTGCAGGACGCCCTGAGGAGCGCCGCGCTGGACTTCGAGTCCAGGGCGGTGGACAGCGCCGAGGAGATCTCCGAGGCCCTCGGGTCCGCCGACGACGGTGGGTCCGCCGAGGCCAAGAAGGCCTCCGGGTTCTCGAGGCCGAAGCGACCGGGGAGGGGAAAGAGGGGCCTCGTCTCCAAACCCGCTGCTGCTTGAAGACTCTTTCGGGGATCTCCAAAAAAGAAAAAAGTATATTTATTACTATTAGCTTTTGTCTTCCGCCGCTTTTGCAGCCTGCTGCTCACAGCCTGCTCTTCAGGACCTGGCCGTACTTCTTCTGGGCCATCTTGACGGCCAAGTCGAGCATGATCTCCTCGGATCCTCCCGGGATCGCAAAGGCTCTCACCTCTCTGTAGAGCCTCTCCACCTTTTCGCCCTGGCCTCCCCTGACGTAGCTCGATCCGCCGAAGATCTGGGCGGCCTCCCTGGCGCAGAACTCAAACGTCTTGGTGGCCTGGACCTTGAGGAGGGAGATGTCCATGATGAGGTCGAGGTGGGTGAAGTGCTCCTCCCTCGGGATGGTGTTGAGCTGGTGCGTGATGAACTCGAGGTGGGCGTGGGTGCTCTCCACCTGCCTGGCCATCTCGGCGAGCTTCCACTTGATCATCCCGTGCTCAACGAGCTTCTTGCCAAAGGTCCTCCTCTTGTTCGCGTACTTGAAGGCCTCCTCGAGGCAGACCCTCGCCAGCTTGGTGGCCTGGGCGATGATGCCCCACCTCTCGTAGTTGAAGTTGTACATGATGTACATGAACCCCGCGTTCTCCATGCCGATGATGTTCTCCTTCGGAACCTTGACGTTGTCGAAGGTGATGTACGTCGTCCCGCTGGGCCACACGCCCATGCAGTCCATCTGCACGCACTCGATGCCGGGCATGGTCTTCTCCAGGAGGATGAGGGAGATGCCACCGATGCCGGGGCCGCCCGTCCTCGCGGCCACGGTGAAGTAGTCCGCGAACACCCCGTTGGTGATCCACTTCTTCTCGCCGTTCACGATGTAAAAGTCCCCGCTGGGGTCCTTGGTCGCCGTGGTCCTGATGTTCGCCACGTCGCTCCCGGCGTAGGGCTCGGAGATGGCCAAGCAGATGAACTTCTCGCCCGTCAGGCAGTCCCTCGCCACCTTCTGCTGCAGGTACTCGGATCCGAAGTGGAGGACCGGGGGAAGGCCGATGCCCATGCCGCCCATGAGCGCCCACAGCACGCCGCCGCTTCCGCACCTCCCGAGCTCCTCGATGAAGATGAGGGAGTGGAAGGCGTCAAAGTCCTGGGGGCCGCCCTCGCCCACGAAGTCGGTCGGCCACGGGGAGCCCACGATCGCGGGGAGCAGGCCCGCCCTGTACATCTTCTTGTAGATCTCCTTCGGCACCTTCTTCTCCTCGTCCCACTTCCTCACGTTTCCCTCGATCTCGGACTCCACGAAGGCCCTCACCTTCATGCGCCAGTCGTGGTGCGTCTTCCTGTAGTACGGGCTGTTGTACCTGAGTCAGGGAGCGGGTGGGTGGAGCACAAGAAAAAAGAAAAGCGGGCGGGCCAAGGGAAACCAAAAGTCAGAAACGAGGAGTCCGGAGCCGTGCGCCAACGTTGCCACGACGAAACAGCGTGGCACGCACGACGAAAAAGTGCACGAAGGAGGGAAGGAAGGAAAGCAGGCCCACTCACCCCCTGTACCACGCTGGATCCCCCCAAGGCACCAACTCCCCAAACTCCTTTGGGAACTCTTCGTGATCTTCCGTCGCCATCTCTCTCTGTCTCTCTGTCTCTCTGTCTCTCTGTCTCTCTCCTTTGCTCCTTCGTGGCGTTTCTCGCGCTTTTGCCTTTTTTGGCGCTCTGACGTCGTCGAGTCGAGTCGACTGCCTGGGACGGACAAAAACCAAAATCATGGGAAGTAATCTGACCTGGAAGCTCAGGATGGGGAGGGGAGAGGGGGAGGGAGGGGGAGGACAAACACCGGAGTTTAGTTCCCAAAGGGAGGAGCGAACAAGAGCAAGTGAGAGGGATGAAAACCCTTGGACCACATGTTTATTATTCACTTTTACGCAAACAAGAGCAGACACAGACACAAGGGAAAGAGAGGAGTCAGATCAGATCGGGTTCGCACACACCCACGCACGCACGCACGCACGCACATAAAAAAACAAGAGGCCCGTGGAGCTGAATTGCGATCTTTTTGCGGTCCCCAGCACGCTGCGCTGACGCAATCCCAAAAGGCACTTACCCGTACATACAAAAATGGCCGTGAATCCCCGTGGCCATCCAAAGCCTGTACACAAAATTTTCCGCCCGGATCGGGTGGGCGCTGCTCACTTTCATTCTCGGGATAAAGTACTTGCCGCCCCCCGAGGAGAAGCCGTACATGTCGACCCTGTCGCAGACCCCGAGCCTCAGCAGCTCGATGATGGCCCTCACCCTGGTCACCCCCCCCGACGCGTGCTGCTGCTTTTCCTTCCCGTACGCCCTGATCACCACGTGGATGTTCTTCGCCTCCTTGTACAGCTCGATCATTTGGTTGGCGTCCCTCCTCCACTGCGAGAGGAAGGGCGCGCCGTACAGCAAGGGCTTCTTTCCCCCCGAGAGCTTGGCCGGGTTCAGCTCGTTTGGGATGTACTTGGGGAAAAGGTTGTAGGTGGTCGGCGTCGTGTCCGGCGCGAACTCGGTCCCCAAGTAGTTCATCTTGTCGAACAGGCCGTCCGACCTGCTGCCCACGGCCTCCTGGAAGGGCTTGGTGATTACGTTGTAGCGTATCACGAAGTCGTGCTCGTCAATCTCCTCGCCGAACTTCCCCTTGATCACGTTGTCCGCGTTTCCGACAACCGCGCAGGTTCCCAGCCTCAGCTTCTTGAAGTCCTCCAGCTTGCTCAGCTTCTCCTCCCACTTCATCTTGGACTTGACGAAGTAAGCCTTCTCGTACCACTGCCTGAGCTTCTTCGCCCCCGAGTTGTACGTCTCGTCAAAGCAGTCCTGGTGCAGGATGAGGCACGGGTACTTCTCAGCGGACACGTGGAGGATCTCCCTGGAGACGTTCAGGGGCAGGACCGCCCAATCTGGCGGAACCCTCTCGCCCCCCGTGGAAGCTCTATTCTTCTGCCTTTTCCTCCTCCTCCTCCTCAGGAGGGTCCTCCTGCCCGCGGGCGCCCCGGACGCGACGTCTTCCTTTGGCCGGGCGGCGTTGCCCTTTGGAGACTTGTAGCAGTACTCTGGAGGCTTGAGGGAACCGTCAAAGTCGTCCACTACTTTTTGCACCTCTGGGTCCAGGACGATCTTCCGGCCGGCCTTGGACTCCTCCATGTGCTTCTTGATGGCCTGGTACTTCTTTTTCCGCTTCTTCTCCCTCTCCCTGTCGTACTTGTCAGTCGAACCGGTGGCCGCCCTGAACTCTCTCTCGAGCTTCTCCACCTCTCGCCTATCGAGTTCGTACTGTCTTCTCTCCTCGCCCGTCCTCCGCTGGTTCTCCGCCATGCGCTGCTTCCCCGCCTTGATCTCCTCCGCCAGCTTCGCTGCCTCCGCGCTCAGCTCCTTGGCCTCCTTGCCCCCACTGGCACTACTGGCGCTGTCCCCCTTGCTCTTCTTCTCCTTGTCCTTCTTCTTCTTCTTCTTCGTCGCCGCTGCCAAGGCCTCCTCCACCTCCTCCTTCCGTATCTCCTCCTCCACTTCGAACTCCACCAGCGCCGCTTCCGCGTTCACCAAGTCCCGCTTCACCTCCTTCTCCACCATGTCTCCCACCTTCACCACCTCCTTCTCGGCCTGCACGGTTTTGGTAAACGCGGACCAGTCGCTCACCTGGTTCCCTATGAGCACCCCAAACAGCAAGAGTATGGTGACCAGAAGGGAATACATCTTGACCTTACTGACCTGCGCATTCTCACTCCTCTTCGTCTTCCTCCACTCGTGTTCCTCACACGGAGACCCCTCCATCTTGCTTCAAGGCCCCCAAGATGATCCTGCGGATCTTGTCTTGGTCAGTGTCCCCCGTCGGTTTGTGGACCACAACAACGACAGGACAGGACAGGACCGAGCGGAGGGGAAGAGGGAGGGGAAGGGGAAGGGGAAGGGGAAGGGGAAGGGACTCCTTATCGTATCGTATCGTATCGTATCGCATCGTGTTGTGTTGTGTCTTGTTTGGTGGGTGGGGAAGGGAAGAGCGGGAGGAAGGATGGGTGTGCTGCAGGGAGGGGGGTGGATGTCGAAGAGGGGAGGGGGAGGACAGTGCCGGTGTCGGTGCCGGTGTCGCTCGAGGGGGTCTGTCACGGCTCGAGCCGAGACGAGCGGGAGGGGATCGGGGGGAGAGAAGACACGAAAGGTCGTTGTGCTAGGGGGCGCAGGGAGGGTGGGGAGCGCAACCGCGGCTGCGATTTTGAGGGAGAGGGAGAACGACGCCAACCTCGCGGGGACGCGGGTCGTTCTGGCGGGGAGGAGGCCGAGGGAGGAGGCCTTCGCGTCCCTCCCGCCAGAGCTCACCGGCAGAGTCTCGTACGAGCGTTGCGACATCGGGGACCCTGCGAGTCTCGACCGCCTCCTCGCGGCCCAGGGCGGCGAAGACTGCGCGCTCGTGATCCACGCGGCCGGGCCGTTCCAGCAGACGGAGTCGTGCCCCGTCCTCGAGGCGGCGATCAGGAACAAGACAGGGGGCTACATCGACGTGTGCGACGATGCCGAGCACACCAGGAGAGCCAAGGCGGACCTGGGCGCGAGGGCTCGGGACAGGGGAGTCCCCGCGGTCGTGAGCTGCGGGGTGTACCCAGGCCTCTCCAACGTGATGGCTTCTTTCATGTGCGAGGAAGGCACGCCCTTCCCCGAGAGCAAGCCCAAGAAAGTGCGTTTCTCGTACTTTACCGCGGGTTCTGGCGGGGTGGGAGCGACCATCTTGGCCACCAGCATTCTCCTCCTGGGGGAGCGCGCGACGCAGTTCGTCGAGGGGGAGCGACGTGACGTGGAGACCTACTCGGAGAGGAATGTCGTGGAGTTCGGTCAGAAGCTGGGGAAGAGGGAGGTCTTCAACCTGAACTTGCCAGAAGTGTTTACGGCCCACGAGGTGCTGGGTGTTCCGAACGTGAGCGCTTACTTTGGAACTTCCCCTGGCGTATGGAACTTCATGATGGGGTTGATGGCAAGTTTCCTGCCCGAGAGCCTCCTGACCAGCAGGGCTTTCGCCAACGGGTTGGCTCAGCTCCTGATGCCGCTGGTCGTCGCGGTGGACAACCTCGTGGGGAAGACCACCGCCATGAGGATTGACGTCAAGTACGACAATGACAAGACGAGCTCGAGCCTCTTCGTCCATCCAGACACTGCGTACACCGCGGGGACTTCGACAGCGGCGTTCGCTGCCGCTGTTTTGAGCGGGACGGTCCCTCCGGGGGTGCACTACCCGGAGGAGAGGTGCGTGGTCCAGGACTACGAGTCCTTCTTCAAGCTCAGCTCATCGAAAGCTCAGGCCTTTTTGGTGGCGCAAGCCCCGTGGAGGCTGGAGCAAGTCGGGGTCAGAATCGGAATGGGCATGTACCTGTGAGGAAATCGCGGCAGGCACAAAGAAGGTTGTGACCAATGCACTTTCCGCGAACCTTTATATCACGCGCCACCAGTGTTTTTTGTACAAAGAAGGGGAGATGGATCATAGTCCTGTTCCAGATCACACATGTCATATCACATCATCATATCATATCATATACATCATATCCATTATACACACGACACCGCCGACACCTCTTGTTCCACGGTCTCCTCTCTGCCATTTCAAGAGAGTCATCACAGGAAGTCGTCGTCATAACTGATCAGGTTTCTGTTCCCGTCCGCGCCCCCTTGGCCGGACTGCTGCACAGGTTTCGGAGGCGACGCTTTTGCTGGTGCTGGCCCTTCTCCTACTGCCCCCGCTGCCCCCGTGTCCGACACCCCCAGGAGCTCGTCTTCCTTGGACCAGTTAATAAACAGCTCCACGCCGTCCCGCAGTTTCGGAGGGGCCTTGCCCAACTTTGACATGTCCACTATCCTTCTCGCCACTTGAGCGTCGTCAAAAGTCACAAAGCAGTACTTGTTCCTGTTGATGCGGGGGCCTGGGCCCGCGCCCGGGCTCTCCCTCTTCTGCTTCTTGTCCGAACCCATCAACAACATGTTTGAGATCGAGCCGTATCGCTCGAACAGGGCACCAAGCTCAGCCTCGTCGCAGTCGAAAGGCAGGTTGGACACGTAAATCGTGGCAGACTTCGCAGCCAGGGCAGGTGCTGGCGCCGTTGCCTGGGCCGGCCTGTCCCGCTTCGGCCTCTTCGAGGGCGTCAGTCGAGTCGGAGCCCCGGAGGAGGAGCCCAGTTGCTGCGAGCTCGAGTTCCTTGGCAGACCAGCCCCAGCGAGCGACTTGGCCTTGGCCAAAGTCGCCTTCCTCTCCGCCTGCGCCTCCGCCCGCGCCTTAGCCTCGGCCGCGAGCACCCTCTTCGCCTTCTCGAGCGGGTTGAGCGGGGCCTCGCCCTCGTTGTCGCTCACCTTGAACTTGAGATTCATGGTCGGCTGCTTGATCGTCACCCTCTTCCGAGAGTACTTGAGGTGGTAGTCCCGCGTGGTCTGCATGTTTTGCACGCTGACCTCCCTAAGCAAGGCGTACTTGGCCCGCAACAGGCCCTCCGCTTCCGTCTCTTTCTGCCCCATCGCGATCGAATCGATATCGATCGAGCTCCCCTCCCTCCCCCCACCGACGACGACGACAGACGCCTCCTCTTCTCTCTGGCCTCGACCTCGAGGGGGGGGAAGGGGTGCAGGAAGGAAGGGAAGGGTTGGGAGAGGGGCGAGAATGCCGTGCTACAAGCGGAAGGTCACCGGTGGTGTGCGAGAGGGTGTTGCTTGGCTTGGTTTTAGGACGTACGTGCCACGTCACCATCTCATATTACTACAGGACACATCATATCAAGTTTCAAGTTTCAAGGTTAGGACGTTGGTGCCCCACCAGTTTTCATGCCCCTGAGCGTGTTGCACAACCAGTCGAGCCCCTCGTAGAGCCCCTCTCCCTTGATCGCAACCGAGCTCTGGACGTGCCACTTCCTCCCCCTGAGCTGAGGCAAACCAAGAGCCTCGCAAACCTCGGCGGGATTAAGACAGTTCGGCATGTCTTGCTTGTTGGCGAATACTAAAATCGCACTGTTGCGCATCAGCGGGTCCTCTATGATCGTCTTGAACTCCTCCTTCGCCTTCTCTATTCGTTGCTTGTCCAAACTATCCACCACATAGATCAAGCCGTCCGTGTTGTTAAAGTAATACCTCCAAAGAGGCCGCAGCTTGGCCTGTCCGCCCACGTCCCACACCGTGAACACGACGTTCTTGTACTGAACCTTCTCCACGTTGAACCCTGCGGCAGTTCATTCGACCAGAGTCAGCAGACGCAAAGACGTTCAGTCAGTACCTAGAAAAACAGGGCACGTGCGGTGGACGACTCCCTGCCTCCCACCCCAAAAGCAAAAGTGCTCACTTCCTTCTTCCACTTACCGATAGTCGGCACCGTGCTCAACACCTCGCCAATGTGGAGCTTGTAAAGAATCGTGGTTTTACCGGCGGCGTCCAGACCAAGCATGACCACCTGGACGATCAGAGGACAGGAAAATGGTGGAAACAAAGTCAAGTTAGAAATCTCATGGAAGAAGCGACCGCCAACTCGACCAGATCTCGTCCGCGCCGCGTCGTGCACCTCGGCGTGGACCCCTCGAGTCTCAGCTCCGTCCGGCCCGTCCCTCGACGAAGAGCGCGCGTGCGTCCCCTCCCCCTTCCTTGCGGACGGGACGGGACGGGACGGGACGGGACGGGTGGTGCGTGTGTGTGTCGTCGTCGTCGTCGACTTCGTCCCTGTGCTTCACTCACCCTCATGTCCTGGTTCCCGAACACCTTGTCGAACAGCTTCCTCAATGACCCACCCATGTTTCCTCTCTTCTCCTCTCTGCGCTCGACCTCCCCTTCCTTCCGTCCTGTCCTTCTTCGCTCCCTTCCCCTTCCCTCAAAACCCTCGACATCGAGATCATCATCGAGTCACCCACAGATCATGGTCTCGAGGGCAGGGAGGAGGACTCGTGGAGGGGGTGGGGGGCAATGCCTAATGCCTGGCCCGGGGCGGGTTCTGGGGAGGGGAGCGTCCAAGGAAGGGACCCTTGCACTCGTTTGCCAAGACTCAAAACCAAGCGTGGGGGATCGAACTACATGTAAAAAGCGAAACTTAACATGGGCCGCAAGGGCACGTCATCTGGTATCAGAGGGAGCCCAGCAAAGACCGATGCGTGCCAGACAAGAATCAAGGAGAATCTCGAGTGGCCGCAACATCTTATGCCCCTCACCACTTCTCTCCCTCTCTCTCTCTCTCTCTCTCTCTCTCTAGGAAAGCTGGTCGTACACAAAGTTCTGCAGCTTGATGTCCTCGTCCACGGCGAAGGCCTTCGCCTTCTCCAAAATAGGCATGATCTCCTTCTCCTTGACCTCGCTCTCCATGTAGCCTGTGCATTGCCGAAGGAAGGGAAAGGGTGGGTGGGTCAGGAGCCACGAAAAGCGCGGAAGAGAGAGCAGGCTCCCTGCGTGTCTCCCCCTCGTGCTGTGTGCAAACGACGACGACTCACCTTCGAGAGCAGAAACGGAGTCAAAGACCATGACGGACTTGAAGTCCCAGTAGCTCTTGCAGATCATCCTGGTCGCCCCAACGTACCCTGGGACTCCCTTCTTCATGACCTTGTCGGCCTCATCCAACAGCTTGTCCATCTCGACACCAGCAGCCTCGTCAGGGACCTTGCATTGAACCATGCGGCAGACCTGAGGGATTGAGGGGCAAGAAGGGGAGAGGGTCAGGTTTCATACGAGCGGGGCGCGTAGGTCAGCAGGCACGCACTCGGTCGGGCGCGATCGGTCGGGAGCGCGCGTCCGTTGGAGAGGAGATCCTCTCGATCCCCCACCCCAAAGTTTTTTTTTTACTCACTTTGTTGACGGGAATCTCCGCGTAAGCCCTGACGGACTGCCTCTGCTGCGCCCTGTGGGCAACGGCTCCCCTGAGAGAAAGGGACTTTCTCGCGGCACGCAAGGTTGTTGGAAGCATCGTCTCTGGAAGCGTTGTCAAACTCTCTCTCTCTCTCTCTTTATCCTTCGCTCGTCAAGGGGTTTTGTTTTTGGGCTCGCTTCCAGATTTTTTGTGGAGGGACATGGACATGGGGGAGGAGGATAGCTTGTCTGTCTTGTCTTTGCATGATTGTTTGTGAAGTGCCTGGATTTTGATTACAAGGGTGGCATTATACGTCGTCCTCCTGCTCTTCCTTGTTACCAGGAAACATGAAGTTAGTCGCACCATCATAACTTTGCGAGAGAGGATACGTCATCCTCCTGGTGGCGTGCCAAACCGCTGGTGGCGTGCCAAACGGAGTGAGGTTTGGCGTGGGGTGGATCTGCTGGCCCCCCATGACCGCCTGGCAGGCCGCCGCGTGGGCCTGGGCGTGAATCATCTCCATCCTGACCCTCTGCTGGTGCTGCTGCGCCACGAAACCAGTCGCGTCAAATACATCCCCACTGCTACTAGCCGAGAACGCCCTCGTCCTGGCAGCCACCGGGAGCTGCGTCGCGCCGGAGGGCCAGAAGTGCCCCCTCGGAACTTCGGGCTGCGGCACGAAGGGCTCGGTCCACTCCGCGCCCGTGATGAAGGGGTGCTGCATCGCTTGCCTCGGAGTCCACCTCCGGTGGGGGTCGAGCGTCAGCAAGCCGCCGAGGAAATCCAGGAAGGCCTGCCTCCTCCTCTGCTCCTTCTCCAAGGCCCCCGGCTCGTTGCTGCACCTCATGGGGTAGGACCCGATAATATCCGCCAGCTTCGTCTTCGTGAAGTAGCACTTCCCGGGTTTGTGGCTGGAGTTGCTGGACGCCTCGTACTCCTCCTCGGTCATCAGCTGATACGTCCCGTTCTCGTGGTCCACCTTGAAGTACTTGCCCGTGTTCTTGGAGAACCTCAGCATGTTTTCCATAGGATGCCCCAGCATCTCAATTATCCTGGAAAGCAGGTCGTATTCTGAAGCCCCCGGGAAGAGCGGCAGCCCGAGGAAAAGCTCCGCGGCTATGCACCCCAGCGACCACATGTCGATCGAGAACGTGTACGGGTAGCCCAGGACCACCTCGATGGACCTGTAGAACCTGCTCTGGATGTACGAGTACACGGTGTGGTCGCTGAAGCAGGCGGACCCGAAGTCGATCACCTTGACCGCCGCGCTCTCGTGGGGGTTCTCCAAGAGTATGTTCTCCGGCTTCAGGTCGCAGTGTATGACCCCGGCGTCCCTCAACGCGATGAGCGCTGTCAGTATCTGCGACACGAGCGCCCTCACCAGGTTCAGCGACAGCCCGTGGAAGTGGTTCATCTTCAGCAGCTCGTACAAGTTGTCGTGCAGCAGCTCGAAGGAGATGCACAGGTGGTTCTTAAATTTACAGAAGTCAAGCATCCTGACAATGTGGTGCTTGTTCTCCAGGTCGTACTGGCTGTTCAAGTACTGCAAGATCGCTATCTCCATCCTGGCCTGGTGAAAGTACGCGGGCTGGTTCTTGATGACCTTGACAGCGACGTGCTTCCCCGTCTCGCTGCAGGTGCACCGAACCACTTGCCCGAACGTCCCGTGCCCCAAAATTCCATCGATGTGGTACCGCTTCCCATTTATCAAGATCTCGTCTCCCTGGTAAAGAATCAGGTCCGAGTTCTCGTTGTCCCAGTCCTCGTTCGCCACCGGGACCGAGGGCTGCGTCAGCGCCCTCCGATCCTCAAGGCCCTCCTCGTCGTGGTGGTGGTCAGCGTCGTCCACCTGCATCCTCCTTCTCTAACGCGCGTGTAAAAAAACAGTGTGAAACCCAACCCAATTGGTTCACATCTCTACGAACAACCTCTGCCCCATCCACAGTCCGTCCCCCGGAGAGTCCCGTCACGTGTCCCTCTTCTCTCGTTCGTTCGTTTGTTCCTCCTCCTCGAAAGGGAAGGTCGTGGTGTGTGTGTGCGAGTCCCCTTGGAAGGAACACCAGTCGCCCCGCAACGCTTCACTCCCCGATCTCCCTCCGTGTTCCAGCCCCTCTCTCGCGCGTTGCGTTCCCCCCTCTCTCGCGCCGTCCTTCGGTGCGCGTTGGTCTGGTCTCTCTCCCTCTCTCTCTTCTCTCGAGTCGATCGGATCGCGTCCGTCCCCCACTAGGCCCTGGGGCGCCAAAAATCCCCCGTGGCCTCGTCGTGCCTGGCGGGAAGAGGAAGAGGAAGAGGAAGAGGAAGAGGAAGAGGAAGAAGAACCGTCAAGGGGGAAACGTCAGGGGGAAAGGGAAGGGGATTGTACAAGAAGACAAGGAAGACAAGACAAGACAAGACAAGACATCGAGGAGAAAAGACAAAGACGTACGAAGGCAATGGCCTGACAATGGCTTGGCTTGGCTTGGCTTGGAGAACAACAAGAACAAGGGAGGGGGAAGAAAAGAAAAGAAACGAAAAGAAACGAAAAGAAAAGAAAAAATGTGGTGTGCGAAGCGTGCAAGACACGGAGCAATGCAGCAACAAGAAGAATGTTCTTTGCAAACGAGAATAAGTCATTGCAAAGAAGAAAAGAAAAGACTTTTTTTTTCTTCTGTTTTTGCTTGTGTTTCCTCCCAAGCCCAGACAGAAGAACAAAAAAAGGGAAGAAAAGAAAAGAAAAGAAAAGAAAAGAAGAAGGGTGGAGGATTAGTGAATAGAGTAGAACAGAAAACCTTTCTTTCCCCTTTCTGTTTTCTTCCCCCCCTTCGTTGCTTCTGCCTCCTTGCCTCGGGCCTCGGGGTCTTGAAATTTTCCTACCGAAATTTCTCCCTCCAAAAGCAAAAGCAAAAGAGAAAAAGAAAGAGAGCAGGTAAGAGCGAGGCAGGCGATTGGATCGATCGTCGATCGCGCTTGGCCGAGGCAGGCTAGGGTACACCTTGGCGGAGGAGGGCAAGACGCCATGAAGGTGAACACGCTGCAGATCCTGTGGCACGACAAGAAGCCGGTGTTCTCGGTGGACTTCAGCGCGGAGGGGGACCTCGCGACGTGCGGGGCGGACAAGGAGATCCGGCTGTGGAAGGTGGTGGACAAGCCCGTGGTCCCGGCAAACAACAACAACAACAACAACAACAACAAGGGGGAGGGGCAACAGCAAGGGGGGGAGGCCCCGTCGTCGAAGGAGGAGACTGCCGCGGGGGTGGAGTACCTCTGCAGCCTGTCGCACCACCAGAAGACCGTGAACGTGGTGAGGTTCTCCCCCGACGGGAGCGCCATAGTCTCCGCGGGGGACTCGGGGGAGGTCGTGGTCTGGAGGAAGAACACCAAGGCCGAGCAGAGGCAGGAAAGGACCCCGGCCAAGGCGGAGGCGGAGGCGACTGCGGGGAAAGAGAGGGCCGACGCCGCCCTCGCCTCGCCGTCCGCCTTGGGATCCGCCGCGGAGCCCAGCTCGCCCTGGGCCCAGAGCTCGGCGCCCTGGAAGCCGTCGGGGGTGCTGCGGGGTCAGACGGACGACGTGCAGGACGTGGCGTGGTCGCCCGACAGCTCTGCCGTGGTGACGGGAAGCGTCGAGAACGTCGCGTTCTTGTGGGACGCGGGGAAGCACAAGTCCATCACGGTCCTCGACGGCCACCACCACTACATTCAGGGGGTGGCTTGGGACCCTCTGGGCGAGTTTGTGGTCACCCAGAGCGGGGACAGGAGCTGCAGGGTGTACGCCCCGAAGGCGAAGCCGAAGAGGAAGAGGAAGGACGCCCAACCGCCCAAGCCGACGACGTGCGCCGCGAGGATGCAGTCGTGCGGCGTGACCCTGCAAAGCATCTTGTCCAAGCTCCAGACGACGACCAAGGAGGAGGTCGACGGCGGCGAGGTCGGCGAGGCCCCCCCGGCGGGCACCACGGCCCCTGAAGCCCAGGGGCCGGGGGAGGCGGAGAACCCGGTGGCAAGAGACGACGACGACGGGGAGGCTCAGCAACAGAAGAAGCAGAGGGTGGACCAGCACCAGTCTCACTTTCTGTTCCACGACGAGACGATGCCATCGTTCTTCCGCCGGCTCTCTTTCTCCCCCGACGGGTCCTTCTTGGCGTGCCCCGCTGGGCTATACAAAAAGGCGGTCTCCAACAACAAGCCGGGGAACTGCGTCCACATCTTCAAGAGGGGACAGTGGTCCAAGCCCATGGCGACGCTCCCTGCCCTGAGCAAGGCCGTCGTGGCCGTGAAGTTCTGCCCGGTCGTCTTCGAGAAGACGGAAGCCCAGCAGGAGCAGCAGCAAGGGAAGGGGAAGTGGGACTTCGACCTTCCCCACAAGATCTACTTTGCGGTGCTCACTCTGGACAGCGTCATCATTTACGAGACGGATTCCATGAAGCCCACCGCCCTCATCTCCGGCTTGCATTGCGCGTCGCTCACCGACCTTGCCTGGTCACCGGACGGACGCAGGATTGCCGTCTCCTCGCACGATGGTTACTGCAGCCTCATCTCCTTCTCGGAAGGGGAGCTCGGCAAAGCACTTCTTCCTGCCAAGGTCTCGATGATGGTGCCACAGGCGCAGCAAGCAAAGGAAGAGGCCAGCAGCTTGGATCCACCCGCAACGCCGGCGCCAGCGTACACCAAGGGAGCTGGTCCACTCGAGAGTCAGAACCAGACGCCTCAGCCGACAGCCCAGGCTCAAGCAGTCGAGCTCGTGAGGAATCCAACCACGAACGCGACCGTGAAGCGGATAGCACCCATGCAGATCAGGTAGGGGGTTAGGTCCGGGAGAAAAGGCGAGGGCTTTGTATAATTGAATAACGGATTAAGAGAATGCAAGAGCTCTGCTTCGTTGAAGGGAACGGTACTGTTTTCGTGTTTCAGTCTTCATTGCATTTACTTTGCGAGTTGCAAGGTCGGATGCAGCTTCGTGATGCTGACGTGACCGTCCCTCACTGCCGCCACATCCCCCCCCTCCTTTGCAGTCTTTGAATCGAAAACCCTCTCCCCCGTGGGCGACCACTCCATCTCCATTGCGGCCTCGTCCACAACCTTGAACAAGGACGTGTATCCAACGCCCTGCTCGACACTGGTCTGGAGCCACTCCATTCCCAGCTTCCCCTCCTTCTGCCTGTCCCTCGCCGAGCTCGTGGCCCACAGGGGGACGTTCACGTTGTAAAACACTGATCCTGGATCCTCCCCCTCCTTGAAGCCTTGATTCCAAAGGAACTCGGTCACCTCCAAGGCAACGTCAACCGCGGACTCAAGGTCATCGTCCGTCCAAGAGTCGTACCCCTGTTCCCCAAGCGGCAGCGCGCGCGAGCGGAAACCAAAACCGAGTCAGTGGCGGGAAACGAACACGATCGCACGAAGTGGTGCTTACCTTAAATGGGAAAGAGACGGCAACGGCCTTCCTCCCATGAATGCACGCCTCTAGCGCGGCCCCGACTGTTCCTGAAGACAGGATGGAGCTCCTGCCCAGGTTGTGGCCCACGTTGGGTCCCGATACAACAAAGTCCACATCTTTGGCAAGCTCGTACAAGCCGAGGTTAACGCACGACGCCGGCGATATCGGAACGCGTGCCTCATCCTTGCGCAGGTCCACAGCGAAGTTGGATTGTGGGGGCTTGAGGCTCTTCGAAACGTAGCTCCAGTTCGAATCGGGAAGGCACACGAAAGTAGGCCAGTTCAGCTTCCGTCTCATCCCCTCGGCGAACCTCGCGAAGAAGGGCGAGGCGGGTCCATCGTCATTGGTGAGAAGGACCCTCCTCGGCGGATTCGCCTGCCCCGCCCCCTGATCCGCCCCCTGATCTGCCCTTGCGTCCCTCTCGCTCCATCCCGAGGTCGCCATGCCCCTCAGACTCCCTCGGCCTGCCCTGTGCCTGCGCCCCGTCGGTCGTGGTGTTTGTTGCGTGTTCGCCCGCGTCGACCCCGGAAGCAATGCGTTGTACGTCCTCGCCCTCTTCGCACCTCGTATTGTGGTCCTCAAGCTTGTCATGACACCATCCTGGGTGGCGCGCCTTCAATCCTATCCGGTTGGACGCGGAGGAGGACCGGCCAAGGAAAGGAGGTCACATCATGGGATGGAGGGAGGGCAATGGGGGGCAAGGAGTCTGGGATATACGCAAACGATGTCACACGTAGGGAGTTACATTATACATACAAGGTCTTCTGCGGTCTTGGCGAGCTGATGATCAGAACAAGGAGGAGGCCAGGGACCTCAGCACGATGGAGATCACGGGGAGGAAGTACGGGCACATGAGGAGCAACCTGTGGAGATCTGGGATAGTGGTTGTCCCCGTGCCAACCAGGCTCGGGTGGAAGAGAGACCTCGAAGTGTCCAAGTACGCCGAGCTGATCTTGTCCGCGCCGCCCTTGAAGAGGTTGGACGTCTTCAGACTCGGCTTGAGCAGCTCCAAAGCCTCCCGCTGAATCGGAGCAAAGAAATGCCCCGAAGCGTACTCCTCCAGAGATTTCAAGTTGCTCGCGATGCCCCTAAGGAGCACGAGGCGCTGAAGGTAGTCGAAATCCTTCTTGAGGACGTACAGTGGCACGTCCCGCTTCCCCCCGTACAGCACCATTCTCAAATGCTTTGAGAAGAGGCCCAAGCACTCCTCCTTCGCCTTCGCTTCGACCCCGCGGCCCCCCGCGCGCGGAGGGGGGGGGGCACAGACCCCACCGAAGCCTTCTACGTTCAAGAAAGTGGTGTTGGGCTCGGCCGATCCCCCTGGACCGTCCGCCAAGCGAGCCACGTAGTGCACCACCTTGGCCCTCGCGCTGAGCTCCAGGGAGAGGTCCTCCGCTTGTTCCAAGTCTCGTCGAGTCGCCCCGTCCCTCCAAATGAAGGACGAGCCACCCGCCCCGCTGCCCGGGCCATCGGCGTCCCCTCCCCCGCACGAGATCGTTTGCCCCGTGAACTCGTGCCTCACGCTCCCAGGAAAGTTCTGTCCCAGCTCCCTCTCCGTCTCCTCGAAGCTCCAACCCGGTGGTTCCCCCTTGCCGCCTCCCCCCCTCGCGCGCCCGTCGCACACCGTGAACACGACGTGAACCCCTTCCACGAAGTCCCTCTGCCTCTCCGCTTGCCTTCCTTCCTCCTCCGTCAACGCCCTCCACTCAAAGTACGTCATCTGTTGTATCTCCTTCCTCGCTGCAGCCATCCTTTCTATCGGCATCCTGTTCCACTCCTCCGGCAACGTCGTGTAGAACAGCCCGATTGCTCCCACCACCACCACCACCCCGTACACCCCCATCACCTTCCTCACCCTCCCCTTCCCCTCCTCCATCCTGTCGCTCCCCTCAGCTCAGCTCCCCCCCCCCCAAGCGCAGCGAAGGCGCCATCCCTCCATTGCGAAGAAGGCCAAGGGCGGCGAAGGTGTCGTGTGTCGTGTGCTTGAGAAAGAGGCGGAGCTCCAAGGCGAAGGAAACGACGGACGGGGGAGAAGGGAGCGCGCGGGGTGTGTGTGTGGTGGTGGTTGGGATCGTGTTCTTTTTTGTGTGTGTGTGAAAAGGAGAGAGAGAGAGAGAGGGAGAGAGAGAGATGTCTGACTTTGGGAGCAAGCCGGGGTCTGGGGGAGTGGCGAGCGGGAGCCAGACCAATGTGAGCAGGAGGGAGAGGCTGAGGAGGTTGGCTTTGGAGACCATCGACTTGAGTAAGGACCCGTATTTTATGAGGAACCACGTGGGGAGCTACGAGTGCAGGTTGTGTCTGACGGTCCATAGCAACGAGGGGAACTACCTGGCGCACACGCAAGGGAAGAAGCACCAGCAGAACTTGGCCAGGCGAGCGGCGAGGGAGGCCGCGGACAACCCCCAGGCCGTGGACGGGAAGCACACGAAGAAGAAGATCCTGCCCAGGAAGAACCTCGTGAAGATCGGACGGCCGGGGTACAGGGTCACGAAGCAGTACTGCAAGGAGACCAAGCACCGCAGCCTCCTGTTTCAGGTCGATTACCCTGAGATCGAGGAGGGCATAAGGCCGAGGCACAGGTTCATGTCGAGCTACGAGCAGAAAGTGGAGCCGTGGGACAAGAAGTACCAGTACTTGGTGTGCGCGGCCGAGCCTTACGAGACCATCGCTTTCAAGGTCCCGAACATGGAGCTGGAGAGTAGCACGACGACGGCCGGGGAGGAGAAGAAGCCCTTCTTTCACTGGGAGCCAGACAAGAAGGTGTACGTGATGCAGGTCCACTTCAAGCCCTCTGGTTAACACGGGCAAGCTGTGGCTTTTTGGTGGGGAAGGTTGTTGCGGGCGGTGGGCGGTCAGGGGACTACTACTGGGGCCACCGCAATCCTTCCTCATAGGAGTTTCTGCTAGAATTTTGGCTACCGCATAACGTACCACGGTGGTGGGATAACTGTATTACAATGCTGTATTGATGAACTTCAAGATGCGCTCCGAGAAGATCTTGCTTGTGATGTGCAGGATTTGAGGCGTGGAGTTCTCGCACTTGATGAGGTCACTCAGCTTGGTGAAAAGGGGGATGATGTTCCTCTTGAAGAGGGATTCTGGCAAGTCGAGCACAGCCTTCAGAGAGTGCTCAAGGATTTCCCTTCTGTACGAGCACTCGTCGTTCCCAAACTTGCCAGACGTCTCGAGAAAAGTCTTGAGTTCACCGAGACTCAGCTCAAGCAAGACGTCTGCTACATCATTCATCACCTTGTCGCCCAAGGCATCCCCAGTCTCGACAATGTCCATGAGCACGCTCAAGCAGATGTGGAAGGACTGCTTTTCCACCTCCAGGAGGGGAGGATCCGGCAGGCCGCTGCTCGACTGCAAGTCCCCATTCGCCTGCATAAGCGCCATGAGGCGGGCCCGCTGCTCGATGTCCAAATTGACCGCTTTCGACTTCTTCGCCACTCCCTTGAGCAACTCGAGGAGGACCAGCTTGGATTTGCTTTCCAGCTTCGTCTTAAAGGCGGAATAAAACTGTCCGATGCACTTCGCCAGGAGTATCTGCACAGAAATTTTGCACTTCACCGCAGCAAGCTTCCTGGCACCAGGACCCTCGATGAGGCTCTTAGCTCTCCTCCTCGCCCCTTGCACGTTGCCGTTCGCCTCTGAGACGGGTTCGTCCTCAAGGCTGGAAAGCAAGGGCTGCAACGAAGGTCTAGTCTCAGAGAGCGCATTCCTCAGACCTTCGAAAACATAGTCCAGTTCCTTCTCTGCCACTTGGTCTCCTATCGCCAGCAGCAACCTCGTAAAGGCCTCGACACCCATGGCGGCCAAGTTTTCATGATTCCTCTTCACAAAGCCGCAAACGAAATCTACGAGCTGCGGAAGCAAGGGTGTGAGCTCGGCATAGAATTTCGTGAAGAGATCGATCACGTGCTGCAAGCAGTTTGTACACGTCTCATACAGCCAGGCATCGACCTTGGATCTGTCAGAGTCACTGACAAACGTGGTGATCTCCGTGACCTCCATGCGGACTTGGTCAAAGATAGGGAAGAGGATGCTGTTGAAAATACGCACCCAGAAATCAATCGTGAAGGTGCTTCCATGGTAATCAAGGATGTCGAAAAGGACTTCAAGAGACGTGTGTCTGATCTCTTGCCTGGTGTCAAAAGTCAATTCAGACAAACCTGCAAGGAGTGGAAACCAAAAGTACAAGTGAACATCCTTGTCGGTGAACAGAATTGTTCGCTGGGACAAAGTCTTGTTCAAAGCTTGGGAATCCTCCTCCTCCTCCTGGGAGGCCTGCTTATGCTCTTCGGGAGATTTGCCCAATTCTTCTGGTGGAGCTTCCAGCTCTCCCAGCTCCCCCTCTGCCAGCTTCAAGGCACAAAACCTCAGGAAAGCAATCGCATTCAGAGAGACATCGCTTAGCGAAGAATTCGCAAAAGCGATAAGGCAGTTGACGCAATCAGTGAAGGTAGCCGTTTCTGTTTCAGTGACATGGGAAAAGTATTCGCGTACGATCTTTTCAATGGTAGAGAACGCCAAGGCAACCAGCTGCCTGTTCTCATCCGAAGCCGCCGCAGTGAAGACCATGAACATGGACTTCCACCCTGACTTGACATTCGAAACTCTTGCAAGAATGAATTGGGACACGCATCTGATGATCAACTCCCTGATTTCGACAGCCTTGCTTTGTCTCATGACCAAAACGAATGGCTTCAAAAACTCATTCTGGAACGTGTAGTTCGCAAGCTCGTCCCTCTCCAAGAACTTCATTGCCAGCTGCCTGAGAGCATCAATGGCATACATGGCCACGTTCAGAGTGGGGTGACAGCCCACAAATATGAAGAAGTCGGCCAATATGGCCCAAATTCTCGACCAAACAATGCGAACTCTGTTCATGTTGTAATGAGCGACTTCAACTATTTTTGTCAGACTGTAGACCCTCGGGGACACCTTGCTCTCCAACTCCTGCGAAGACACCTCGCAGAGAGCCTTGACAAAGTGAACGACAGCAGTGCTACTGAGGTTGCTGCTTGATTCGAACACTAGCACAATATTGGCAGTGGTACTCGGACCGAATGTATCAATGATGGATGCACTCACTTGAGCTGGTGACATCGGCACCTTCTTCTTGAATCTCTCTTTCTTCGGAGTCATAGTAGGGGTCATGGGCATGCCAAGCATGTCGTCTGTGGCAGTCTTTCCTTGCTGCTCACAGACCCTCTCATACTGACTGATGCTGGTCAGCACAGTCTTCCACCCCGTGTTCAAGTGATTTCCTGCGTCAAGAGCAACATTCAGAAGTGTTTTGAATGCTTCGCCTCTCTTCGCATGCATGTTCATGACAGGCATGTGTAGGTGTGTTGCCTTTGCCAAGGAAGTCAAAAAGGCATCCCGCACGGTCTCCATCTCCAATGGAGCCGCAACTTTGATGACAAAGTAGAGGGCGTCCATGCACAAGGAGGTGATCGATTCATCATCGCTCTCCTCAAATGCGACACTGACTGCACCGAGAAGCGGAGCCCAGGCAACTTCCAGCATGGGTCTAATGTCCTCGCTTCCAGCGGCCGTCAGCCACTTCGTAGCCGTGCCTTTCTCTTTCATCTCCTCGTGGGTTTGGCGGATCTGCTCCTCGTTTGGCTCTAGTTTCTTCGTTTGGCTTCCTCCAAAGACATTCAAGATGGCATCCAAGCCAGGGAGGCCGGACCTTGATTTGGTTTCTACCTCCACGCTCACGTCATCACCGTCATCCCCCTTGAGCTTGAACTCGTTGGTCACCACGTTTTGATAAATTTCTGTCAAGAACTCCTCTGGGAGGTCCTTCTCCTCGTTGATTCCCCTGTTGTTCTTCTTGAACTCCTCGAGCGTCATTTTCTGCTTCACTTGATCATTGTGGGCATCAGTCTGGAGCATGATCACAGAGTAAGCAAAAACGTAGGCTGCGTCCGTGTTAGCAAACGCCGTGTTTGGGTTGCATATGCAAAACCTTTCTGCGTACTTGAGCATAAATCTATCGATTTTTTGTGCTTCGCCTGGAAGCCTAAAGCCAGAGAGGAAATGTCTCAAACCCTCATCGAACTTCATGTCTGTGAAGTCCAACATCTCTACGTAGGAGTACATGACGTCCAAGTTGAACTGATCGGCGTCGCCCAAGAATTCACCAATGCTGCTCTTGTCAAGCCCTTGGGCGGCCATCAAAAAGTCTGCAACATCTTTGGGCGACTTGCCCAGTGCTCCTAACTTTTGGAGATATTCAAGGCCCTTCTTCGGCTTCTTCTTGAACAGCTTGAGACCTTTCTGGTAATTCATCTTGTACGCTTTCTTCTGCTCCAGCTGATCCATCTCGCGTTGACTTTCGCCGTCCTCGTCGAGCTTATCCTCGTCCACTGGGTCAGCGTCATTCACGGAATCATCGGCTTCATTGCTGTTCTCGGAATCATTTGATGAGCGAGGAGCATCTGCGTCCTCTGTCGCGAGGGACTTCACAATCCCCACCAAGCACTGGAGCGAGAAGAACTTCAAGTTAAACTCCATTGTTGAGGTGAAGCCCGAGCCGTCCATTGGAATTCCGCCTTGCACCATCCGCACCAGGCCGGCAATAAGCCTTTCGTAAACGTTAGACTCGTTGAGGTCGCAATCATAATTCACAAAAATGTCAGACAAGATTTGCTTGTCACAGCACATGGAGTACAAACACCTGAACAGCACGACCCACTGGGAGTAAAGATCGTAGCTGGATATGAGGCCCTTCCCTGTTTGGAACTGCTGGGACTCCAGCGGTTTCAAGAATATCATCGGGAAGAACACACTGAACTGTGACTTCAACGATGACCTGCACTTCTCTACCAAGGTTTGGAAGATGGACGCCGACAGCTGGAACGTTGGGGAAATAATAGATGCAGCATTTTTCAGCAGGCTCAGGCAAAGGTACTGCTTCACGGCCTCGACGAACCTCTCGTGCGTTTGGAAGATCTTGCCCGAATTCTGCAAGAGGACCTTTATCAACTCCAATGAGAGAACTTTCCCTCGGATTGCAAGTTGGTCGCTGGCGCTGGCCTCGCTCGTCTTCATGCTCAGCTTGCACAGAGCGCGGAAGACCAAGAAGACGTCCTTTCGAATAACAAGCACGTCCTTTGGAAGCTGCCCCTCTCCATCCATAGCAAAGGTGCCGATAGATCGGTTGTTCGTGGACTGAATCTCCGCTTCTGCGTCTGCTTCAGCGGCGAGCGCCTCGTCTTCCACATCCTCGAGCCCGTGAATTCCCCCTGCAAGCCCACCTTTAGGCAAGTCCTCAAAGACAAGGTTCAGAAGCTCCTGCACAGCTTTTTCAGGGTCAGACCCCTTGTTCTGCGCTGCTGGGTTAGACGCAACAATGTCTGAGACAATGATGCGTGTGATTTCCTCCCCTGGGAGCTCCATCTTCCCCATGACCGCCATAAGCATTTGGATCAAAGCACCTTTCGCGAACAATTGGATCGTCTCGCTTTTCGATCCAAGGAAGATATGGTAGCACGTCTTCACAATGAGCATAAGTGCCTCCCCGTGTATTCCTATGGTCTGCGCTAAGATCATGGAGAGCAAGACTTTCAAGATCTTCTTCTCCATGTTTTCATCTCCGTATTCGTGTGCAGCCGCAGTCGCTTCCAGCAGTTGCCCCGCGGGGTTCGATCCTTGCCTGCCCTCACTCTTGCCCT
Source organism: Chloropicon primus (assembly GCA_023205875.1). Classification (NCBI taxonomy): domain Eukaryota; kingdom Viridiplantae; phylum Chlorophyta; class Chloropicophyceae; order Chloropicales; family Chloropicaceae; genus Chloropicon; species Chloropicon primus. Next base: position 1,446,292 of record CP060756.1, read on the forward strand.
CCAGAGTGGTCACATGCCCCCCAATGAAACCCTTGGTCACCAGCATGTACGCGACATCAAGCATAGAGTCCACCACTTTCGTCTGCCTCACTTTCATCGCATTCGCGACCACGGCGATTGCATTCCGGAACTCAGTGAATGACGCCACAGCATGCGGGATGCCCCCCTTCCTTCCCTTGTCGCCGTCGTCATCGCCTTGAGCAACCTCTGCGTCGCTTTTTCTTCCTTCTTCCTCAGCCTTGGAGACTGTGGCTGGCTCCTCGGCCGCACCGCTTCCTTGCTGTTTGACCTCAAGGCCAGCCTTCACTTCCCCGTCGTCTTGGGCCTCTAGCGTGAGAGACACCCCAACTTCCTCCTCCTCCTCCTTTCGCTCGCTCTCCTCCTCCTTCTTCTCCTCCTCCTCCACCGTGCTCGTGGTCGCAGCATCGCCTCCCTCAGTCCCATTCTGATTCGGGGCCTCGCTCGAGGGCGTCGCAGCCCCGGCAGTCTCCTTGTCCCGTCCCTCCACCAGGGGGAGGAGCCGCACCTCTTCGTCCACGTTCGCGGGTGAGTACGCCTTGAGCGCTGCGAGAGCCTCCTTGGCTGATTTGATCAGGTCGCTCTGCCGGCGCGAGCTCCCCTTGATAACGATGGCCAAGGCCGTCTCAAGGATCTCCTTCAACTGGCCCGCTGTCGTCATGACGCGCGATGCCGCACAGGCCCTCCCTTCTCCTCGTCCCCTCGGGTTCGTCCCCTCTCGCACGCACTGCAAATGCAAAACCTGACTGCTTGCAGGTCTTTCACCCCGCTACTTGTTCCTCGTTCTCCCCCCTCGGTTGTGTATGGCGTGGAACTTGCCGACCAAGTCCTTGCTAGGTATGCTGGCGAGCTCGGTGATCACTCGCAAGGCTGCCTCGTGGTCGCGTGCACAAGCGAGCCCGTCCCCCGCGTTCGTTGTTCCCTCGGCCGGAGGAAGGAGGTGAAAACTCAAGCGTAAGTTTCGGCACACTTTGTTCCTCAAAGTCTCGTTTCCAATGCCTTTCGCCGCCCTCAACAGAGCACGAAAGGAGTTCCGCCACCCGCCTATCGTCGCCCGCCCGCCCGCTCCCCCCCAAAGGGCTCGTCACCTTCCTCTCTCCGCTCGGCTCTCCGCTCCGCTCGGGTCGCCGCCCAATATCTCGAGGGACGAGTCATGGCATGGCATGGGGGCAAGGGGGAGACGGGGGGAGGGGGGCTGTAGTTGTTCTAGGACTTGTGGTCAGATTAAGAAGTAGAGTGGTTACACCTTCTAACAGTAAAGTCTTTTAGGCTGCCGCAGTGAGGGCGGTGACAAGGTCTTTCCATTGCTTGGCCTGCTCCTCTGCAAGGGCGGCCTGCTTGGAGGCCAAGCCTTCCAGGGTGTACAGGAGGTCCGTCTTCCTCTGGCCGTGGTAGGCCGCGACCTCCGTCTTCATCCTTTCCTTCATGAGATCGTACCTGTCGTTGGCCTCGTCAAGCTTCCTGGTTGATTCGTTGAGCCTCTGCTCGGCGTCGGAGAGCTTCTCCTCCTTCACCCCAGGAGTGGCCCTGAGCTTGGCCAAGGCGTTCTTCTTGCTCTCCACGGACGCCTTCTTGTCGTGCTGCCTCTGCAAGGCGGAGCTCCTGTCGGACATCACGGTCCTCAAGCTCTTCACGTGCCTCGAGTACTCCTTCATCGGCTCCACAAACTGCAAATCGAGGTCAGTCAAGACGCCGCCGATAGTCTCGTCCTTGAGAAGCTTCTCGGCAACCTTGACGAACTGGCTGCCGACCTTGGAGCCCTCGTCCTCCTTCTCCCCCAGCTTGCTCAAGCCCTCCCCAAAGGCTTCCATGGCCTTGAAGAGCTTCCTCTGCCTGCTCGCGAGCTTGTCAGCGTGGGCGTACATCTCTCCCATGTGGGTCTCCAAGGCCTGGGCGTACGTCTTCACCTGGAGGTACTCGGGGTCCTCGGACTCGTCCGCGGTCTTTCCGGTGATCAGGGAGGTTGTGCTGCTGGCGACGCCCTTGAAGAATTTCTTCGCACCGAGAAAGCCCTTCTTGACGGCGCCCGTGTCTGCGCTGGCGGAAGTCACCTCAAGCTGCCAGGCCGTCTCCGCGGCCTCCAGGAAGAACTGGAGCTCAGAAGAGAACTTCAGGACGGGGTGGGCGCACAAGCGGTTCACGAAGACGTTGAGGGCGTGGCACCTCCTCTCAATGAAGTCGGTGCCCATGGAGTACTTCTGAATCACGTCCTTCTCAGGCAGTGGAGGCACGATGACTCCCGGGTTCTTCTCTCCCAGCTTCTTGCTGAGCCAGGCAAAGTCCCTGAACCTCCTGATCACCTCCACGTCCCGCTGGGCGTACTGGGGGAGGCTCGTCTCAGTGCTGACCCTGTAGCTCACATAAGCGCCGATGCCCTCCCCCTGCTTCACGGGGTCGTACACTTTGACGACCAGGTCCCCCGTCGTGGTGGGGCTCGTCGCCTGGCCAGGGGAGGCGACGGTCTCGTCCCCATCGCCGTTCTGGTTTTCGATTTCGATTTCATTCCACCAAACAAGCAAGACGAAGACCAAGAAGAAGAAGAAGAAGAAGAAGTCAGTCCCGTTCTGCCTGCGGTCCTCGGCAGTCAAGTCGTCCCCACGAGCGAGCGAGCAAAAAGCAAAACCCTTCCGGCACCACTTTTCCTGCCAAGCGCAACCCCTCCCGCCCCTGGACACCTCCTCTCGCGTGGGCGCCCACGCCTCCGAGCCCCCGCCCCTTCGTCCGCCCAAGCGGTTCACCGCAACGGAGAACAACACACACGCGCGCGCGCGCGCGCATTGGAGGTTCCCTTCACTCGTGGGTTGGTTGTGTGTTTTCGTTTTGGTGGAGGTGACTTACATTTTGTCCGTCGATGACGACGCTGTCGTACGGCGGTGGTGGTGCGGCCATACTCCTGGAAGACTGTTGCGCGTGTCCGTGTGAGTATTCCGTGTGCTCGCCTCTTTCAGTTGGCAAAGTGTCTTGGCGCAAGGTCTCTCCTCTCTCTCTCTCTCTCTCTGGGCCTGGGCTGGTTTAGGTTTTCTCATTTTCCCATCCATCGACATCACCGAGAGGCCCTGGGGGGGGGGGATGGAGGGAGGTCGTCCTTAGGAATGAGTGAATGGAGGGGTTGGGGGTAAATGTATATATATATTTATGTGTGTGTGTGTGTGTGTGTTCATAGGATATGGTTATGGTACTGTTCAGGTTTAAGTGTTCAATCGTCCGCCGCGTCAAAGACAAAGTAGTTGCCAGCCTTCTTTTGTTCCTGGTCCTGCTGACTTCCCCTCTTGTTGACGCGGGGCCTATAGTTCTCAGGGTCCCTCCTCAGGGTGACGTCCAGCTGGTTGAGGAACCTGTTGAAGCCGCCCACGAGGCCGACGGGCGTCCTGGCCGTGCACTCCACTCCGGGCCTTCCCTCGTAGAGGACGACCTTGTCCGAAAGAGCCGAGGCCATGACGAAATCGTGCTCCACGACCATGGCCATCTTTCCCAAGTGGTTCACCACCCACCTCCTAATCACCTTTGCGGTTTGGACTCTCTGCTCGCAATCGAGGCCGGCGGAGGGCTCATCGAGGAGGTACACGTTCGCCTTCTGGGCGAGGCACATGGCGATGGCCACCCTCTGAAGCTCACCACCACTCAGGTCGCACACGTTCAGCTCCCACAAGGCAGGAATGGATAGGGGGTTCATGACCATGAGCCTGAAAAGCCTGTCGCTGCAGGCGTGGTTCACGTACTTCTCGAAGAGGAACTGGGTGGTTCCCCTGAACTTCCTCAGCTTTGGCGCGTACACCTGAGGCTTGTAGGCCACGCCGATGTCTCGGAAGCTGCCCTCGTGGGTCTGGGATCTGTTGCCCTCCTCGTCCTTGGGGTCAAACTTTCCGGAGAGGAGTTCCATGAAGGTCGTCTTACCGCTACCGTTCTGCCCCAACAAGCCAACGCAGTCGTTTCCGGTGAAGGTACCAGCCTCCACGTGCAAGGTGAAGGACTTGCCCTTACCCTTACCGAGAGTCTTGCTCATGTCCGGGTAGTTGATGCCCAGCTTCTTGTTGGACTTCTCCCTCGCCGCGTCGTTCTCAGCGCCCTCTCCTCCCTCACCACCTCCCCTCACCGCAAAGGTGATCGCCTCTTGCCTGAACCTCATGTTCTCCGCAGGGAAGTAGCCGGCGAGGTAGTTGTTGATTCCCACGGTGTTGGTGGCAATCTTGGTGACCACTCCGTAGGCTCCGGGCTCTCCATACAAGCAGTTGACGTAGTCCGCCATGTAATCCAGGACAGCCAAATCGTGCTCCACCACGATGACGTACTTTGGCCTGTCGCCCTCCCCCTTGAGGGACGCGAGCTCCCTGATGACCTCGGTCGCCTCGATCCTCTGCTTAATGTCCAAGAAGGAAGAAGCCTCGTCGAAGATGTAGACGTCCGCTTCCCTGGCAGCCACGGCGCAGATGGCGAACCTCTGCAGCTCACCGCCGGAGAGCTGCTGGACCTCCCTCTCCAGGAGGTGGTCGATCGTCAAGGCCTTGGTCAGGTGCTTGAGAGCACCCCTGTCGTCGCACCGCTCCAGAATCTCCCCCACGACCTTTCCCTTGGCAAACTTGGACACGAAGTCCACGTCCAGCTGCACCTTGGTCACCACCTTCAAGTCGTCCTCCAGCAGCTTGGTCAGGTAGGTCTGCAAGTCGCTTCCCCTGTGGTACGTCACGATGTCCTGCCAGGAAGGAGGGTCCTCAAAGTTGCCCAAGTTCGGCTTGAGCTTTCCCGCCAGGACCTTCAGGGCAGTCGACTTTCCGATTCCGTTCGAACCCAGGAGACCGACAACGTAGCCCGCCCTCGGGGAGGGGAGTCCGTGGAGCTTGAACCCGTTGGGCCCGTAGCGGTGGATGATGCCCGTCTTCAGGTCGTTTGGGAGGTTGACTATCTTGATGGCGTTTCCTGGGCACTTCTTGGCTCTCGTGAGGCAGGCCGCGCACGCGTCCTCGGATATCACAATACGCACCTTGGGCACCGGGTTCCCGTTCTCGTCCGTGTCCTGCTTTGGGAATCCTGGCATGCCCTGCCTCTGCACCTGAATGCAGTCTGTCCTGCACTGCTGTGCAATCCTTTGCAGAAACATGAACGGTTCTGTCCCTGGTTTGCACTTGTTTTGGTCTAGCACAAGCATACGTTTTTTTTCCATCCCGCTTCCATCTCCTTTCCTCTCGAGGCCCTTTGCCCCTCCCTTTCCCTTCTTCCCCATCTTGTCGTCCTCCAGGTCCAGGTCCAGGTCAAGTCGTCCTCCTGTGTGTGTTCTGTGCTCTTCCTCTTTGTTGTTGTTGTTGTTGTGTTGGGTTCCCCTCGTTGGTTCCCTCCTCGTTCGAGCGCCGCCTTCTTCAGGAGGAAATTCGGGTGATGACATTTTCCCATTCCCATTTGGAAATGTCAGGAGAGGAGAGGAGGAGGAGGAGGACACAACCGGGGGGACAGGGAGGAGGAAAGGGAGGAGGACAGGGAGGAGGAAAGGGAGGAGGACAGGGAGGAGGAAAGGGAGGAAAGGGAGGGAGGGAAGCGACGTCGACAGGAACAGGAACAGGACTGGGAACAGGGATTGGGAACAGGGATTGGGAGGAAGGAAGAGACGGGGAGAAGGGAGGGGGAGGGAGGGGAACACCAACACCAACACCAACACCAACACCAAGGAGGAGGGGAGGGACGGGATGCAGAGGAAGGTGTTTGAGCTGGCGCAGGAGCAGTACACGAAGGCAGGGGGAGGGGTGACCGCGCTGGCGTGCTCGACGGTGACCAGGGACGATGGGCAAACAACGCAGACGTGGAGGAGGGACGCGACCGCGAACACCAGCGAGGGGGCCACGTCGAGCGAGGACGTCAAGCAACTGCTCGTGGGATTGAATGACGGGAGGGTCGAGGAGTACCGGTTCGACACAAAGCGGCAGGGCTCGAACCTCGAGCTGTACAGGACGGTGAAGGTTGGGAAGAAAAGCATCGATCAGGTGTGCGTCATATCCTCGGGGTCGTCCAAGGCCCTGTGCGCCTTGTCGGGCGGAGTCCTGTGGCTCCTTCCGAGCGACGACTCGGGCGCCTCCCCAACGCAGGTCAAGGCGGGGGCTCTGAGGGGCCTGTTCTACATCGCCCAGGACCTGTGCAACTTGGAGTGCAGGAACCTTTTGGGACTGTGCAAGACCTCCCTGGCGCCGGGGCTGCCGAAGAAGTTGAAGCTCGTCTTCCTCGAGGTCGGGAGCTTCGCGCCGGGGGGCGCCGCTCAGTTCCACGTGCTCCACGAGCAAGTGATCGACGCCAAGGACGTGGTCCCGTCTTCCGCGCATGTTCGGGAGGCCGTTTGGTACGGCGACTCGGTGCTGCTGAGGACGGACAAGAATTACGTCCAGTTCAGCTTGTCCACAGGGGTGGCCAGGGAAATATTCGCGCACAACAACAAGGGTAAGGGCGCCAAGGGTCAGCAGGCGGGAGGCCTCTTCTCCGGGGGGTCCGCCCAGGACCAGGGGGGCAACGAGGTCTGCGCTCACCAGTACATGATTCCGATCGTGGAGCAGAAACAAACTATCCTCCTGGTGGAGGACATAGGCACCATCGTGAACATGGCCGGGGAGCCGACGGGATCGATGGTTCAGTTCCCCATAGAGCCCATGGCTATCCACGCCATGTGCTTCCCTTACCTGCTCGCCGTCTTCGCAAAGTCTGTGTACGTGTACGACATCCGCAAGGACCTGAGGGACGCCCACGTGCAGACCATCCCCTTCAGCAACTACTTTTTGAGCCCCACAAAGGTGGACAGGGTGCCGGTGACGTCGTGGACGAGCGTGACGCCTTCGGGTGAGAACCAGATCTTCATCATGGTGGGCCACAGCGACATGCTCCTGTTCCTTTCCCAGACCCCGCTGGAGGAGCAGTGCAAGGAGATGCTCAGGGCGAGCAAGTTCCAAGAGTGCCTGCAGATCGCTTACACCAGCCAGCTCCCGAAGTACAGGGAGTACCTGATAGAGTTCTCCTGTGCGGAGGCAGCGTTTCTGCTGATCGAGAGGCTGGAGTTCTCCCGCGCGCTGGAGTTCCTCGGGGAGTGCCAAGAGTTCGAGCCCAACCAGCTCTTCCCCCTTTTCCCGGAATACACCAAGCCCTGGAAGACTCAGGTGAAGAGAAAGCGGTACTGGAGCATGCACCCTCCGCTGTGCTCGCTGGAGGACCTCGTGGGGAGGGCGACCAACAATGAGGGAGCGGGGGGCGCTCATGCGCTGCCGGACCGAGAGATCAAGGTTGCGATCGTCGACTTCGTGCTCGAGCTGCGGGCCAGGACGGGGGAGGGGGAGGAGACCGTGTTGGCGGACGGCGTGGACACGCTCTTGGCTCACCTCTTGCTCGACGTGGAAGACGTCAAGGGCCTGGAAGCCCTTTGCAAAGGACCGAACAAAGTTTTGATCCCCGAGGTTGAGAAGAGGTTCTGCTCCTCGGGAAGGATCCACGCCCTGGCCCTGCTTCGAGAGAGCCAGGGGGACTGCTTTGGCGCCGCCGAGCTGTGGACGAGCCTGTCCGAGGGCAAGCGGAGCGAGCTGCCGACTCCCGGCGCCTTCTTGACCGGCAAATCCCTCGGCGACGCCGTGTCCCTCGAACTGGCGAGGGTGGTGAAAAGGTCTGGACCTGGGGCCAGGGTTACGGGCACCTTTCTGCCCTGGCTCATGGACAGGTCCGTCGAAGTGAGCCTCAAGCTCCTGGCGGACATCTCCCTTCCGGTGGGGGAGACCATGGCGATGGTGAACGAGACGAAGCGGACCAGCTGCCGGTGGAGGTACCTCGATTTCGTGGTGAACGTCCAGGGGAGCACCGACCCCATGCACCACTCGGAGTTCGCCCTCTCGATGGTGAACCTGTGGAAGTCTCTCGAGTCCGGGGAGGGGGAGGCGGAGGAGGTTGGTGGGGCGACGGCGGAGGAGGTGTGCACCCGGCTCCAGGACTTCTTGGAGCACTCGGACTACTACAACACCCAGGCCGCGATCTCGGCGCTCAAAGGCACGACCCTGTGGCGGGAGCAGGTCATCGTGAACAAGAAGATCGGGAACCACAAGGAGGCCTTGCACATCCTGACCTTTGTGATCGGGGACAGCGAGGCGGGGGTGTCGTACTGCGAGGATCTCGGTTCCCAGGAGGGGTACTTGACCCTGCTGGACATGCTCCTCAACCCGGAGACCGGCCCGCCCCTGTACGGCGAGGCGGTCCGCCTGCTGAGCTCCAAGGGCGCGTCCCTCAACCCGCTCAAGGTCCTGGACTCCCTGTCGGACAAGATGCCGATGCCCCTGGCCTACGAGACCCTGGCCAGGATGCTCCGGGAGCGCCAGCACCGGAAGAGGAGCGGCCAGGTCCTCAAGGGCCTGGCTCGGGCGAACGAGCTCTCGGTCGCGCAGCAGAGGGTGGTCTCCCTCTCCGAGCACGTCGAGATGACCGCCGACCGGGCCTGCCGGGTGTGCAACATCAGGATCGGCACCAAGGTCTTCGGCCTTTACCCGAACGGCGTTCTGGTCTGCTACCGTTGCATGATGAGGTCGGGCAAGGACGCCCAGCACGTCTGCCCGGTCACGGGGAGGGACTTCAGCAAGGAGGAGGGGTGGGGGGACTGTATTTGATGACTTTTTGTACGACGAATGGAATGATATATTTTTGTAATGATACAATCAATAGTGGATTGAAGAATGATGACGCACAAGTTAAGTTCTTCTTTGATATATCTTATTGCTGCTATTGCTGCCCGAGGGACTCGCTGGCGGACTCCCCGTCGGGCTGGCACCGCTCGGACCCCACGCGCCACCTCTCGTCCAGCGTCCCCAGAGCGCACGAGAAGGGCGGCTTCCCCAGCTTGTCGTTCACCAGGTTGTGCTGCTCGCACACCCAGACCGAGAAGGCCGCCCTGGACTCCAGCCTCGGGGGCTTGGCCTCGACCTCCCTGGCGAAGTCCTCCCTGCAGTGCGCGCACGGGTAGAGGTGCGCCAGCCCCCTGACCAGGTCCCCGGCCCTCTCCGCGTCCCTCGGGGTGGGCCTCGCGGGGTAGTAGGCCGCCACCGTGTGCAGCAGACCCCACGTCCTCGCCCCGAGCTCCTCCCTGTCCAGCGGGCACGACGACGACGACGACGACGCCGCCAGGAGTTCCCTGTGCCGGTGGTAGGCCCTCACGAGTTCCTCCTTGGAGTCCTTCGTGTTGGTGTTGGTGTTGGTGTTGGTGTTGTTTGTTGTATTCTTTATGTTTGATTGTTTGTGTGTCCTGTTCCTGAGTGTATTGAAGAGGTCCACCTTAGACCTACACACCCTCTCCTCGCACTCCTCCATCCCTCCCAAGCCCAAGGCCAACCCAGTGCGCTCCTCGTCCTCCTCGTCCCCCCTCGTCCTCGTGGGGTGGGGAAAATGTCGATATTTCCGTTGATGGATCCTGATTTTTTTCTTTTTTATTTTGATTTTGAACTGAAGCGCGAACCCAGGGAAAGGCGGGAACTGTGTGGAATGTAGATTTCCCCTCTTGAGGAAGCCTGACGTTACAAATCCTCCGGACACAAACAAAAGAGAAGAAAAAGAGAGAACGAGAGAGAGGGAGAACGACACGAACCCTTGCTCGCCCGAGAGCAACACAACACGCGACCACCACCAACACCACGACGGAAAGGATAAGAGACATCCCTTGACTTGAAACCAGGATGCCAAGAACGCCAGCAAGGAAGACGAAGAAGGCCGCACCGAGCCACCCACCGTATGCGGACATGGTCAAGGCAGCCATCGTGGCGCTCAAGGACAGAACAGGATCGAGTGCGGTGGCCATCGCCAAGTACTTGGACGGGAACTACAAGTTGCCAGATACCTACAAGAAGTCGCTCTCGCTGACGCTCAAGAAGCTCGTCGAGAGCGGGAAGCTCGTCAAGGTCAAGGCGTCGTACAAGTTGGGTTCCCTCAAGACCGAGCCCAAGAAGAAGGTCGTGAAGAAGAAGCCTGCGGCGAAGAAGAAGACCACCGCGGCCAAGAAGAAGACCGCACCCAAGAAGAAGGTCGCCAAGAAGCCAAAGAAGCCTGCCGCCAAGAAGCCAAAGAAGGCCGCACCAAAGAAGAAGACCGCCGCGAAGAAGAAAATTGTCAAGAGAAAGAAGTAGACTCCTTCCTTCGCCTGCAAGCGATGGAGACCGCCGTTGTGCAGTCCTGGTCTGTATAAGTTTTCCATATCACAAATGTAATCCAAATTCGAGCTTCAAGATAAAGAGGCAAGGAACGGGCGACGAGGACGACGACCGCTCTTCTTCTCCCGGTGGTGTCGCGCAAAAGTCAGCCTCCCTCCCTCCCTCTCCCTCTCCGCGCGTGTGTGTCTCCCTGCCGGCGTGCGGGAGGGCAGGAGGGACCCGAACAGCCCCGATCCAACGGTTCCAGCGCGGGAGGAACGTGGGTCGACGACCCGAACTCTGCGGGAGGGGACGCCGAGAGACCGGCACGACTCGTCGCCCTCCGTGCACGAACAAGGAATGCCCGAATCGCAATTACGCCACCACGCTCGTGAATCATGACAAATAAGTGAGGCAGGGTCCATTGCTCCCCCGACCCCCGTCCTCATCCCCCCCACACACACACACCACCACCGCCACCAGTGGTCCACCACCCATGAGAGATCCTCATCATCATCACAGGACACGAAAGGCATCGAAAATCCAACACAGAGGGATTCCAACATTAACATAACAACCCAAGATCGCCTCTCCCCCCTCTTCTCTGCCTCCTTTCCTCTCCCAACCCACTGCATTACCCTCCAACGCCGCCGTCCCTCTCTCCTCATCCAGGCCGTGACCGTGACTCCATTTTGGAGATCGAGCGGAGCTGCAGCAAGAAAAGTGAAACGGCTGCAGAGGAGGGGACAGAGAGTACAAGAGACCCGACGCCACGACGACGACGATGGAGTACGTGATACCATGTGGAGCGCTCGGGATTGCGCTTGCGCCAGGGGTGAGCATCGCGGTGAAGCTGGCGACGCTTGCGGGCTTGGCGACCGTTGTGACGCACATTCCCATGGTTGCGGCCATGTGGAGACACAGGACGGTGCCGACGGCCGGGAGGCCTCTGCCGTTCGTCGGGAACATGCTCGAAATCTTTGATGTGAGGGGCGACGGCGTCGACCTTCACCTGCTCTACGACGAGTGGGCGAAGGAGTACGGACCCGTCTTCAAACTCTTCATCGGCACGAGGTGCGTGATCGTTGCGGCGGATCTGGACCTGGTGAGAGAGGTGACCCTCCGCAAGTTTTCCGCGTTCAACGCCCGGGCGGGCCCAAGCAGAGACTCGGAGACGAAGGTGCTGGGCGAGCAGGAGAGGAAGCAGGCAAAGTACTCGATCTTCAACACGAAGAACCCGATGCTGTGGAAAGGACTGAGGTCCAATGCCAACGCAATCTTCCACTCTGTGGACAAGATGGCAGGCTTCGCGCCGCTCATGAAGTCCACCGCCGACGAGCTCGCGGACAGGCTCGCCTTGGTGAAGGAGGGCGAGTCCGTGGACATCTGGCGCTTGTTTGGGGACATGACGTTGGACGTGATCGGCAGCACAGTCTTCGGAGTGAGGTTCAATTCGATTCACAGCCCAGAGGGAGCAGAGGCGGTGAAGGCGGCGAGGACGATATTCAAGTACAATATCCTGGGAGGAAACCCGTACGTGATGGCCGCGTTCGCGTGCCCTTCCTTCCTTCAGCCGGCGCTGAAAACCTTGTCGGAGAGGTATCCCACCAAAGCGATGAGGGAATTGAGCGAGGCTCGTGGCCTTATCCACGAGATCAGCGAGCAAGTGTACAACCTCGCGACCGCCGAGGAGGACAATGCGCCTGCTGGCCCCAATGACGCTGAGCCTGCCGCCGGCAAGAAACTGAGTGACTCGTACCACTACAACGGGAACTCCTTCCTCAAGCTATTCATCGAGGGCCGCAACAGAGACACAGGCGCGCCCCTCCAAAAGCACGAGATACTCCCACAGGCCTTCATCTTCCTGCTAGCCGGATATGAAACGACCGCCAACACGCTGGGATCCACGATCTACATGCTCACGCAGAACAAAGAAGCCGAGGAGAAGCTCATTGAGGAAATCGACAGGCTGGGAAAGGGCAAGCCAGGGCTTCCCTCCATCGAGGAGCTGAAAGATTACAAATTTTTGGATGCTGTCCTGAATGAGGTCCTCAGGATCATGGGGCCAGCCCCCCTGTTTACCCGGGAGGCGCTGAAGGACGTTGATATGAGCCACGGCGGAGTCGGTCGCATTGTCAAGGGCACTTCGGTGCACATCGCGTCGCACAGTTTGCACATGAACCCAAAGCATTGGCCTGAACCAAGACGCTTCCTCCCCGAGCGATTCGTGGAGGGCACGAAAGCCTACGCGGCGCAGAACCACAAGGCGTGGATGCCATTCGGCTCAGGGCCGAGGATGTGCGTGGCCTCGGGGTTTGCGTTGGTGGAGGCCAAGCTCGCGCTCATCACCCTGTACAGGAGGTTCAGGTTCGAGCACGCCCCAGGCCACAAATTCGTGACAAAGATGATTCTCACCGTGGGCCCGGTCGACGGAATACAGGTCCTCGTGAAGAAGAGGGAGTGAGGACAATCAACCCAGATCTTAAGATAATCAACAATTTCATTTACTTTTCCTATGCATTTCGCACCCTGGTCGCTTCAAGCGAGTCGCTTTCGGACAAACACACGAACGCCGTTCACGGGGGAGAGCGTAACTCCCATCGCGGTTTTGAATTCGTGCTTGGTGTCGTAATCGAACCTGTACTTCTTGTACAACGTGATGAGTGCGAGCTTGGCCTCCGTCAGAGCAAAGTTCGACGCGACACACATCCTTGGGCCCAAGCCAAAGGGGAGGTGGGCCCTGTGCACTTGCTTCTCGTAGATCTCGCTGCCCTCCACGAAGCGCTCGGGCAGGAACCTCTGAGGCTCCGGGAAGTACTTCTCATTCCAATGCAAGGAATTCATCGTCAGGTGCACCGTAGTGCTCTTGTACACGGACAAGCCATGGATCGTCAAGTCCTTGGAGGATTCTCTCGTTGTGAGCGTCGCCGGGCCAAATACTCTAAGCACCTCCTTGACAACAGCTTGGAGGTACGTGTAATCTTTCAGTTCCTCGATGGAGGGAAGCCCTGGCTTGCCCTTTCCCAGCCTGTCGATCTCCTCGACGAGCTTCTCCTCGGCCTCCTTGTTCTGCGTGAGTAGGTAGATGGCGTACGCCAATGTATTCGCCGTAGTCTCGTAACCCGCGAGCAGGAAGGTGAAGGCCTGGGCGACAACCTCATCCTTGGAGAGATTTTTGTTCGTCTCCCTGTTGTGACCCTCGATGAAGAGCTTGAGAAAACTGTTGCCGTTGTAGTGGTACGGGTCATCTGGCGAGCCAATTTGCCCGCTCTGAGCGAGATCGAACACCTGGTCGCTCACTTTGCCGAGATGCTCTGCTGCCCAAAATTGCTCTCTCATCGCTTGGGTTGGATACCTCTCCGCGAAGAATTGAAGAACCGGGTGGATGAACGAAGGCGTCACCAAAGCCAGCAGTAAGTAAGGGTTGTTAAAGGAGAAAGGGCTGGAATTCTTGAAGATGATCCTCGCGGCCTTCACCACATCCGCGCCCTCCTCCTTCACACTCTTGAACCTCACTCCGAAGACCGTGCTGCCCACCACGTCCAAGGTCATGTCCCCCAGTGCCCTCCAGATATCCACGGACTCCCCCTCCTTCACTTTGCCAAGCCTTTCCGAGAGCTCCTGGGCCGCCTCCATCATCAGGGGTGCGAAGGACGAGAGTTGCTCTGCCGAGTGCAGAATACCGTGCGCGATGCTTCGGATGCCTTTCCAGTAGGTGTCCTTGGCGCGCAAGATCCCGTAACGTTGCGAGTTCTGTATGGTGGGATGAAAGAATTGCAGAAGGCCCGTAGGAGGCAGCGCGCGATTCGTGAACGCTGAGAAGTGCCTCAATCCAATCTCTCGGACACTCTCCACGTCATTGAAGACGAGCACGACGTTGTTTCCCATGAACCACTTGAAGGTCTTTCCGTACTTTCTCTCCCAGACCACGTACTGCTCGTGCAAAGCCTTTGTTTTCTTTGATATGTTCCCGACGAGGGGCAAAGGCATCGGGCCTGGGAAGTGTCTGTACCTCCAGAGGTTCCAGAGCATCTTGTGGTGCCAGTACACCGTAAGCAAGGCCGCGCACGCCAGCTGAAGAGACAGACCAAAGAAGAACGACCGTCCGTTAGATTCACCACCGGAACGCACAAGCACAAGCCAAACCAACAAGTCCCTCCCCTCCACTCCACTCGTACCGCTCGAAGTGTAACGCTTCGTTCTGGCGTCAGAGCGATTGCGGCCACCGCCCCCAGCGTCCCTGCCAGCGCCACGGAGTCCATCCTCCCCTCGTGTCGTCCGTTTCCGCTTCGTTTCGCGCGCGTCTTGTCTCCAACACTGTTCCACTTTTGCTGGAGCTGAAAATAAAATCATCTAACGCTTCGCTTTTTGCTTTTCGCTCTCGAGGGGCTGGCGACGACGAGGCCCGAGGTTGTTGTTGTTGGGCATGAGCATGATGTTAGGGGCGACGGTGGGGGCGGCTGTTGCTGCGATAGCCTATGCACCGCTGGAGACCAAGTCCAAGTGGTTGCTGGTCTGTGGCGCGGCGGTGGCGTACGCTTCGAGAGATTTGGTGAGGGCCATGTGGAAGCTCAGGAAGGTGCCGGGGCCCTTGCCCTTGCCCTTGCTCGGCAACGTTCTGTCCTTCGCCAATCAGGAGATTCACCTCACCTACGCCAAGTGGCACCTGCGTTACGGAAAGACTTTTAAGTGGTGGGCCGGTCCTTACCCCGTGATTGTGACCTCGGACCTCGAGGTCGTCCATCGGGTGGGCCTCCGAAAATTCAGCCAGTTTAAGAACCACACCCCTCTCCCTGACCACGTCGTCCCTCTGTTCCCTGGCGAGATGAAGGTGATGAGGTTCGGGATGGACGTGAGCCGAGACTTGAGGTGGAAAGGTTTGAGGAGCACCGCCAATTCCATTTTCAGATCGAGGGAGGTCATGTCGGCCTTCGCGCCGCTGATGAAGGCCTCCGCTGACGCCCTCTCGGAAAGGCTGGGCAGAGTGAAGGAGGGGGAGTCCGTGGACATCTGGAGGGCTCTGGGGGACATGACTTTGGATATCCTGGGTACCACCGTGTTCGGCGTTCGCTTCAATTCCGTGCAGAGCGAGGGTTCTGAAGCCGTCGAGGCAGCGAGGACCATCTTTAGAATTCGTATTGCCTCGTTCGAGTGGAATCCGTACTTGGCGCTCAGCCTCATCACGCCCCGTTTTCTTACCCCTTTGCTGGTCTGGCTGTCCCGGAAGGCGCCGACAAAAACGATGAAGGAAGCCGACTGGGCGGTTGGCGTCCTTGCTCGCTTGAGCGAGGCGATGTACGAGGATGCCAAGAGGGGGCTCGAGGAGGGCACAAGCGATCACCAGAACTTCCTCAAGCTGTTCATTGACGCTCACAATCGAGAGACGGGGGACCTCCTGACCCAGGACGAGGTGAAGGCTCAAGCCATCTTGTTTCTCCTCGCGGGTTACGAGACCACGGCGAATACATTGGCGTATGCCATCTACCTCCTCACGCAGAACAAGGAGGCCGAGAAGAAGCTCATCGAGGAAATCGACGGGCTTCGCTGTGCGACTCCTTCACTAGAGGAGCTCAAGTCCATGGTGTACCTTGAGGGCGTCGTGAAGGAGTCCCTCAGGCTTTATGGTCCGCTGCCGTTCACGGATCGACAGGCTTCAGAGGAAGTCGAGCTTGGCGGCGGCGTTGTGGCCCTCAAAGACCAAATCGTGCTCATCGACACCAGGGCCATGTCGCTGGACGAGGCGTACTTCCCGGAGCCTCAGAGGTTCCTGCCCGAGCGCTTTGTGGAGGGCAGCGAGATCTACGAGAAGCAAGTGCACAGGGCCCACACGCCTTGGGGCATTGGCCCAAGGATGTGCGTGGCCGCCGACTTTGCGTTGGCGGAGGCCAAGCTCGCGCTCATCACCCTGTACAGGAGGTTCACGTTCGAGCACGACCCAAAGTACGAGTTCAAGACCTCCATGGCGGCTACTCTGGGTCCCGTCAATGGCGTGAGAGTGTTCGTGAACAAGAGATAGACAGGGTGACGAGGTTGCGGACCGCAGTCAGGAGATCCGAGACAAGAATTGTATTTCACTTTAGATCTTTGTTCACGCGCCCTTGTCGAATTCCTCGCCCTTCAAGTACTTGAGGATGTTCTCGGGGGACGAGGCGCCGTACGGGTCGTCGTCCACGCTCCCGTTCTCGCACTTTCCAGGTTCCACGAAAGTCTGCTCGATCTTCATGTCGTTGGCCACGACGGCGTACCTCCAGGACCTCTGGCCGAAGCCGTGGTTGTCCTTCTGGACGTTCATGTTCATGGCGTTGGTGAACTTGAGGGAGCCGTCGGGGATGACCTTGACGCTCTTGAGATCCTGGGCCTGGGCCCACTTGTTCATGACGAACGAGTCGTTCACGGAAAGGCAGTAGATCTCGTCGATCCCGAGCTTCTTGAACTCCTCGGCGTTCTTCTCGAACCCGGGGAGCTGGTACGTGGAGCAGGTCGGGGTGAACGCGCCCGGCAGGGAGAAGAGGACGACCTTCTTCCCCTTGAAGTAGTCCTCGGAGGTGAACGTGACCCACTTGAAGGGGTTGTCCCCCCCGATGGATTCGTCCCTCACCCTCACCATGAAGTCCACCTTCGGGAGCGTGTCTGGCAAACTCATGACCTCGTGTCGTGCGTACGCGTCGCCCTCCTCCTCCTCCTCGTCGTCGTCGTCGTCGTCGTCGTCGTCGTCGTCGTCGTCGTGGGTCAGTTTGGTTCTAGGGTTGTGATGTCATGACGTTCGCGATGTGAGTGTAACGCTCGTCCTCTGTGGTTTACATTCCCCTGACGCGCGTTGGGATGCGGATCCGACCGAGGAGTCATGCTCGTGTGACGGTGTCGAGCACACGGCGTGACCGACCGTGAGGGACAGGACGACGCCGGCGCAGAACGAACGGGGAGCCGGCGACGAACACGGACACGGACACGGACGAGGACACGGACGCACGCACGGACGGACGGACGGAGAGACTTGAGGACTTGAGGACTTGAGAAGATGAAGGCGATTATTTTGGTGGGAGGGTTTGGGACGAGGCTGAGGCCGCTGACGTTGTCCGTGCCGAAGCCCCTGGTGGACTTTGCGAACAAGCCGATGATCCTGCACCAGATCGAGGCCCTGAAGAGGGCCGGGGTGGACCACGTGATTCTGGCGATCGCGTATCAGCCGAACGTCATGATGGACTTCCTGAAGGAGTACGAGGAGAAGCTGGGGATCAGGATCACTTGCTCGGAGGAGAAGACCCCGATGGGGACGGCTGGGCCGCTGGCGATCGCGAGGGACCTGCTGGACGACGGCACGGGCGAGCCCTTCTTCATGCTGAACGCGGACGTGATCTGCGAGTACCCTCTGCGGGAGGCGCTGACGTTCCACCGCGGGCACGGGGGCGAGGCGACCATCCTGGTGACCCGGGTCACGGAGCCCAGCAAGTACGGCGTGGTGGTCTTCGACGAGGGCTCCGGGGCCGTGGACCGGTTCGTGGAGAAGCCCAAGGAGTTCGTGGGCAACAAGATCAACGCGGGAATTTACGTGCTGTCCCCCTCGGTGCTGAGCAAGGTCGAGATGAGGCCCACGTCGATCGAGAAGGAGGTCTTCCCCCTGGTCGCCCAGGAGAACAAGCTGTACGCCAAGGTCCTGGAGGGGTACTGGATGGACGTGGGCCAGCCCAAGGACTACCTCACGGGCCTCGACCTGTACCTGGGCAGCCTCGCCAAGAGCGGGTCGGGCCTCCTGGCCAAGGGAAGCCACGTCTCGGGCAACGCGATCATCGACCCGACCGCGGTCGTCGGCGAGGGCTGCGTCATCGGCCCCAACGCCTGCATCGGCAAGGACTGCGTGATCGAGGACGGGGTCTGCCTGAGGAACTGCATGGTGTTCCCGGGCACCAGGATCGGCAAGCACAGTTGCGTCACCGGGTCGATCATCGGGTGGAAGAGCCGGGTCGGCCAGTGGGTCAGGCTCGAGAACATGTGCGTCTTCGGGGAGGACGTCCAGTGCAAGGACGAGCTGTACGTGAACGGCGCGGTCGTCCTGCCCCACAAGGAGATCAAGGGAAACGTCTCCAAGCCCGAGATCATCATCTGAGAGAGATCTGAGAGAGAGAGAGAGGTTTTGGATGAGGTGAGGAGGAATATAGGAGGAATGTCGTCGTGCGAGAGAGGAGGAAAGCAAGCAAGCAAGCAAGCAGCTCTTTCGTCGTCGTTGTTGTTGTAATACTTTTTCGAATTTGTTTGTTTTTTCAAGAATGAAACGGATCAAAGAATGAAACGATCGATCGTCGGTCGTCTTCGTCTTCGTCGAGAGAGAGTTGTCCCAGAGAGTTGTCCCAGAGAGTTGTGAGTGGTTTCCTGCTGAAAGCCTTTAATGACTCCACGTATCCCCTCGACACCTCGCCGGCCGGTGTGTCGTCGTCCAAGTCTTGGCCGGATGAATGGAAGGAAGGAGAACGAGAGTCGAGTGGATGAGAGAGTCGAGTGGATGAGAGAGGGTAGGGTAGGGTAGGGTAGGACCCCCTTCGCCGAGGCCCCGCGGGCCCTCCTTGGGTCCAGGAGAAAGGAAGATATTTCCGAGTTCTTAGAAAAGTTCGTCAACTTAAGAGGGTGTTTTCTACTCTTCTCTCCTTTTGTGGCTCTCATCCTTCCCATTGGTGGAACCCAGCGAGGGATTTCTACACAAGCGTGGGATTTCTACCAAGAGACCGATAAGAACACGATAAGACAGGGGTGACGGGGACGAGAAGACGACCACCACAACCACGAACAACACGAACACGAACACGAACACGTACACGACACAACACGCTTTCAGGGGGGGGACAACAACACACAACCCTTCCTTCCTGCCCTAACACACGCACAACACAACCGCTTCCTTCGCTTCGTACGTGTTCGCACTTGGTTTCGCGAGCGACCGAGGCACCGGGGCACCAGACTTGAAAAAACGCGTGGTGTTTTGTGCGTTTCGCGGGAACCCAGCCCAAGCCAACCCAAGCGAACTCAACTCAACGTGGCTCCGACGTACGCCATGACAGCAGGAGCAGCAGCAGCAGCGGCGGCAGCGGGGGGGGCGAGGGTTCTGAGCAGCAACCCCCGGACGCGGTCCCGCTTTGGGATGATGAGGATGACGAGCAGCTCCTCCTCCTCGTGCTCGGTGCGCTCGTTCGCGCTGTCCCACCACCACCACGGCGGCGACCAGGCGTCCACCTCGTCGCCCTCGCCGACGAACCTGTCGGCGATGAGCTCCAAGGTCAACCTGTCCCTGCAAGCCCCGAGCTGCCCGGTGAACATGAGGCTGGAGAAGGAGCTGATGTCCGCGGGGGGGGAGGGGTCGGGCCTCCCCCTCGAGGTGCGGCGCCTGGCCGGGGACTTTGTGGACTCGGAGGAGTGCAGCTCCGTCCCGCAGGGGTGGTGGAAGTGGTGGCGATACCAGGGCCTGTGAGGGCTCCTGCCGGGGGGGGGGAGCAGCGCGGGGATGAAGCTTGTACACTATACACACACGGACCAGTTTTGGAGTAGAAGGAGAAACAGAAAGGGGAAACACACAAAAAAAATGAACTCTTCTTTTCTTAACACGATGCTTTTCATTTTCCAAAACTGTCCTCACCGCCGCGCCGACGAGGTCCTCGTCAGCTCCCTCTCCGTCCTGTGCTCCGGCGTCTCCCTGTTCTGGTAGTCGATGTGGACGAAGGCCCTCTCCACCTCGTCGAGGGCCTCGATCTTGTGCTGGAGGTCCAACCCAATGTCGTGGGAGTGCTGCACGCTCATGTTCGCCTGCGCCGTCGCGAAACGAGAGAGAGAGAGAGAGAGAGAGAGAGAGAGAGAGAGAAGCCAACAACAACAGAGTCAGCAACAAGAAAGACGGCGACAAAATCCCAAGGCCGCTGCCGCTGCGGCCGCTCTCTCCGTGCGCCTACTCACCGGGAGGATCACCTCGAGCTCCACAAAGTACTTTTGCCCGAAGAAGTAGGCCCGAATCTCGTCCGGCATGAGCATCTTGTGGTGGTTGTCCGCCATGTCCTTGATCACCTGGACAAAGGTCTCGTCCGCGCCCTTGCCCACGAGCTTGTCCGTGTGCTCCATCGCGACCACGATCCACCTGACGATGATGTAGACCGAGATGAGCGCGCCGCCCGCCGAGTCCACCCACCAGACCTGGGGCAGGTTGCTGGCCAGGGCCGCCGTCAGGAGGGCCACGCAGTTGGACAGGATGTCGTTCAGGTGGTCCTCCGTCAGGGCCAAAGCCGCCCCGGACTTCTCCTTCATCGTGGAGCAGAAGACGAAGAGGGCGATCTTCGCCGCGGTGGCCACCCCGAGGACCGCGTAGGCGACCACGTCCAAGTGGATGAACGTGGGCTCCTTGTCCACCAAGCCCCTCCACAGCGTGAGGACGGAGCTCTGGATCACCTCGATGGAGCAGACGGACATGATCCCCGCGGAGATGATGACGCCTATCGTCTCCAGCCGCGTCTTTCCCACGGGGTACCGCGGGTCCGCCACCTTCATCTTGTACTCCGCGAGCGCGAGCACGAGCTGGGAGAGGATGTCGACGACCGAGTCCACGAGGGAAGCCATGATGGAGTTCGAGAGCGTTACGACGTAAATCATGAGCTTGGCCACGAGGAGCACGACGTTGGCGCCCAGGGAGAGGTAGATCGCGAACTTCACCCGCCTCTCCAGCCTCAACTCCGCGGGCGTGCCCCCCTCCCCTCCCCCGCCCGTGCTCGCCCCCCCCGCCTCCCCCTCGGTCGGGTCCACCCCCGCCAGGAGAGGCTGCCTGATCTGCGCCACGTTCGTCCTGTCCGAGCTGTCGGCGGCCGACCAGACCTCGATGTCCGAGGCCTTGCTCCCCACATACGAGCCCTCCGTGAATATCTGCACCTTGCAAGACGTGCTCATGACGACACGACGAGACGAGACGAGACGAGAGAACGCCCTCGGGCCTCGGCCTCTGCCCCTCCGGTAACGCTTTTTGTTTCGGGGAGAGAGGTGAGAAATCAATCCTGGCCTGGCAGGCTTGGCTCGGGCTCGCCGGAGGGGAGACAAGAGAAGAGACGAGACAAGAAGAGCAAGTCTCAATCGATCAAGACGATCTTCAACAACAAAAACAACAAATCCATATAATTTACGAACTTAGTGAATCAGAAAAACGGCGAACAAAACATGCCTACAAGGGAGGACAGGTGGGATTGCATTGGAACGGCTCACCCAGGGTGTAAACACAAGGCTCCCGGGTCCTCGCGACCTGGTTCCTCAACCAAAGCCCGAGGTAGTCCCTGAGGCTCATTCCGTCGACCTTGACGCCGCTCCAGCCGCTGTCGGTGAGGCAGCCGGCGCAGTGGGTGAAGCAGGTGTGCAGGAACCCTCCGTTCTTGCCGGCCCACCAGGTCCCAGTCCAACTGATGAGGTCCCAGAGACTCCTACTCTTGTCGTTGAGGTAAGGAACCACGAGGTTGTTCTCGTTCTCGGGGATAGTCTGCTGCGAGACGTTGTAGATGACCGATATCGTGTACATGTCGTACACGCTGTTCGCGAGGAAGACGGGGGTCTTGATGTGCCTGTACTGGTTCTGGGCGAAGAAGCACTTGTACTGTTCGTTCATGTTGTCGGCGAGGCAACCGGGGCTGTGGATGTCCACCTGCTGCATCTCGTACACGTACTTCATGACCGAGGGGTACCAGGGCTCCCCTTGGAAGTTCGGGGTGTCGGGGAAAAACCCTGAGAAAGAGATGGCTTTGTAGTTCTTGACAGACGGGCCGAGCCTGGTCTCGAACCAGTCCGCGTGCAGCAAGGTGGCCAGGCCTCCCGCGGAGCACCCCGCCAGCACCACGTCCGTTGCGAACGTCATCCCCTTGCCGTACTTCAGGTGCCAGACGGTCGCCTCGAGGATGTTCTTCCCTCTGAAGTAGATTTCTTCCCCGTTCACCGTGATGGGCTCAGCGACGTTGCCGCTGAAGGATGCCCCGTCGCAGTACGCGACGTCCACCAGGTTCCAGTTGTAGAAGTCCGGGTTCTCCTTGGGGTCCGCGCTGAAGATCTGGGAGGACCTGTCCGACCTGGTCTGGGCCCACTGCTTGCTCGAGCCGAGGATGGTCTTGCTCCTCTCGTAGCAGTCCTGTTCGTTGAAGCACCAACCCCCTCCCTCGAGGAACACGAGCCACTTGTCCTTCCCGTCGCCCCATCCTTTCCTGAACCAGTAGCCCGCAGGCGAACCGTCGAGGCACAAAGCTCCGGTTTCCGTGGCGTTCGGTAGGAGCTCCAGGTACACGGTCCCCGCCGCGTCCGGTGCTTTGCCAAAGGTTGCATCCCAAGCCGCTTCGAGGGGACGGACCAAAAGGTTCTCTGCGGCCTCCGCCAAGTCACTCAGCAGCTGCGCCTCCACCCCGGGCGTCGCCAGTGCGAGTGTCGCCAAAGCCACCAGACCCACGAGCCTCCTCATCTTCCTCTTCATCCCTTCCCTTCCCTTCCCTTCCCTTTCGCCCTCCAACCCCACTCCAACCAAGTTCCTCAAGCCTTCTGTACACCTCCTCTCCTCCAGACCTCTCTCTCCTCTCCTCTCCTCTCCTCTCCTCTGTCCTTCCCTGTCCTGTCCTGTTGTCCCGTCCTGCAGACTTCCTCTCCGCTCTCTCTCTCTTGATCGACTGATCTGCCCGTCAGTCCATCTCGGCAAGATGGGGGGCAAGATGGGGCAAGATGGGGCAAGATGGCGCAGGGGAGGAGGGAGGAGGAACAAGACGACCAGGAGAGGAACCACGAACAAAGAGGGAATCTTTACAAACACCTGTACCTCAGGAACTCCCTCGCGGAAGAGAATCCTAGCGACTTGAAGGACGAGACCAGTGAAGCCTTTTGGTGCAGATGGTTCACCTCAGAGCTACTGGCCGTGAGCTTGAGGCGACCGTCGATGGGCTTGAGGCGAGGGCGGGGGGCGCCATCGCCGACAAGACAGATCTACGACTGCAGGCAGATGAGCTGAGGAAGGAGATCAGCGACCCGAGGTGGACCAAGGTGATGGGGGGGACGAAAGAAAGGACAAAACAAAACAAAACAAAAAACAAACAATGTGGAATGACAATGACAACGGCTCATAACTGCAGCTCCGAGGGAGGGCAGGTGGGGTTGCAAGAGTGGGGTGGGGCACGGGTGTACTGGCACGGCCTCGTCGTCCTGGAGGGCTCGCCTTGCATCCAAAGGGAGATGGAGTCCCGCAGGTTTCGCCCGTCGACGATGACGCCGTCCCACCCGGGGTTCTTCAGGCCGCCCACGTGGGTCATGCAGGACGTGATGAAGGCGCCATTGCCCGCCTTGGACCAGGTCTTGGTCTCGGTGATGTTATCCCAAGTGCCTCTCGCCTGGCCGTTCAAGTAGGGAATGACATCGTTCATTTGGTTCGCGCGGACCGTCTTCTTCGAAATGTTGTCCGCGTTCTGCACCGTCCACGCGTCGTAGACGCTGTTCGAAAGGAAGACCGGGGTCTTGATGTAGCGGTACGCTGTTTCGGGATACCCACATTTGTACTCCTCTCCGGCGTGATCCTTGGCGCAGGGCGAGTCGAACCTCAGGTCCATGGCTTTGTAGGCCCACTGGAGCATCTTGCTGAGCTCGTTCTCGCCCTGGAAGTTCGGCCCGTCGCTGAAGACTAGCCCGGAGAAAGGAATCGCCCTGAAAGTCTCCACGTTTGGACCCAAGCGCTTGCCCAGCCAGTCGGCGTGGTAGAGGGTGGCCACCGCGCCCGCGGAGCTTCCAGACCAAACGATGTCGCTCGCACCCAGCATGCCCTGCCTGTGGTTCAGCTGCGCCATCGTCGACCCGAGGATGCTCTTCCCTCTGAAGTAAAGGCTCTTCCCGTCCACCACGGCGGGCTCAGAGGCGTTCCCGGTGTAGACCGAGCCGTCGCAGTATCCCACGAACACGGCGTTCCAGTTGTAAAAGTCCGGGTTCTTCGCGGAGTCCGTGCTGAAGATGGGCTCGCCCCTCGTCTGCTCGGTCGGCCAGCGCTTGCTCGAGCCCAGGACGGTCTTGCTCCTCTCGTAGCAGTCCTCCATGCTATAGCAAGCTCCCCCTCCCTCGAGGTGCACGAGCCACTTGTCCTTCCCGTCGCCCCATCCCTCCCGGAACCAGTAGCCCGCAGGCGAACCGTCGAGGCACACAGCCTCTCTGTTCCTGAGAGTGTGAAGCTTGAAGCTCTTCCTGGGGTTGAACGCCGCGACGACCTCGTCGCCGAAAGCGTCGAAGCCCTCCTTCACCGGGTTGAAGGCGTCAGCGAGCGCCTTTCCGATGTCAACGGCCTCGGCCACTCCAGACAAAGCCACCGCCGCAAAGACCGCCACCGCAACAATTGTCGCCCTCATCTTGCTCGCACTCGTGTCAACGCCGACTCAACCAGCAAAGTGTTGTGCGCCTCCCGCCGCTCGTCTCAGCGCCTCCCGCCGCTCGTCTCAATGCTCGTCACCGCCCGCCTAGTCACGATACAAGATCATCTCCCCACCAAGAAAAAGTAACCGCCTTTCTCCTTCTCGGGAGGAGGGGGGGGAGGAAGGGGAGGGAAGGAGTGCGCGCGCGCGCGCGTGTGTGTGTGTGGGGAGGGAGTCACGAGGCCATCGACACGCCCCAATTGCCACGAAGGACTCTTGCCTGCGCAGTATACTTTCTCTCTACTCTACTCTATTACAACAAAATGCTTTATCATCCTTGGGTGGGGGTGGGGGTGGGCCAACACACGAGGCAAGACAAGACCAAGCGGCGGGTCATCCCCCGCGCCCACTGCGCTCTCCCTCCACTTCTTCCCTCCTCTTCGATCCACCTCACTTATAACCGGTTGGTGGAGTCGTCCGCGCCAAAGTTGGTGAGAGTCTGCGCGGTGTAGCCCACCGCGGAGATGCCCACGAGCCAGAAGACGGCAAGCCCGACGAAGTTCTGGTAGAAGAGGCAGACCCCCGTGCCTGCCACGGCCACGATTCCCACGGCCACGATCCCGGCGACGAGGGTGGCGGGGGAGATGTTTCCGGCCGCCTGCGGGACGCCCTCGGGCTCCAGGGAGGGGGCGTCATCGGGGTTCGAGCCCTCCAGGTACATCTTTGGCTCGAGTCCGTACACGTTGTTCGACTCTATGCTCGTGTCGCTCCCGCCCCTCGTCGAGGCCCCCGGCATCGTGAAGTCGCTCCTCAGTCCCGACTCCGGCTGCCAGTCCTTGAGGGAGCCCTCAGGGTTGACGTAGATGGCCCCGGCCCTGGAGGCGGCCTGGTACACCTCGATGGGGCGGCAGGTCTCCTTGGGGGTCAGCTTCCTCAGCACCGGGTTGCTCGGGTACCAGTCCAGGATGGACCCGTCCCTGATGGAGAAGACCGAGGCCGTCGTGGGGCAAATAATCCCGTAGTCCTGGGTGAACTTGGCGGGCAGGAAGCCCTCCGAGTAGAACGCCTCCGCCGTCGACTTGGCCTCGATGGCGCAGATCTCCTTGCGGTACCAGAAGACCATGATCTCCTTGCCGTCCACGGTCACCACCTTCCTCTTTCCCATGGGAAGCTCCTTGGTGCTGAGCACGGGGACGAACTCGTCGCCCAAGGGAGGGAGCTCCGGCTCCGGCTCCCGCTCCGGCTCCGGCACGGCGGCCCCACTCGACTCCGGCTCCGCCTCCGCGGGTCCCGTCGCGCGCATCACCCACCCACCCCTCTCCCTCCCCCCTCTCCTTCTCTCCCTCCCCCCCGCGTAGTTCGAGTTCGAGGCCTTGGCCTTGGAGTACCCCAAGCCCCCCCCCCCCTTGTTCCCCCTCCTCCCCCCCCTCCTCCCCCACCCCCTCTTCATCCCTCCCTCCAGCACCACCATTCCCCTTTCCCCTCCAGCCCTTCTCTCGTCTTCCTCTTCCTCCGGGGTCGTTCCCTCTCCTTCTCCTCCTCTTCTTCTCCGCTCCGCTCCGCTCCTCAACTCCGTTGTCGACCACAAGTTCCGCTCCCTTTCTAAAACCTAAAACCTAAAACCTAAAACCTAAAACGGGGAGAGACGAGGAGGACGAGGAGGCGATCGGGCGCTGGCGCTCTCTTGAGGAGGGGGGGGGAAGATGAGTGGGTACGTGAGGGTGGAGACCACGATGGGAGGGTTCGAGGTGGAGGTCTATAACAAACACGCACCAAAAACTGCGAATAACTTTGTGCAACTCGCAAAGAGAGGATACTATGACGGGACCACTTTCCATAGAGTCATACCGGGCTTTATGATCCAGGGGGTGAGTAAGAGGAACTGAGGAACTGAGGACAACAAACAAAAAACGAAAAGAAAAGAAGACGAAAAGAAGACGAAGAGGACTGACAAACGGGTCGCCATCCTCTCTCTCTCTCTCTTTCTCTCTCTCTTTCTCTCTCTCTCTCTCTCTGACTCGAATCGAATCGAATTAGGGGGACCCGACAGGGACGGGGAAGGGGGGCTCCTCAATCTACGGAGGGAAGTTTGAGGACGAGCAGACGAGCCTGAGAACGCTCAAGCACGTGGGAGCGGGGGTGCTGAGCATGGCGAATGCGGGGCCGAACACGAACGGAAGCCAATTCTTCATCACCCTCGCGCCGACGCCCCACCTGGACGGGAAGCACACCATCTTCGGACGCATCTCTTCCGGCATGGCCGTGGTGGAGAGACTGGGAAGCGTGGTCACGGATAGGAACGACAGACCCACCACCGAGGTGAAGATACTGAGGGCGGTGCCCGTGGAGGTGCGGTGAGGAATCCGAACAGTCTACTACTACAAGCACATATAATAACTACACTACTAATCGACTGGTTTTGCTCACCACTACCGAAAACCAAATCAAACAAACAAACAAACAAACAAACAAAAAACAAGAAGAATGCTTCCCCTTCACGCGCTGGCGTCCAGGGCTGAGTACGCTTGCCCCGCCCCGCCCTTCTTCTCGTGGTGCCGGAAGAACCACAAGCTGTAGACGCAAGCCGCGCCGAGCAGGGAGGCGAGGGAGATGAACGCCAGCACGATGAAGTCCCTGGGGTTGCTGAACAGCATTCCGAAGCCCTGGATGACGCAGTAAAGGGTCCGGTACGTGGCGACCTGCATGCTGTTCATGACTCCCCTGGATTCCTCCTCCACCCTCTCCTGCATCACTTGCGTCTCTGCGAGATCAAACATCCAAAGAGCGGCGCGCGACACGATCATTCCCGCGATCAGCGAGTAGTCCGACAACCAGCTGGGGCCGAACAGCATCAGGACCACGACGCTGGGGGCCATGGTCACCACAAAGAACCAAATGGATGTGAGGCCCACCCTCTCCACCTTCCCCCCGTTCCCCTCGCCTCCGTTTCCCGATGATGAGACCAGCCACGCGTACAGGAATGTCCCCGCGAGGCCAACGACCGCCCCGATCCCCCTCTGAAAGCCAAGAACGCTCGAAGGCACTTCCCTCCACGTCAGGTAGCTCGTGATCAGAGTGCCATTGTCCAGGACAGTCATGTAAAGCATGGAGTAGGCCAAGGAGGCGAGGAACACGTGGTGGCTCACGTACAGCTTGAGCGATTCTAGCACCGTGCGCTTTTCTCCCTTGCCGCCCGATACCTCCTCCTCCACGAGGCCCTTGTACACGACCTCCTTGTCGGTGATCTTCTTCATCTGCAGGCGGGGAACAGTCTCATAGATTTCCCTCAGCACGCAGTACTCGATGGGCCAGGAGAAAAAATTGAAGAGGGCGAGCACCAGAATGCCAACCAAAGAGGAGGACAAGGCCCGCTCCCTTCCGAACAAGTCCAGAAACACGCCGATCACACCCGGGGCCATGACCTTGCAAAGCAAGTCGATCCGCTGGAGCGTGACGTTCATCCTGGACAGCTTTTCCCCTTCCTCGTCCGCGATCACGACCACCCAGTCCTTCTCCAGCGCAATGGTCTGGATCTGGTTGCACACCTCCCCGACAACCCCAAAGGCGATGATGGCCAAGTAGGAGCACAGCATGTACGCGTCCATGTGCAAGGCGCCTCCCGGGCTCCCCCCGCTCCTCTGATCCCTGACCACCATCACGACCAGGGCACCGCAAGTACCAAAGATGCACGAGTTCTCCACCATAATGGCGTACCACAACAGCTTCAGTCTATACGTCTGGTCGATCAGCACTCCCGCCCTCGGCATCAGCAGGACAACCCCAAGGTACTGCACGAGCCCGAAGAGCGCTCCGGGCAGGAGGGTGTCCTTGAAGACGTGCATCATCACGATGGGCACGGCAAACTGCCACATTCGGTCCTCCCAGGCCGACAGCGTGTGACTGAGGCACATCAGGTAAAAGAACGACGTGGAATTGGAGCTTGGGCCCAACCCTGACCCCTCCCCGGGCTCCTGACCTTCCTCCTCGTCGCTTAGAAGGCTTTCCTGCGCGCTGCCCCGGCCGAACCACCTGCGGCGCGTTCGCCCTCCTCGCCCCTCGTCCTTCCCCCACCACACAACCCCAAAGTAGGCCGAGGAGGCCAGAACAAAAGCCAGGCCGATGAACAGCATCGCGGGGGCGCAGACTTCCGCAATTTGGTGGCCGGTCGACGACTCGTCAAAGTATCCCTTCGACGCGGAGAGGAGGATCCCCAGGCCCAGCACGGACAGACTCGAGCAGAGCATCAGGGACATCGCGAGCTTCCCGCTCGAGCGCGAAGCGGACCCTCCCCCTCCCCCTCCCCCGATCCCGACCCGCGCGTCCAGTCCCGCGTGCGTGTGCCTGTGGTGCGCCATCTTGTGCGAGTGCTTGTACCTGAACCCCCCCTCAAAGTGCTCGTGCTCCATCTCCTCGTCCGCCTTGTTGATGAGGTCCTCGGCGCAGCAGCGATACCCTCCGACGTAGTGCTCGTGCTCGTGGTCCTCCTCGTGCTCGTGGTCCTCCTCGTGCTTGTTGATCATGTCCTCCGTGTTGCAGTACACGCAGTCCCCATCCCACCCCTTCTTCCTTTCTATCCTCACGACGTCCTCCTCCCCGTGGACAAAGATGTGCTCGTGCCTGTCCGAAAAGTGGAACAACCTGTCGAGGCCAAACTTCCTGTACACCCATGGCGTCTCCACCTTCCTCACGTGGTGCTTGTACCTCCTCCTCCTCCTCCTTTCCTCCTCCACCTCCTCCTCGTTGTTGTTGTTGTTGTTGTTGTTGTCGTCCGCCATCGCGCGCGCTCGGCGGTTATTGTCGCCGGGAGCAGCTGGCGCACCAGGACGAGCGAGGGGGGGAACCAAGCCAGGACGACCAGGAGGGAGGAGGGAGGAGGAAGGAGGAGACACCGTGGGTGTACGGCCGAAGGAAGTTTGGCCTCAACAGGTTGTTCCACTTTTCGGACAGGCACGAGGACAAGCAACAACAATGACGACGACGATGAGAAGGACAACGAGGACAGGACCCACGACGAGGAAAACAGGAGGGAGGAGACGGAGGACGAGGAGGAGGTGTGAGAGGGAGGGGAGGAGGAGCAAGGACAAGATCGAACCGACGTCCGATGCGAACTTGGGGACGAGGCTGGCGTGGTACGCGAGTGAGGCGTTCGGGGATGCGGTGGCCCTGGTCAGGGGGAGGGGCGACGGGGGGGACGCGACCGCTACCACGGGAGAAGAAAAAAAAACCATCATTGCCTGGGACGAAGCGGTGCAGAGGTTGAGGGACGATTACGACAGAACGTACTTCGTCACGGGGAAGATGGACTTGGGCCTGTACGAGGAGGACTGTGAGTTCGCAGACCCCTTCGTGTCCTTCCGAGGCGTGGCGAGGTTCAAGAAGAACCTGGACAACCTCGGTGCCTTGATGAAGGACGTGACGCTGGTGGTGGACTCCTTCGAGGAGATCGAGGAGGAGGGAACCGTCTCCACAAAGTGGAAGTTCAAGTGCGTGCTCGGGCTGCCCTGGTCGCCTCGCCTCTCCGCAAGCGGGGGGACGAAGCACGTCTTCAACCGGGAGAATCGGATGGTGCAGCACGTCGAGTCTTGGGACATAGACCCCTCGGTCGCCCTCAGGCAGCTCGTGACGCCAGGAAAAGCGAAGAAGTAACCACGCACCAACCCGTCTCTCCATCGGCCACAGCGTTCGAACTCCATCGCACATTACACAGCACAGGTCGGTCCCCCTACTCCAGGCCTGAACCTAATTTTGGGAAAATCTTGAGATCAAGATCAAGCGTGATCTGGCTGATGTGGCGTGACAGCCGTCCTGTGTTCGGCGGACTCAGAGTTTGCGAGACGCTGGTGAACACAACAACGACGACGATGACGATGACGATGACGGGCACGAGAAGGTCAACTTGGAAGATGCTTAGAGGGGCGGGGCTCGCCCTCGCCGTGGGACTCGCGGGGGCGACGATTGCCCAGGGGGCGCAATGCCTCGACGGCTCCGACGACAACTGCCTGCAGTGCGCCGCTGAGGCTGACAACCCGTGGTGCGGGGGAACTCAGGACCCGGTTAATGAGATGTCCTGCACGCCGTTCACGTATCGCCCCATGAGCTTCAACAACTTGAAGGGTCTCAACGAGTGGTGCGGCTTTGGCGACGACGACATCTACAAGATCCTCGCCTACGACGACAGCACCGACGACCAGGGCAACCCGGCCCCCTGGCCCTACCCGGGCGTCAGGGCCTGGGCCGCGCAATTCAACAACGACTGCTCCCAGGCCGGCGGCAACAAGGACTACTGGGTTTTTCACGCGTGTGACGGCGCGGGAATCCAGGGAGGTGACTGCGCTGGCGACATAAAGTACGTGGAGCGTTTCGGCTTCCACTACGATGGTGCCAGGGAGGACAAAGGAATCTGCACGCCTGACGGGCAGGGAGTTGGCTATGACAACCGCAAGTACTGCAAGTTCGTCCATCCCGGGACTGAGAAAGTTTACGACGACTACAAAGCGGGGTGGACTGGGATAAACAATCCCGACGAGGACACATTTTGGGCGGCAGCGGGCCTGCCTTCTTGCGAGAACGCATTTAACAGCAAGGCCTCAAAAGGCTGGGCGGACGACAGCGCTCTCATGCAGACGCTCAGCACCTTCCCCAGCTGGGCGTACGGCGGCGAACACCCCTACGCCTACACGGGGCAGTGGTTCTCGTTCCCGATGTACAGCTGGAGGGCCGTAAAGAACGGCAACGATAACCATTACCTGAGCTACCCTACCATCGCTGAGAATGGCTGGAAGGCCTTCGCGGACAACGAGCCGTGTGGAGACAGCAAGGACTATTGCGCCGGTGCCCCGCCCGTGGTGGACTTCATTATCGCAGGCCTGGATCAGGCCGACGGCAACCCAAAGATCGTCTTCGACATGTGGAGGAGTGACGCTGACGGCAACATGATGAAGCTCAACGACGGCGGCGAGCCGTTCGTGCTCTATCCCGTCCACGAGAACGACGGCTCGTGCGCGCCCTGGTGATACAGAGAGGAGCGTCACTGCTGTTTTTAGGCTTTAGAGATGGGAGATCAGGATTGGACTTGCTCTCAGGCTTTGGATTGTTCAAGAAATGACTTTGTAACGTACGCCCGCATCAGCGTCGTCCCCTCTCCCGAGACACTTCCTGACGTCCCTTACAAGCTTTCCCTTCATCTTGCTGGTGCTTCTTTTGGTTGGTCCTCCCTCGGCATTCTCACCAGTCGTCTCTCTGGTGCGTGTCCTGTGCCACCGTCTCGTGGGCGGCCTCCTCATCGTCTAATCCAGCACCACACCACACCTCCCCTCCCTCCTGGATGGTTCCCCTCCCCTTCCTTCCTCTTCCCCTTCCCCTTCCCCTGCCTGGAGTCCGCCTTGGCCTTGGGTTCTCCCCACCTTGCCAGAAGAGGCGGGCGGAAGAGAGAGAAGAGAGGAGAGGAGAGGAAGAGGAGAGGAAGAGGAAGAGGAGATGGCGGAGGAGTCTGGGTCTGGAAGGGTGGAGGGGGAGCTGGAGATGGTGATGCCGGCGGCGGGGGCGGGGATAGATGGGGTCATGGCGAGCAACCACGTGCCGTATGCCGCGAGGGTCGTCGCGGACCTCCTCAAGGAGATGGGGGTCGAGGAGTACGAACCGAGGGTGGTGTACCAGCTCCTGGAGTTCATAACGACGTACGCGCACGGGGTGCTCAACACGGCGGAGGAGTACGCGGAGCACGCCGGCCGCGTGGCGGAGGAGATCGTGTGGCAGGACATAGCGCTGGCGATAGGAAAGTCCAGGGGGCCCCAGGTGGACCCTCTGGGGGTCTTTGAGCCGGTGGTGCCCTCGGGGTTTCCCGCGAAGCCAAACGCCCAGCTGTTGAAGACGATGGCGGAGAGGATCAACGCGCAGAAGCTTCCGGATCTCTCGAAGAAGGCTGGCCTTTCCCTGCCGGGAGACGAGAAGATGCTGACGGCCCAAAACTTCGACATCAATTGAGGGACGCGAACATCCGTAAGAGAGAGAAAGAGAGAGAGGCTTTTAGTGTATCTGTAATAGTATATGCCGTGGACAGAACAAGGTCCACACAGAAAAAGAATGACAAGAAAACTAAACTACAAACAAATGAAACAACAAACAAGCTTGCCGGGCATCTCAGCCCGTGTTCTGCATTCCGGAGGCAATGCCCTTCATCGTGATGGTCACGGTATCCTCGACTGCAGCGGTGTAGAGCGACCGGCTGGTGCTGGTCGAATTGAGCTGCAGCAGCCTAATCATGTCCTCAGACTTTGGCTGGAAGCTCTTCTTCTCGTGCGTGCCCTCAACGCCTTCGTGGCAGTCCCTCATGTTCTTCAGGTTGATGACCTGCAGAATGTTCAGCGGCGTGATGTAGGGGGCCCTCAAGGAGATCTTCTCCTGCAAGGTGGAGGTCTTGGAGGTCACCAGCAGACCCTCGTGTCCTGCCACCTGGAGCAGCAAGCTCTTCGTCTCCTCGAACATCGCCCTGAGCTCTTTGCCGAGCGCGCCCACTTCCTCTGGGTTGGTCAACCTCTTCTCGTAATACTCGGCGATGGCGGGGTCCAACTTGGCGAGAACCATCTCCACCAAGTCGATCGTCACCTGGAAGAAGGGCCACTCCTTGTACATCTCTCTCAGCATGTCCAGCTTGCCCTCCTTGACCATCTCCTGCAAGGCTGTGCCGATGCCGAGCCAAACTGGAAGGCCGAAACGGGTCTGCGTCCACGCGAACACCCACGGGATGGCCCTCAGGGATTCGATGCCCGCGTTCGCCTTTCGCTTCGTGGGCCTGCTTCCGATGTTCATGCGCCCGATCTCAGTCTCGGGGGTCGCCGTCTTGAAGTACCTGATGAACCTCGGGTCCTTGTAAACCACCTGGCGGAACTTGTCGCAAGAGACGCGGCTCAGCTCCTCCATGAGGTCCTTCCACTCCTGCTTGGGGACCGGAGGGGCGTCCAGGGAGTGCTCCAGGGTGGCACTAGTGTACAGATCCAGGGTCCTGAAGCAAACGTTCTCATCCGCAAAGCTCTGCTCGATGATCTCGCCCTGCACCGTGATCCTCAGCTTCCCGTTGATGGTGCCCGCTGGCTGGGACCTGATCGCAAGGTGCAACGGACCACCGCCACGGCCCACGGTGCCACCTCTACCGTGAAAGAACGTCAAGGACACGCCAAACTCGTTGGCAACCTCCGTGAGGTCCACCTGGGCCCTGTAGAGGGCGTAAGCCGCAGCGAGTCTTCCCGCATCCTTGCCACTGTCGCTGTACCCAAGCATGCACTCCTGGCGCCCGTCGATGTGGTTCAGGAACCATTTGCACGAGCAAAGCTTTCTCAACGTGTTCGGGGCCTCCGACAAGTCACCAAGGCGCTCAAACAGGGGAACCACGTGAAGGAGGGACTCCACGTTGGCCTCCTTCTGCAGGAGAAGGACAGAGAGGACGTCAGAGGCTGACGTGGCCATGCTGATCACGTAGTTGCCCAGGGAGGATCTTGGCATCTCCGCGATGATCTTGAAGGTGCTGAGGCACTCCCTGACCTCCTCGCTGTACGTGGCCGTTCGCGGGAGCAAGGGCCTCTTGCTCTCCAGCTCGCTCAAGAGGAACTCGATTTTCTTGTCCTCACTCCATTCCTTGTAGCTGCCCAGCCCGAGGAAGTTGGTGATCTCGTTCATGGTGTCCGCGTGCCTCTCCGCTTCCTGCCTGATGTCCAGGCGGATGAGGCCCAGGCCAAAGGTGTTGATCTGCCTGATGAGGTCCTTCAGCCTGTTGTTGGCCACGGCGGTGTCCCCCGTGTCGCACAAGCTCTTGTGAAGCATGAGGAGGGGCTCCAAGATCTCTTCCTCGGTGATGTAAGCGTTTCTGCTCTTCAGGTAGTCCAGGACGCTATCGTTGGTGTTCAGGCAAGTGTGCAAGGCATCCCTCGTGTCGTGAAGGCGGTCCCTGATGTCCTCCAAGACCATCCGGTACGGCTGGTGCCTGGACACGGGCCTCCAGAAGTCACAGTAGTTCCTCCTCTTCCTCTCAAAGGCGAGGTGCTCCTCGTTCAACGTGTGGGACGCGTCGGCGACCTTCTTGTCGCAGTACTCGGCCAGCTCCTCGTTGCACCTCCACATGCTCAGGTCGAACATGAGCTTCTCGACCTCCTGGAAGTACAAGTCGCAAGCCGCGTTCCTGGCGAGGATGACCACGTCCCTGGTGCACTCCGCCGTGACGAAGGGGTTCCCGTCCCTGTCCCCGCCCATCCAGCTGCCAAAGGAGATCACCGAGTGGTCCAAGGGCAAGGGCGGCTGCCCGATGCTCTGCAGGGCCGTGTCCAGCCTCCTGAGGTACTTGGCCGCGCCTTTGAAGATGGTCTCCTGGAAGTAAGACAAGCCGTGCCTCATCTCGTCCTGGGGCAGGGGCTTCTTCCTGCTCAGCTCGTCCGTCCTGAACGCGGCGTTGATGTTGCAGTGGAGGGCGTCCAGCAACTCGGACTTCTCGAACTTGTTCATCTTCACGTTGTTGTGCAGGTCCGTCAGAATCTTCCTGATGGCCGCGTTCTTCTTCAGGAGGCTCCTCCTCAGGGCCTGCGTGGGGTGCGCCGTGATCACGAGGGTGATCTTCTGCTCGCACAGGGCCTTGTAGATGGCGTTCCCCTCGGGGTCGCTCTTCCCCTCCTTGATGAGCCTCGCGAAGGTCTCGTCCGTGCTCCTCGTGCCCCTGCTCACCTCGCCGATCCTCTCGGCCAGCTCCTGCTGGGACGACTGGACGTCCTCGCTCAGGTTGTGGAGGTTGAGCATATTGCTGAAGATCGAGGCCACCATCAGGTGCTCCTCCGGGGTCAAGTTCCCCAAGTACTTCTCCAGCTCGTCGAACTCTTCCGGGTCCTTGCTGCTGCACCAGGCCTGGGACAGGGCGAAGACCACCTCCGCCTTGTTCGCCAGCTTCACGTTGTGCGAGCGAAGCATCTGGTAGAAGATGCTCCTCAGCAGGGTCTCGTCCTTCCTCAGGAACTTCTTGGACCCGAGCCGACTGATCTCCATAAAGTCCACCGTGCTGTCCCCCATCTCTCCTCCTCCTCCTCCTCCTCCTCCTCCTCCTCTTGTTTCGGGTTGGGTTCGGTGCGTGAGCGAAAGAAAGAAAGAGAGAGAGAGAGAGAGAGAGAGAGAGAGAGAGACCCTGCAAGCGTCAAGCCCCTCTTGCTCTTGCTCTTGCTCTGAACAAGTTGTCCTCTCCTCTCGTGTGGTTTCCTCTCCCTTTTGAGGAAGGAGTGAGTGTTCTTGTACGTGTGTGTGTGTGTGTGTGTGTGTGTGTGTGTGTGGCGGCGGGGCTGAGTTCTTGTGTTCTTGTGTTTATGTTTGTGTTATGCGTTCGTCCTCCTTGTCTTGTGTGGTGGTATGTTTGGTGTGTGTGTGTGTGTTGTGTCCCCCCCTCCTCCCGGGCGGGTCGTTCCCCTCTGTCCTCCTCGCTCGTGTGTCTCGTGGGCTCGGCCGAGTGCTTTTCTCCTTTTTTCTTTTTCTTAAGGAACGCCAGGAAGGGGAGAGGCGGACACCGGGACAACTGGCGGACACCAGGGATCAGATCCAACCAAGATCAGGAAGGCCAAGGCCAAGGAGGAGGACGACGAGGACGAGACGGGGGGACGAGGAAGAGACGGGGGGACGAGGAAGAGACGGGGGGACGAGACGGAGGGAGGGACGCGGGGACACGGCGGGGGGGGAGAGGGAGACACAACACACAACACACAACACACACGACAAAGGATTATGCTAATGCGGGGAGGGAAGGGGAAGGGGGGGATAGAGGAGGAGAACGAGGGGGGGTACTGCTGCTACAAGGAGGAGGAGAGACGAGGGGAAGGGGGGGAGGAGGGAGGAGGGGGGAGGAGGGAGGGGAGGTGCGAGGACCCCGGGAGCAGACCCGTGCCGGACCTCCTGGCGCCGATCGCGGGGGAGGCGCTCCTCGACCCCAACAGAGGGAGGAAGGAGTGCGAGGAGGGGACGACGCGGGGGTACCCGGCGTGGAGGGTCGGCCTGACGTGCCTGGACGAGTTCGATCGGAGGGGAAAAGGGTCCTCGTCTCCGTCCGTTCCCCTTCGACTGAGGGGGTCCCTCGAGGCCAAGGTCCCCCACACCAAGATCTTCCCGAAGAGCCGCGGAACCTTAAGCGCCTCGCCCCTCGTCGTGTTCACCCTGGGCGGGACCTTCGAGTGGCCCGAGAGGTCTGAGTCTTCCCTCGGACTGAGGACGGGAGTCCTGCAGAAGGTGGACGTCCGCAACGCGAAGGACACGCTGGGGGTGGGTCTGGACCTGTACCCGAAGCGGACGCTGCGCCTGCAAGCGAGGAGGCGGGCCGACCTTCCGAAGCAAGGAGTCCACCTGGGCATCCTGAGGTACGGCGTGACCCTGTCCAGGAGCACCAGCGGGAGCGGCGGGCCCCCCGGGGAGATCGGGGTCCGGGCGGAGCTCAGGACTCCCGTTGGGGTGAGCGTGACGGGCGAGGCGTCCACGAGCGGCGCGTGCGGCCTGCGGATGGGCGTGCAGATCAAGCCCACCTACGTTCGCGGCGGGTTCGGTCTGGTCTCCTCGGCCATCGCGGCGGCCGCGGACCTGAGGTCGGGGCGCCGGGGAGGCCAGAAGGAGAGGGGCCACCTCATTCCGCCGTACTCGGAAACGCTTGGGGGGGGGGAACCAAGCCGGGGGAAGGAGGAAAGGCGCCTCCCTGGCGGGTTCCTCTGCCACGAGCTCTCGGTCAGCTTCCAGGAGCCGAAGTTCGGGCCCCCGTGGGGGACTCACTTCCGCCGGGTCCCCTCGAGGCCCAAGCCCGTCTCGCCCACGTTGGACGCGGGGCTCTCGGGCGAGCCCCCCCAGGAGCAGGACCCGGCCCCGCAGAGGAAGAAAGAGATCGCGGTCGTGGGGGGTCACTGGATCGATCCCGGTGGCGATACGGGCGCCCCGGGGGAAAGGGAAATGAATCTGCACATTGCGGACAGGGTGACTTCCAAGCTGGCACGGAGGGGCTGGGCAGTTTGGAGGCCCGAGAACAACGAGAAGGGCAGGGAGGACTACACTTGGCCCGAGTACCTGGATTGGGTGGGGGACAGGACGAGGGACAACGTTGCCGTTGTGGAGATTCACGGGCAGGGCAAGATCGGGGAGATTCCGGCTCAGGGCGTGATCGGGGACGAGGGTTCCCCTCTGAATCGGGTGCTCGGAGAGAAATTCGGGTTCTTTCCCATCGACTACACGAGGAGGGGTGTTCCGAGGCACGGAGGCACCATCGTAGAGGCTTTTGACACGGACGAGTTCAGGAAGGTAAGGACGAGGGTGGGACCTTGTAGCGCTCCCCCGGACACTGACTTTTGTTCGTTCGTTAGTTGACTCCGCTTGAGAGGTACGCCGCAGCAGAGTCGGTCAGTGACTCGATCGCAAATAGCGTCTGCAAGGCTTACGACGACGAGGCAAAGGCTGTTCTGCCCGGGTGCAGTGCCACGGGGTGCCCCGTGGACGTGGGTTACGCTCGAAGGAAAGGTTTCCGGGTCAAGTCTTACGGGGCTCCCCGCAAAAATTCTGCTGCGCCGTCCTAGTCCACCACGAAAGCAAAGAATAACTGTTATTCTCGAAAAAATGTACCAATATATACAATTATTTACGCAAAGGCAAATGTCCCTCGCCGCTGACATCCCTTCTTCCTCGCTTCACCCCCTGCTGAGATCCTCCGAGGCTTGCCTGAGCTTGCCGAGCTCCTCCGGCGTGGCCTCCCCACTCCCCCTCCACCTGACCTTCCCCCCCTTGTCCACCAGGAAGCAGTACGCCGTCAGCCGATTCGAGATGTCCAGGAGTCGCTGGAACTCCCTCAGGTTCCCGAAAGCGGCCATCAGCTTTATGCCACCCACCGCCGAGCCCTGCTCCCTCTTTGCCATCTCCTTCGCCAGGCCTCCGAGGATCACAGACTTGAGCGGGCCTGCCCTGAACAGGAGCGACTCCACGCAGCAGAGCTCCAGGACCCCGACCTTGGCCTGGCTCGCCCTCGAGGAGGCCAGAAACCCCTCCGTCCAGGTTCTCAGGTGCCCCTTGGCGTTCTCCCGAAAGTACACCCCCACGACTGTCCCGGACGACCCCGCTCCACTCTCGTCGGTGAGGAGGCCAGCCACGTCCACCGGGCCCTTGGGGTGAGTGGGGACCGCGAGGCCGGGGTGGCCCGTCGAGAAGTTGATCGGATGGGCACTCACGTTCCTAGGGAAGTCCTTGGACGTCCTGTGCGACAGGAGGTGGGGCGAGCAAGGGAACACCTTGCCCCCAGTATCTCGCATCTCATTCAGCTCGAAAAAGTACCCCTTCTGAAGCCTCTTCTTCTCGAGGTGGTCAAAGTGACGCTCCGGGACGCGGCTCAGTCGCAAGGCCCACCCCATTCGCGCCCCTCGGCCCCCCGGGTCAAGGCCCAGGCGCCTCACCGACCCCCCCAGCGACTGCAGCATCCTCCTCCTCCCAGTAGTCCACCTGCTGGATTCCGCGCAATGAAGAAGCAGAAGCCTCGAAGATTGAAAATTGAAAGGGGCTCGTCGGAGTTTTTGGTGGAATGGAATGGAATGGATGATGGATTGTGATTCATGCGATTACAAAAAAATGAAAACGGCAACGACCACCTCCACCGCCGACGATGGGGATCACTCACTCCACTTTCTTGTACAGCTGCCTGTAATGGGTTCCCGCCGTGAAGACGTACTTGAGGAAGAAGGCTCCTCCCCCGAAACGGAACAGGGTCGAGGTCAGCATGGAGGCCGAGGAGGCCAGCTTGAAGGCCGTCGTCTCGCTGCCCTCCACCAGAGGAGAGTGGCAGGCTGGAATCACCTGCATGTGGGTGGCAACCATGCTCGAAATTGTTGAAAGCCAAAGCATCTTGGTCCAAAATTTGGAAAAGGTCTGGAGATTCAAGCCCGCGGAGAAGTTCTTCTTCAGGTAGTCCTCGAGGTTGTAGATGATGACTCCGACCGCCGCCATGATGATGCCGTTGAAAAGGTGGTGCATGTGCAGGAGAATGGCGTACCTGATGTTCACCTGGTGGATGGGAGGGTGCGAGAGCTTCTCCCTGATGCCTCCGACGGTGAAGGGGACGATGAGGCCCGCCATCACGGCGTACGCCCAGAAACCACTCACCACGACAACCAGGAGGCCATGGAACACGAAGTTGGTCCTCACGTTGTTGGCGCAAGTCTCGAAGGGCTTGTACATCACCTTGGGCAGGTGACCGATGACGGTGGCCACGTGGATGTTGGTGTTGATGGCCGTGAAGTTCACCGTGCAGAAGAAGAAGATCCTGTCGATCAACCATCCCGCCGTTGCGGGCGCGCCCGCGACCAACGTCCAGCTCGGGTGCATGAAGTGCCCACGCATCTTGGAGTTCATGTAAAACGCGGTGCTGAAGTACGTGAGCTGAACGGAGATGCTGCTGATGGCGTCGAGCTTAGTCCAAAAGGTCGCCTGCGCCTTGCCCTCGCCCTCATCCCTCAAGCAAGGGAAGAGCTGGGCCCCCGCGATGACATACAAGGCGTGCATGGCCATCTGGTCGAACGCTTTCGAGTAAACCTTTCTTCGTCCGGGCACCATGGGCTCCACGAAGTACTCTCCTGGGGCAGTGGGGTCTGCAATACCGTGGTTGGCAAGAAGCATCCACGCCCCAAAGAGCATGTAGAAGAAGTTCACCCAAAAGTAAAGGAACTCTGCGCTGGCCTTCCTGGCCGCCTCCTTGTTCTTGAACTTGCCAACAAAAGGGCCAGTCATGGACCCACCGTTCATGGACAAGAGCCCCACGAGGGCAAAGACCAAGACGTAGAGGACGTTGGAGAACCAGTACAGAACATCGATATCGGGTGAGGTCGTGTAGCCCTTCGTAAATCCTCTCTCGGCCCACTCCAAGTTAATCGTCGACCCACCGTTGAGCAAGGTCATGACGATCTGGTGGAGTATCACCCAGACGTGGGAAAGGGGCAGGAGGAAGTACACAAGGGAAACCGTCTTGGGGGATGTGGAGCCCTTTCTCAGCGCACTCTCGAGGCAAGCCGGCATCACCGCCAGGTACACAGCCCTGTAAGGGAGCACGTTGTTTGCAAGATGGGCAATAACAGACTTGCCACCACCTATCACCGTGACCAAGAAGTTCTCGTACTCCTCTTCCCCCGGCGTCTTCACGCCAAACCCCTTGGCAACCTGAAACAGTGAGGAGGCCAACACAAAGATTGCAGCCCACAAGTAACACCAGATTCTGCCCCTCGAGGCGTCGTTTGGCTTCATCTTGTGCGCCGTCAGTGGCAAGGCGGTCATCTTGCACCAAAAGGCGTGGTATCCCCAGAAGAACACCACCACCACGCCAATCACAATGAACAAAGAATCCGTCGCAGGACTCTCCATCTTGACAATCCTATGCTTGTTTCTCTTTTGTTTCAAGAGAAATGAGAAGAACGAAGGAACAAACGGACGGAAGGACGGAAGGATCAACTGGTTGCGCGCGTCCTTGTACGGCTGGCCTTGTGCTGCCTCCCGTACGCTCACGCAGTACGACGCGTGGCCCCCGTCTCCCTGTCGTGGTCTCCCTCCCACCTCCCTTGGTGTGTGGGGGGGCGTTGATTTTTTTTCCCTCCAAGGGATCGGTTCGGCTTTGCGTTTGTGGGGGATATCCACCAGGAGTCCAACAAACGGCTTGGCTTGGCTTGGCTTGGCTTGGCTTGGCTTGGTGCCTGCCTCTACTCTGCCTTCTTGGGGGGGGGCCAAGGCCACAGCACAGACTAAAAGAGACCACTCATGAAGAAAAGCAACGTGGAGGACAAGGTGGAACCTCCGCAAGTGGACACCATTGCCAACAGAGGGACGCCCAAGATCCTCAGATTTCACGTGCTGCAGGGGTTCAATTATCTCTTCGCCGGCGCCTACTTTGCCTACCTCGCACTCTACGGGAGCGAGGCCAAGCCACACTACGTGAGCAAGCTATGGATGCAGCTGGAGGACCCGCCACTCAACCCTCTGGAGAGGACGCTCCTGGCCATGTTCTGGCTCTGCCCCTCCTGCATCGGGCTTGGGTACCTCCTGATCCCCAAACATCTGGAGAGCGTGTACGGTTCCTTCTTGACAATGTCAAGTGGGGTCATACTGGCGTTCCGCCTGGCTCTGACGCCGGCCCAGTACCTCACGCTCATTATTTTTCCTGTGGACTTTGGTGGAATCCTGTACAAGCTGCGGCTGCTGCGAGAGGAGTTCTGGGCCATTCCCAAGGAGTCCAGAAAGATTTTGTGGAACGTTCCTGAGGCTGCAGACAGGTCGACCATGTCCAGGCTCCTTGAATTCGAGTGTTACTTCTTTGCGGTGTACCTGTACGTGCTGTCCTTTGTGAGCACGGACGTCCTCCTGCCGGGGTGCAGCGGCACAAGGGTGGCCCCCTTCTCGAAGATCTTCTTCGGCTGCCAGGCGGTGGTCTTCGTGTACGTTGTGCCTGGCTTGAGGCAGGGGAAGAACCTGGTGGCCTACATGCTCCTCTGCAACAAGGCCATCGTGTCCTGCTTTTTGATCAAGGGCATCTTCTTTGACGGCGTGATTCCCAACACGATGGGCGCCTGGGTCCTGCTGCCGTACGTGACGACCTTGGCCTTTGAGTTCCACCTGCTCCTGTGGAAGAGAGTGATGCGGTATTCCATATTTTCTCGCTACGTGACCAGAAGGCAAGCTTCGAGCGCAAAGTACTTCAGCATGCTGTTCGCCGTGCTCATCGTCACGTTATCCAATACGTGGTACATCTGCACGGGGAGCGGGCTGGCCTCGATCAGCAAGACGTACGGAAGTTTCCTTGACAGACTGGCTTTCCTTCCCGGCACGGACAAGAACGCGGATAGAGTGCGCTTCCTCGACGCGATGCTTGCTGGCGTCCTCTTCTTGTTTGTGATAGCGCTGGAGGAGGTGTTGGCGAAGAAGAACACGGCGAGGGTCGTATCCAGGATCCACTTTGTGCTCACCATTGGCGCCTTTACCTTTTCCATCATGTTCAAAGTGTTCTGCAATTTGGACGTCAAGTCGAGTTGGCACGGCACCGTGGCTGCCTCTGATCACAGGGTTGGGATGCATTGCATCTACTGGGTTGTGAACGCGTTCCTGCGCGTGGCGTTTCCCCTTGCTTGCTTGTTCGTTCTCTGCAACGTGGATGGGCCCATCAGCTCTTGGACGATCTCGATGAAGGGGCCCAAGAAGACAAAGTCCCGCCTCGCGAGCACGATTGTGGTTCAAAACACCGTCAGGACGGCAATCAAGAGGACTATGATCTTCCACGGCATGAGCATGATGATGTTTGCCTCTTTGGCCAGCACGCTGTTCACGTCTGGCTTGCCCACCTTCTTCCCCAACGACAGCATTTTTGGTGGGCACTACATCATCAAGCCCTTGGTGCCTCACAGCGTCGACTCGCAGCGCTCTCTGTTTTACGTCGGTCTTGTGATTGCGTTTGTTACGGTTATCATGGGGAGCGCCCTGGCGACCATCGACGGCAGGGCACTGCCAGTGGCCCAGTTTTTGAGCGCGGTGTGGCCACTCTCTGCTTGGGCGTTCTTGCTCGATTCCTGGATTTCTTTGGCGTATCAGAGGGGCAGCAAGCTCCACCACTACTTTGAACCCCTTTTCAGGGGCTCCATGGTCGTGAACTCCGAGCATATG
Source organism: Chloropicon primus (assembly GCA_023205875.1). Classification (NCBI taxonomy): domain Eukaryota; kingdom Viridiplantae; phylum Chlorophyta; class Chloropicophyceae; order Chloropicales; family Chloropicaceae; genus Chloropicon; species Chloropicon primus. The sequence continues at coordinate 1,489,466 of CP060756.1, forward strand.
ACCTCCATAGCGGTGGTGGGCATGGGCACCGCCGCGCTGAGCCTGATGGTTGTGCTCTTCCTGAGGGTGAGGAGCGTCTCCGTGTACAACAGGAAAGTTCAGGCCCCCTCTGATTTTGCTGAGGAGCTCTCCCACTCGCACAAGCAGTCGTACATCTTCCACAGCAGCGTCCTGGTCTTCTCTGCGAGCGTCTTCATGCTGAGGTCTTGCAAGTACGCCGACACGAGCAGCGTGGGTGCCATCTTCAAGGATTACTTGTTCGATGACATCGTGGCTTGCCTGACGATGATGAACTTCGGCTTTGTGATTTACGAGTGCAAGGAGGGGCTGCATCACCGGAGTTTCTTGTCCAAGGTCACGTCACTGAAAACGGCGTGGATCCTTTCGGGTTACGTGTTGTTTTCGGCCAACAAGGCTCTGGGATACTTTGGTTTCTCCGACACGAGGATCGAGATGGTTTACTTGGTTTCGTACGTTGTGTACAACATTGTGATCCAGTTCCAGTCCGCTCGAGCTGTGGTCGAGGCGATCTACTTCATCCGCCCGAGCTTCAACTCCAACCTTCCTGCGATCCTCAAGTCCTTCAATGCTTTGAGCAGGAGTCAGACAGAAGATGTGGACACGGGTCTTGTTGGCGTACCGGTGGATGAGGACAATACAATTGTGCCGAAGAATCTGACAAAGGGTAATCCAAACTGGAAGAACAACTGGAGGAAGTGCTTCGAAAGAGAGTTTGGGGAAAGGACGCTGGCTGACAATGTCAAGACCTGCTTTCCGATCCCTATGCCTGCTGACAAGTCAGGCTTGAACGCGCTGAAGCGCAAGGCAGTGTTTGGGTCGTGGAAAAAGTACAAGCGCAAGCCCAAGTCTTTTGTCGGAGCCTGTGGCATGTTTGAAGTGATCGAGAACGACAAGGTTCCTCCCACAGTTTTTTTTGAGCCAGGAAAGCGATATTATCTTCGATGCAGACATTCGAACGTGACTTGGGACGATGATGCGGGGTTAGACTTTCGGGGTGTTGCACTGAAGTTTGGTCACGGAAGACACAAAAGCGACTTTGATTTGCACATGTCAACTGGAGAGATTCCCCCGTTTGTCAACGTCCCAACCATGTTGGAGTACATGGGCAACGCAAAGCGCGACTACATGATGAAAAACCCAATGGTTGCGATGGCTGCGATTGAGGGCCAACGTCGGGCCCCCGAGACCTTTGCGCAGCTTCACTACTACTCCCACTTTTGCAAGAATTTCTGGAGCATCGATGGAATGAAGAGGTACTGCAAGTTCAGGCTCGTGCCGTACGGAGCCGGCCCCTTCACTGAAGTAGGCCCAGAGGCGTTCAAGCCAAACGCAGAGGACCAGCAGCGCATCTGCCAAAGTCTTGACGCAGATCATGAGAGGCTGCCCGGCGAGAAGAGGGAGGAGGACTATCTTCGCAAAGAATTCAGAGCGAGGCTTCAGGAGGACGTCGTTCGTTACAGGCTGCAAATTCAGCTTCGCGAGGCCTCTGAAGTGGAGACCCACGAGGTCTTCAACCCGTGCAAGAGGTGGGACGCACCTTTCTTGGACATCGGCGTAGTCACCCTCTTTGCGCCTCTCGTCGACTACGAGACACAGCAAACGGCGTTTGACTACTTCTCTTGGGGGCCGGACTGCTTGTCCCTGATCAAGCCGGTGGGGCTGCTCGACTACAGCTCCATTAATTGGCTCAGGGAAACGGCGATGAACGGCCAAGGAAAGGCTCCGTGGAGCCTGATGCTCAGGTCCAAGAAGGACAAAGTCTTCAAGAGTCCGTGCAAGTACGTCATCAACGTCCACACGTCTCACGTCATGTTCAGCGGCATCGACGGGAACGCGTACGTCACCATCGTGGGCACCAAGGCGTCGACCACGCAGCTTCTCCTTGAGAACGGCGGTTACGACTTCGAGGCGGACACCGTGAGCCGGTTCGTGGTGTACGACGAAGATGTGGGCGATCCGTTGTACTGTTTCCTGCACCACGATTCCAACGAATCTTGGAGGAAGCGCTTGTTGAAGCTGGACTTCTTCGTGGGTTCCAAGTGGAATTGCGGCAAGGTGCAAGTCACGAGCAAGTCCCCGAGGCACGGAAAGAAGAAGACGACTTTCTTCGTCTGGAAGTGGCTGTCAAAGGGGGAGCTAGCGTTTGCGGTAGCCGACCGAATCCCTGCCACCCCCAAGGCCCAAGCGATCTCGAGGGAGCTGTTCAAAAAGTACTTCGAGGACAAGCGGAAAAACTACGCGTGGACTTCCGGGCGTTACCTGCCCAACCACTTGACTTGCCCGACCCACGCGGACCTCCCGGAGGAGGAGCAATTTTCGGTGGTGAAGCACAAGGACTTCCTTGCCATCAGCATGGGGGCGATGCTGAGCCAGAAGCTGGTGAAGACTTACTTGCAGGGCGAAAACCTGAAGAGGATAGAGGATTACTACAGCCTCTACGCGACGGAGCAGCCGGGGAAGCACCTTAAGCACTGGTACACCGACGAGGAGCTGGGAAGGCAGCTGATGAATGGCGTCCATCCTCTCTGGTTCCGCAAGTGCACCGTGATCCCGCGGAAGTTCAAAGTCGACGATGAGACGCTCTCTGGCCTTCTCCCCCCCGGAAGAACCCTGGCGCAAGAAATGGAAGCGGGCCACATCTTCATTCTGGACTACGAGATCCTCGAGGGGATTTCAACCGCCCCGGGAGCCTACGTCGCCACCCCGATAGCTCTGCTCTTCGCGAGCGAGGACACCACCTTGCGCCCGATCGCGATACAGCTGAGCCAGAGCGGAGGTCCCGTGTGGACTCCGAAGGACTCTCCCCTGGAGTGGATCCTGGTCAAGATGCACCTCGTTTCCGCGGACAGCAACTGCCACCAGATGGTCTCCCACTTGTTCGGCACCCACCTCCTGATGGAGCCCTGGGCCGTCGCCCTGGAGAGAACCCTGTTCAGCGCGCACCCCGTGTACAAGCTGCTGAAGCCTCATTTCATGTACACCATCGGCATCAACACCATCGGCAGGACCACCCTCATCCAGCCGGGGGGGATCGTGGACCGAGTTCTTGCCATAGGCGGGGGGGGGCACATCGAGCTGGTCGCGAAAGCGTACTCGAGATTCAAGCTGGAAGATTTGAACGTCCCGCTCACCCTGGAAAGGAGGGGAGTGGTGGACAAGGCCGTGCTGAAGAATTACTACTGGAGGGACGACGCTCTCCTCCTGTGGGGTGCAATCAAAAAGTACGCTCTAGCGGTCCTCGGAGTGCACTACAAGAGCGACCGGGACGTGAAGGGGGACGACCAAGTGCAGAGCTTCATCAGAGAGATGAGGTACAGGGGCTACGAGGGCGAGGATCCTGATCAGCACGGTGTTCCGCACACCATCACCACCATCGAGCAGCTGGCTGATCTGTGTACTTCCCTTCTCTACTGCACCTCGTGCCAGCACGCCGCGGTGAACTTTGCGATGTTCGATTACTACTCCTTCATCCCGAACAGGTGCCTGTGCTTGCACGGTCCGCCGCCGACGAAAAAGGGAGAGGTGACGGAGGAGTACATCTGCAGCATTCTGCCGAACCTCGAGCAAAGCTCGCTCACGAGCGCGACGGTGTACGCGCTCTCCAATTTTTCTAGCGAGGAAGTGTTCATAGGGCACTACAAAGTGGACACGATGGACTTCTCGGAGGAGGACAAGGCCACCATGGACTTCAAGGACGACCTCGAAGGGATCGAGCGCCGTATCCGGGAGAGGAACTCGCGCCTGGGCATTCACGAGTACAAGTACCTGCTTCCCAGCAGGGTCCCTGCGAACATTGCCATCTAGCCTAGCCCAGAGAGAGAGAGAGAGAGAGAGAGAGAGGATGTCGGCTGGGCGATTTGCGCGCGTTCGCGTCGTGTGTTCACAATTTTAGTTTTATTGATCATCTTCGTCGTGGGGGGATGTCTCCACCACCCTTTTGTACTTTTACACTTAACGTAACGTAAGACTTATTTGATAACTCCTCCATCATCATTATAAATATAAATCCACACTTTACTTTGTGCGTGCAAATCTTTGCGATTGGTTCGCTCCTACACCCGCTTCTGCTTCTTCTTGCCAAAGTCCAGGGCGTGATGCCCGGCCAAGAACAGCAACTCACTGAAAAGGCTCAAGGCGTACGGAAGAAGGACGAAGGAGTACATCGTCCTCGGGACAACCTTATCCACGAAGACGCCCTTGATCAAAAAGCAGGACACGATGGCCTTGTTGCAGAGGAGCATGTAGGCCACCAGGTTCTTCCCCTGCCTCAAGCCAGGCACAACGTACACGAAGACCACCGCCTGGCAGCCGAAGAAGATCTTCGAGAAGGGGGCCACCCTTGTGCCGCTGCACCCCGGCAGGAGGACGTCCGTGCTCACAAAGGACAGCACGTACAGGTACACCGCAAAGAAGTAACACTCGAATTCAAGGAGCCTGGACATGGTCGACCTGTCTGCAGCCTCAGGAACGTTCCACAAAATCTTTCTGGACTCCTTGGGAATGGCCCAGAACTCCTCTCGCAGCAGCCGCAGCTTGTACAGGATTCCACCAAAGTCCACAGGAAAAATAATGAGCGTGAGGTACTGGGCCGGCGTCAGAGCCAGGCGGAACGCCAGTATGACCCCACTTGACATTGTCAAGAAGGAACCGTACACGCTCTCCAGATGTTTGGGGATCAGGAGGTACCCAAGCCCGATGCAGGAGGGGCAGAGCCAGAACATGGCCAGGAGCGTCCTCTCCAGAGGGTTGAGTGGCGGGTCCTCCAGCTGCATCCATAGCTTGCTCACGTAGTGTGGCTTGGCCTCGCTCCCGTAGAGTGCGAGGTAGGCAAAGTAGGCGCCGGCGAAGAGATAATTGAACCCCTGCAGCACGTGAAATCTGAGGAGCTTGGAAGACTGAGTCTTTGCCAAATGGTCGGGGTCTTTGATTTCGTTCCCCATCTTTTGTCTCTCTTTGTGTGTGTGTGAGCCCCTAACCCCCTACTGTCCTGCACACCCAGGGAGGTGAAAGAGAGGAAAGAGGTGTCCTCCGGAGAGAAAGGTGTTCCCGCGAATTTTGACGATTCCCGCGAATTTTTTTGACGATTCATGGGACCTCGTCTGTTCATGTGACTCGTCGAACGAGGGTGCTACCCTAGCAACGAAAAAGGTGCGAGTTGTCGGGGAGGAGCGAGGGAAGGGTGTGGGGTGGATTGAGGGCGAGGGTAGGGGTCTCAGGCCTCAACGACGAGGACCAACGACACTGTCTGTGGACCAGTGGGATGAAGGTACAGGAGGAGCGAAACCGCTAGGACAACCAATCACAAGATAAAGGGCAGACCTCTATAAGAGAAAAACAAGCACGCACGCACGCGCAAAGAGAAACAAAAGATGGGGAACGAAATCAAAGACCCCGACCATTTGGCAAAGACTCAGTCTTCCAAGCTCCTCAGATTTCACGTGCTGCAGGGGTTCAATTATCTCTTCGCCGGCGCCTACTTTGCCTACCTCGCACTCTACGGGAGCGAGGCCAAGCCACACTACGTGAGCAAGCTATGGATGCAGCTGGAGGACCCGCCACTCAACCCTCTGGAGAGGACGCTCCTGGCCATGTTCTGGCTCTGCCCCTCCTGCATCGGGCTTGGGTACCTCCTGATCCCCAAACATCTGGAGAGCGTGTACGGTTCCTTCTTGACAATGTCAAGTGGGGTCATACTGGCGTTCCGCCTGGCTCTGACGCCGGCCCAGTACCTCACGCTCATTATTTTTCCTGTGGACTTTGGTGGAATCCTGTACAAGCTGCGGCTGCTGCGAGAGGAGTTCTGGGCCATTCCCAAGGAGTCCAGAAAGATTTTGTGGAACGTTCCTGAGGCTGCAGACAGGTCGACCATGTCCAGGCTCCTTGAATTCGAGTGTTACTTCTTTGCGGTGTACCTGTACGTGCTGTCCTTTGTGAGCACGGACGTCCTCCTGCCGGGGTGCAGCGGCACAAGGGTGGCCCCCTTCTCGAAGATCTTCTTCGGCTGCCAGGCGGTGGTCTTCGTGTACGTTGTGCCTGGCTTGAGGCAGGGGAAGAACCTGGTGGCCTACATGCTCCTCTGCAACAAGGCCATCGTGTCCTGCTTTTTGATCAAGGGCATCTTCTTTGACGGCGTGATTCCCAACACGATGGGCGCCTGGGTCCTGCTGCCGTACGTGACGACCTTGGCCTTTGAGTTCCACCTGCTCCTGTGGAAGAGAGTGATGCGGTATTCCATATTTTCTCGCTACGTGACCAGAAGGCAAGCTTCGAGCGCAAAGTACTTCAGCATGCTGTTCGCCGTGCTCATCGTCACGTTATCCAATACGTGGTACATCTGCACGGGGAGCGGGCTGGCCTCGATCAGCAAGACGTACGGAAGTTTCCTTGACAGACTGGCTTTCCTTCCCGGCACGGACGAGAACGCGGATAGAGTGCGCTTCCTCGACGCGATGCTTGCTGGCGTCCTCTTCTTGTTTGTGATAGCGCTGGAGGAGGTGTTGGCGAAGAAGAACACGGCGAGGGTCGTATCCAGGATCCACTTTGTGCTCACCATTGGCGCCTTTACCTTTTCCATCATGTTCAAAGTGTTCTGCAATTTGGACGTCAAGTCGAGTTGGCACGGCACCGTGGCTGCCTCTGATCACAGGGTTGGGATGCATTGCATCTACTGGGTTGTGAACGCGTTCCTGCGCGTGGCGTTTCCCCTTGCTTGCTTGTTCGTTCTCTGCAACGTGGATGGGCCCATCAGCTCTTGGACGATCTCGATGAAGGGGCCCAAGAAGACAAAGTCCCGCCTCGCGAGCACGATTGTGGTTCAAAACACCGTCAGGACGGCAATCAAGAGGACTATGATCTTCCACGGCATGAGCATGATGATGTTTGCCTCTTTGGCCAGCACGCTGTTCACGTCTGGCTTGCCCACCTTCTTCCCCAACGACAGCATTTTTGGTGGGCACTACATCATCAAGCCCTTGGTGCCTCACAGCGTCGACTCGCAGCGCTCTCTGTTTTACGTCGGTCTTGTGATTGCGTTTGTTACGGTTATCATGGGGAGCGCCCTGGCGACCATCGACGGCAGGGCACTGCCAGTGGCCCAGTTTTTGAGCGCGGTGTGGCCACTCTCTGCTTGGGCGTTCTTGCTCGATTCCTGGATTTCTTTGGCGTATCAGAGGGGCAGCAAGCTCCACCACTACTTTGAACCCCTTTTCAGGGGCTCCATGGTCGTGAACTCCGAGCATATGACCTCCATAGCGGTGGTGGGCATGGGCACCGCCGCGCTGAGCCTGATGGTTGTGCTCTTCCTGAGGGTGAGGAGCGTCTCCGTGTACAACAGGAAAGTTCAGGCCCCCTCTGATTTTGCTGAGGAGCTCTCCCACTCGCACAAGCAGTCGTACATCTTCCACAGCAGCGTCCTGGTCTTCTCTGCGAGCGTCTTCATGCTGAGGTCTTGCAAGTACGCCGACACGAGCAGCGTGGGTGCCATCTTCAAGGATTACTTGTTCGATGACATCGTGGCTTGCCTGACGATGATGAACTTCGGCTTTGTGATTTACGAGTGCAAGGAGGGGCTGCATCACCGGAGTTTCTTGTCCAAGGTCACGTCACTGAAAACGGCGTGGATCCTTTCGGGTTACGTGTTGTTTTCGGCCAACAAGGCTCTGGGATACTTTGGTTTCTCCGACACGAGGATCGAGATGGTTTACTTGGTTTCGTACGTTGTGTACAACATTGTGATCCAGTTCCAGTCCGCTCGAGCTGTGGTCGAGGCGATCTACTTCATCCGCCCGAGCTTCAACTCCAACCTTCCTGCGATCCTCAAGTCCTTCAATGCTTTGAGCAGGAGTCAGACAGAAGATGTGGACATTGCCCTGCTTCAGGTGAATGTTTCCAGTGCCAAAGCCAAAGATTATTTCACAGGAAAGTTGACAAAGGGTAATCCAAACTGGAAGAACAACTGGGCCAAGCACTACATCGAGAACTTCGGGGAGAATGTCTATAATGATGCCACAGCAAAGGAATTTCCTATTCCAATGCCTCCTCCAGATGAATCTGACCTGAAGAAGCAGCAAGGAAAAGCTGCTTTGACGTTCTTGGTGGCGGCATCAATCTTTCGAAGAAGGCCTACCCACCCCGTGGGCGTTGGTGCTTATGGCATGTTCGAAGTCCTCGACAATGAGAACGTTCCTCCAACGGAGTTCTTTGTTCCTGGTAAAATCTTCCACCTTCGTGCAAGGCATTCGAACGGCGTGGGCGTGCAGACAAAGGAGAAGCCAAAGAAATTCGATGACGCTGCATTGGAGGTCAGGAGTCTTTCCATCAAGCTGGCAAAGGGAAGGGACGACAGCCCATTCGACCTCAATCTGAACACTGGCGAATTTGCGGGCTTTTACAACTTGCCCTCTTTCAGGGACTTCGTCTACATGAGCACGATGAATGACCAAAAACTGTTTGACAAGTTTGCTGTGAAGTATCCATCGTGCTTGATGGCAGAGGTTGATGGCTTCAGGCGCGCCCCAGAAACCTTCGCGCAGCTTCATTACTACTCTCAGACCTGCAGGAGCTTCAACGGCCTGGATGGAAAGAGAAGATACTGCAAGTTCAGGGCCGTTCCGTATGGCAAGGGACCTTTCACTGAAGTTGAGGCGGAGCCATTTATGCCTGACGACGACGATCAGAAGCGAATTGTCACAAAGCCCATGATGTCGCACCACAGGTTGGATGACGAGAAGAGGCCGACGGACTACTTGAGAACTGAGTTCAAGAACAGGGTGACAAACGAGGTCGTGAGGTACAGGTTGCAGATCCAGCTGCACGAGTGGCAGGCCAATGACACCGACGAGGTCTTCAATGCAAACAAGGCCTGGGGAACGCCTTTCCACGACATTGGCATCATCACCTTGCACACGCCGATGAACGACTACGAGACGGAGCAGACCTCCTTCAACATCGGGAACTGCCCAAGGTGCATCTCTTTGGTGAAGCCCAAGAGCGCTTTCGATTACCACACCATTAACTGGACAAGAAAGGCGGTGTACGGCAAGTCCTCAAGGATCAGGAGGTACTTCTCGAAGAAGAAGTCTCCTTCCTTTGTGAGCCCGTGCCGTTACATCCTGGACTTCCACACCTCCCACGTCGTTTTTAGCGGCATGGATGGTAACGTGCAGGTCACGCTCGTTGGAACCAAGGGCTCGACGACAGAAATTTTCCTTGAGAACAGCGCCTATGACTTCGAGGTTGACACGGTCAGCAGGTTTGTGGTGTACGACGAGGACATTGGAGATCCCTTGTACATGTTCGTCACTCACGACGCCGACGAGACTTGGAAGAGGAAGCTCTACAACCTCGACTTCATGATACCGAACAAGTGGAACCTCGGCAAGGTCCAGGTCTCGAGCAAGAGCCCCATATACGGCGACAAGAAGACCAACTTTTACGTCTGGCGCTGGATGAGCAAAGGCGAGCTCGTTTTTGCCATCGCGGACAACATCCCGGAGGACGACCCCAAGGTGAAGTCCATCCTGCCGCAGCTGCTGGACAAGTACTTCCAGAACAAGAAGTCGATTTACGACTGGAGCTCTGGGGACTATCTGCCAAACCACTTGTCCGCCAAGGGACACGGCGACCTCCCTGAGGAGGAGCAATTCTCTTCCATGAAGCTCAAGGATTTTGCCGTGTCCGCCATCGAGGGTCTGAAGAATCAGAAGCTTGTCGGTTTGTACTTCCAAGAAGAGAGCTTCAAGTCCTTGGACGAGTACTACAAGTGCCTGCAGACGCTTCCCCCGTTTCCCCCCATCGAGAACTGGCACACGGATGAGGAGTTTGGAAGGCAGCTGATGAACGGGACGCATCCTGTCATGTTCATGAGGTGCAGCAAGATCCCGGAAAACTTCAAGGTCAACGACGTGGTTCTGGAGGGCCTCCTTCCGGCGGGCAAGACCCTGCGGCAGGAGCTGGACGCGGGGCACATCTTCATTATCGACTACAAGGTGCTGGAGGACATACCTTGCGCGCCCGGTCGGTACTGCTCGTCCGGGCTGGGCCTGCTCCACGCGGACGGGAAGAACTCCTTGAAGCCGATAGCGATCCAGCTTCACCAGGACGGGGGAGCGATTTGGACTCCCAAGGACAAGCCACTGCAGTGGCTCCTGGCCAAGCTGCACCTTATTTGTGCGGATGGCAACATCCACGAGATGGTGACCCACCTCTTCTCCTGCCATCTCGTGATGGAGCCTTGGGCGGTGGCCTTGGAGAGGAATGTGCCCAGCTACCACCCCGTGTTCAGGATGCTGAAGCCCAACCTGGCTTACACGATCGCGATCAACACGATCGGCAGGAACACCTTGATCGCCAAGGACGGGGTGAGCGACAAGATCCTGTCCATCGGCCAAGGCGGCCACATCGAGATCATGGCCAAGGCGTACACCTACTTTCAGATGTACCACCTTGACCTGCCCGAGATGCTGGAGAGGAGGGGCGTGATGGACAAGGACGTCCTGCCGAGCTACTACTGGAGGGACGACTCCATGGAGATCTGGGGGGCATATCACAAATACGCCAAGGCCGTCCTCACCGCGCACTACGACGGGAAGGACTCGGGGGTCAGGCGGGACGCGTTTGTGCAGAACTTGATAAGGGACGTGAAGTTCAACGGGTATTACAACGAGGATCCCGACTACCACGGGGTCCCGGACAGCGTGGACACCATAGAGCAGCTGGCGAAGCTCTGCACTTGCGTGCTTTTCCAGACCTCGTGCATGCACGGCTCCGTGAACTTCAGTCAGTACGACTACTACTCGTACGTCCCCAACAGGCCCCTGACGATGAGGCAGCCTGTGCCGAGGGAGAAGATCGAGGTGGACGAGGACCTCATCTGCAAGAACCTGCCAGACGCCAAGGGCTGCGCGAGGAGCATCGCGGCGGTGTGGGCCCTCTCCCAGTTCTCCGACGAGGAGGTCTTCCTGGGTTACTCCAAGATGGTGACCATGGACCTCCCCTACCAGAAGAGGGCCATCGACGAGTTCAGGAAGGACCTCAAGGCGATCGAGGCCAAGATCGTGGCAAGGAACGAGGGCCTCGGCAAGTTCGGGTACACCTACCTCCAGCCCTCCAGGGTGCCGACCAGCATCGCCATCTGATGATGGGAACGCGAGGGCCTCAAAGACCATTACAGTCCATTTTTTTTTTTTTTTTGTGTGTGTGTTAAGGATATACTTTCTTGAGACAAAGCCCTGCATCGTCCCTTTGTTGTCGCATTCTCTCCCCTTCCCCTTCTCCTTCTCCTGATCTCCTGCTCCTGCTCCTGATCTCCTTTGATCTTTGATGTGGCGCCTCAGGAGCAACCCGGCTTCCCCCCGGTGGCCGTACTGGTACTGGTGGGAAGGAGGGACCCGTAGGGTGCCATGGAGGTAGGCGGGGGAGGGACCACGCACCTCGGAGGCAAGAGGGACAGAAGGAGACTCGCTCTCGCATTCACACTCACACTCGCACGCCCCCGGGTGGAGTCCTTGGCGAGGACGAGAGCGAGAGCGAGAGCGAGAGCGAGTGGCCTCCCTGCAGGAGGTGCGAGGGAGAGGGAGGGCACGAGGAGGTCTTCGGGGGGTCCGTTCGAGGGACTCAGCCGCGTGGGCCTGGGGACGATGCTGTTCGGGACGACGACGGATAGGGAGGAGGCCTTCCGGCTCCTGGACCGGGCAGTGTCGCACCACGGCGTGAACCTCCTGGACACGGCGGAGATGTACCCCGTGCCACAGAGCGCGGGCACGCACGGGCTGAGCGAGGTCATCCTGGGGGACTGGTTCAGCGCCAGGGTGGGGAGGGGGCGGGTCTTGCGCAGGGAGGACGTGGTCGTGGCCACGAAGGTCACCGGGCCGTCCGGCCAGATGCCTTGGATCCGGGGAGGACCCGAGCGCCTGGACGCCGAGGCCATCATCGAGGCGTGCGAAGGGAGCCTGGCGCGGTTGGGCCTGGACCACGTGGACATCCTGCAGCTGCACTGGCCCGACAGGTACGTCCCCATGTTCGGCGAGTCGCTGTACAGGCCCGGGAGCAGGTACGAGGACCGCGTCCCCCTGGAGGAGCAGATGGAGGCCCTCGGGTCGCTGGTGAGGCAGGGGAAGGTCAGGAGGGTCGGCCTGAGCAACGAGACGCCCTGGGGGCTGACGAGGTGCTGCGACTTGAGCCGGTACGGCGGCTTCCCCAGGATTCACTACCTTCAGAACTCCTACAGCCTCCTCTGCAGGACGTTCGACTGCGGCGGCCTGGCGGAGTGCTGCTGGGAGGAGGGGGTGGAGCTCCTGGCCTACTCCCCGCTGGCCATGGGACTCCTCACGGGGAAGTACCTCCCACCGGAGGGCGAGGGGGCGGACCTCGGGGGCTGGGGCCCTCCCGGGGCCAGGCTGAACCTGTACAAGGGGAGGTACTCGGAAGCCGAGTCGAGGTACGAGAGGACCAGAGAGGTGACCAGGGCGGTTGCGAGGTACGGCGACCTGGCGGGGAGGCACGGGATGACGCTGACGGAGCTGGCCGTGAGGTTCGTGCTCTCGAACGAGCGCGTCGGGTGCGCGGTCCTTGGCGCGACGTCCTGCAGCCAGCTGGACGAGCTCCTTGACTACGCGGGGAGGGGCGCGCTGGACTCGAGGATACTGGACGAGATCGACGGCGTTCACAGGGCGGCTCCGAACCCAACTCCCTGAACATCGACCTGCACGCAGAGCTGGAGGTGACGCGTTTGTGTTGTTTGTGAGAGAGATGGGGAGGGGGAGCGTTGAGGTCGTGTTATGGGGGTCTCTGTGGTCCAATGGGGGTCCTTTGGAATGCGTTGGTCTCAGTCGCCTTGTTCCATGACAATGAATGGGGGAGGGGCCAGGCCCAGATGATGTGTGCTCGGGTCTGGGCATTGGCGTCGAGGGGTGGGAGAGGAGAGGTGTTCTTGGGGCAATGCAGGAGAGTGGGAGAGGAGAGGAGGCAAGGAGAGGTGTCTGTGGGTAGTTGTTCGTGGATTGGATCCTCTTGGTTTGGTTCATGCTGACTTGATTGTGTAATGTAGATGTGTATGATATGATTCTGTTGCTATTATTGTCCATTTTGGGGCCTATTTTTTGGTACGAATAGTGGAGTGACGGATCCAGTTCGTGTCCGATGGCTGTAAAACTTTGTCAGAAGGGGCTTGTATTTTATATTTGGATACTGTTTGAATATGGTGTATGTACACGTAGTCCTTGAACCTGTAGAGGTCCATCTGTCGGACCACTAAAACCCAAACCACAGACCTCCATGGAGGATGATGATGTTATGTGAATGGAGTCCGTGATGGAGAGACCTGTTCCGGGTGGAATGTAATCTAGGGCACCTGACAATAACGAGGTCCAATCGTAAACCTTACCCTGATCCACTCTTCTGCTGGAATCCGTCGTCTTATGCGACCTGGTTTAGGGCCGACTAAAAGCCAGATCACACTTAAAACCTATACCAGAAGGAAAACATGAGGTGGCTTGGATGCACCACGGAAAGCTTGGATGATGCGACTGTGTCTTTCTCTTAGGCTTCTTTTGTTCTCCGGCTCCTTTCCTTGGCCAAGTCGTCCTTCCTTTCTTCCTCGGGCAAACCCTACTCAAGGCACTTCGGACCCACGAGAGGGCCTTTTAGGCGTTAGGTTTTGGGACTCCCAAGGCTTTAGGAAACGCGGTGGCTTGGATGCACCACGGAAAGCTTGGATGATGCGACGGTGTCTTTCTCTTAGGCTTCTTTTGTTCTCCGGCTCCTTTCCTTGGCCAGGTCGTCCTTTAGGTTTAGGCTTTTAGGTTTGTAGGTTGTTAGGTTGTTTAGGTTGTTGGGTTGTTAGGTTGTTAGGTTGTTAGGTTTTAGGTTTAGGTTGTTAGGTTTTAGGTTTTAGGTTTTAGGTTTTAGGTTTAGGTTTAGGTTTTTAGGTTTTAGGTTTTAGGTTTTAGGTTTTAGGTTTTAGGTTTTAGGTTTTAGGTTTTAGGTTTTAGGTTTTAGGTTTTAGGTTTTAGGTTTTAGGTTTTAGGTTTTAGGTTTTAGGTTTTAGGTTTTAGGTTTTAGGTTTTAGGTTTTAGGTTTTAGGTTTTAGGTTTTAGGTTTTAGGTTTTAGGTTTTAGGTTTTAGGTTTTAGGTTTTAGGTTTTTAGGTTTTAGGTTTTAGGTTTTAGGTTTTAGGTTTTAGGTTTTAGGTTTTGGGTTTTAGGTTTTAGGTTTTAGGTTTTAGGTTTTAGGTTTAGGTTTTGGGTTTTAGGTTTTAGGTTTTTAGGTTTAGGTTTTAGGTTTAGGTTTTAGGA